>JAWZYV010011819.1:1200000-1800000 GCA_038373885.1 Cheiracanthium punctorium
CTGCCTTTATATTTTACTGTCCGATTTTCGAAAATGTTCGGTTTTCAAATTAAATTTAAAAAAATAAATTAACTTCCCAAGTGTTTGAATTTTATTCATCAAAAAGAATAAACATGTTGTTTATAATTTTGATTTCCAGTTCTTGTTTTTCAGTAATTCTTTAACAAAAAGTCATTTTTTCTGATGCACATATAGAACATTTCTATTAAAATTGAATAGTTTATTTTTGTTATTTAAATTTTTTTTAAATAATTAGTATTTCTAATCAAAGAATATAATTCTACAGTTGGGGAGAGGGCGTATTATGCAATTGCTTAAAAATGTTTTCAAGCATAATACATAGATCGACTATTCATTTAATCCATGTTTTCTGTCTGCTTTCTTCGAAGTAAATATCCTAAATTCCCTCTGGCAATCCACTCCCGATTTTTGCAATATTTTGTAGTTATTCTTTGTTTTCTAGGCCTATCAAAAATGAGGCATACAATGTTATCAACTTCTAAGGCATCAAAGAAAGAAAGAAGAGTTAACAGTAAGCACATCACCAATTTGTGATTTAAATCTTTTTAAAATTAATATTGTAGACGTTTATAATAGCTGTATCTGTTCTTAATGTGTGCATATAATATATATACAGTCAATGCTTAAGACGAGGGAAAACAGTTTTAAAATCACGTCTTGTCTTTGCTGTTTTGCCCTTGTATATATATATATATATATATATATATATATATATATATATATATATATATGTATTTACAACAAGTGTCCAAAAACGCTGATCTAGGCTAGTATTCCCTAAATATTGATCATAGATATGTGCAATAAATTGCCAAGTTACGTAAAAAAAAGAAAGGTACAAAATTTTATGGCACTGATTATAATTTTTCAGGATATTAAATCTAAAAAAAAAACAGAATTTAAATTTTTATCAGAGCCCAGTACAAAAAATTGCCAATTAGTAAAATATGCCCTATGCATTTATTAGGTAATTGGAGCTCTGGTCACCAGAGATCGTACACAAAATAAGAAAGGAAATAATTATTGCGTAAATACATAATACTTTTGCTATTATTCTAATTGTATAGCCCGTCACAATCATTCTTTAAATATACTTCTCAACCTTTTTATGATTTAAGGCTGAAACTTCGCACATCACCTAATTAACCCATTTGCATCATAAAAAAATATGAGGAGAACACCTCTATCCCCAAGTTTTATCATGCCAAGAAAGTTGAGCGTATCAAGACGGTTCTGATGAAAGTGATCAGGAAATTTAAGCGTATATGTGCGTTCCGCTGACAATGACCAAAGGAATTTGAGCGTATATATGCTAATGATGCAAATGGGTCAATCTATGAGCACATTTTTACCATAACATCCTGCGCCTTTTTTTACGTAACTTTGTAATTTACTGCACATGTGAGCCATCAATATTTAAGGAATAAAAGTCCAATATATAACTCGGCTGTTCGAGCCTCGTCAGGGAGAGCCCCCCCCAGAACCCCCCTAATTTTTTAGTTTCATTATTGCCATATGAAAACAATATAAATTGACTGTCATTTTATCTCTCATCTTTCGTGTATTTCGCCTGGTAACCCTATGTTGAGATTTTTATGATTGTAACCTATTTATAGAAAAATAGATGTGATGCATATTCTACAGCTTACGAAATATTGTAATAATAGATTAAAGCTGTTGTGAACTAGTAGTATTTAAATATATGTAAAAAAATACATGTGATGCATATTCTACTGCTTACGAAATATTGTAACAATAGATTGAAGCTGTTGTGAACTAATAGTATTTAAATGTATGAAAAATTATGTCGCTTTTTTGGGACACATTTTTCGAACAATTTTCAATAAAGGGGGTGAGAGATAAAATGACATAGTCATTAATACTCTATTTATAAAGATACGTCTTACATGCATATATGTATCTATGTATAAGTCGTATCTTATCTTTTAGATTTAATGAGTGACTGGCACTATGATTTGACTCTGCAGCCAAATTCCAACCGATGCCAAAAGCTCATAATGTTAGAAATGATGCCAATATAAGAAGTGGGAAATAGTGTTACTCTAAGATGTTAATAGTACCACTACAAAATGTTAATATAAATAAATTATGTTCGAAAGTTAATATTTATTAAGAAACAAATTAAAATTCTTAACGTTCCTAGCCAGTACAGCATGCAGGAACATTTTACGTGAGCACATTTCATTGCAGTTGACTTAACAAAGAAATGGCCAATATCAAGGATTCTAGGTTCCAATGAATATTTAAAAATCTTCCATATTTAGTTTTACTTTTATATTAAAATGTCTCTATAAATTAAGAAAAATTCACGCAAACGGCTCTTGCCGCCCATATTACAACTTCTCTACCCCCTCCCCCCATGTGTGATTGTTGAAAGAAATGTCGTCGAAATCACTTTTAAATTCTAGAGGTGAGTTAATGTCCGATCCCTTTGAAAACACAAACCTCTTCGTTCTTCAAAATGAAAACGTATTCAACACTTCAGATCATAATTTTTAATCACATTGAGCTACAAATCTTTCGCAATTCACGGAAAACTGCAGATTAGAGAAATCGTGAACAAGAAACCATCCATCCGCCAATACATTCTTAAACTATATTGATGATGACAGCTGCCCAGTAGTTGCCAACTCGGTCAAGCGAATTCCTTTGAGATTATCCCTCTTTTCTCTGTTTCACTGATAACTAGATCATGCCTTCTTTTCCAATTCGATAGCTTGATTCCCTCTTGAATGGATGATTTTATTACTGAGAATGGTGTTACAACTTTTTTGTTGTTGTTTTGTTTATTTTATTCTATTTTTTAAACATATATAGAAATAGCAAGCATTGACTAACTGGTATAGGAAAACTGGTACTGGAAATAATCAGAGATGAAGCGGATATGATCATATCAGATGGCTTTTAGAAGTGAAATGTATCTCATTATAGTATTCAGCGGAAAAGAAATCGAGAAAAAAATTCTGAAAGCAACTCCATGCTTTTAAAAACATTGGTTACAGAAGAATCTTTTGAAAGAAATCATAATAAATTATATATATATATATACACACGCACACATACACATATATATACCTATATATATATACCTATATATACATACATATGTATATATATATACACACATACATATATATATATATACATACACTATATATACACTATGTGTACATACATATATATAGATAGATAGATAGATAGATAGAGAGAGAGAGAGAGAGAGAGAGAGAGAGAGAGAGAGAGATGAATTCTTCTATCGCTTCTCACATATATTCCTTGTGGATAATTTTACTGATTTACTAATTTATAAATGTTATTTAACAAATTGTTTATTTTTTGTTCTAAGTCGGTGTCTTTAATACAAATAGTTTATTTTTCACTGAATATTTTCTCATGTAGTAACACCTTTCTCTTATACGCGTTTGAAGGGACCGATTAAAAAATGCACATAAGTGAAAAACTTAAAAATTACTTCTGTGTTTTTCGAACATTGAAAAACTTCCCCCATATAAATTTGCGAGACGCTTATAAGAGAGCACTCTCTGATGATATTTTTCTCAGATCACTTTTATCCGACTGTAAGTTTAATCACAAATACTGATCACTTTTAATCCGAGACAAAAATTGAAAAGAAATTTAAGACAGTTAGTTAAACTTTCAAATTTTATGAGGTTTTCTTCTTCTTGTTTCTTTTTTTTTTTCATGCATTTATTTTAACTTTTGTGATCCATTTCTTTCAATTTAATGCCTATTCAAATGTTAAGGAATGTTTAAAGTGGATTGGAGCATTTAAAAGGATTTTTTTATTAAGAGATGGAATACCACTGGAGATCATCCAGTCCAGGCAATTAGCAGAAGAGATTGGCAACTTACTGCTTTATTTAACATCTAAACATCATCATACTCCTAATCTTCATAATATTATTGCCAAGGACGGAATTAAGAAGACGGATTATTAGGCAAGTTGGAGTGTATAGGCTGATTAATTTTATTTTTCACCAACTATGCGAAAAATTCGAGAGCTGGGATTCGAACCCAGGACTGCCGCAAAACGTGCGGGTGCTTTACCATTGAGCTACTCTAGGACGATTCCCAGATGAAATTTCTCGCATTAGAAACGTGGCATTTATCATCTTCCTCTGCAATTCACAGATAGAACAGATGAAACAATTAATTCGCGACAACTCCAATACGCCGCGGAAATTATATATTTTAGTCAATATATATTTGCGGCAGTCCTGGGTTCGAATCCCAGCTCTGGAATTTTTCGCATAGTTGGTGAAAAATAAAATTAATCAGCCTATACACTCCAACGTGCCTAATAACTTGAAAGGTTGATGGAATCACTTTCTAAAAATATATAAGAAGACGGATGCTTAACAATTGAGCTTTTAACATATTTTGACCTAGCTGTATACAGGGTGTCCAGCCTTAATGTGACCCAATAGCTAATTCCCGAACCATTCGGTTTAGATATGCACTTCCAATTTGAAAAATGTTTTTGAAAAGGTAAAGAATGTTTTTACGTGCTTTTCGAACCAAAAAACCCATTTAGAAAAAAGTTAGAAAAATTAAATTTTTATACGGTCCCCAGGTCCTATCACTTATATTTAGGAAAAGATGCAGTACACAAAAACAACGTAAACACAAAAAGTTTCATTTTATTACGATAAAAACTGACCAAGTTATGGAACTTTGAAAATCATACATTTCATCCATTTTCTCGGCCAATTTCAAGAAGCTAGTAAGGGACCGTCTCCAAAGTGAAATTAATTGGAACTCTGCCAGAAAACATTCGCTCTTGCACGTCCCTCTTATGTAAATCGTTTTTAAATTTAAAAGTACACACATTACGTTAATATTACAATAACTGAGTACTTAAGAAACAAAATTTATTCTGTGTACATGTAAAACATAGATAAAATAAAATATTTTGGACGAAGAAAACTTTTCAAAAGCAGTTCCAAAAACTTAGACTTATTTGCCTGCGGCTTCAGACTGATTTGCTGCGGTACTGATCATGGCAAAAGTTAAAAATCTGTTGTGTAGTCGCTTGCAATTGCATACAGTCGTATTCTAATATTACGAATTCTAGTACAGGAGAACGAGATGTATACAAATGAAGAATACTGCGAAATGGTACTGTTGTATGGGCAGTGTAATCGAAATAAGAGAGAGGAAGTATACAGAAGTACTTTATGCCATTAAATTTCCCTGTCGAAGACATCTATCTTATTGTACAATTGCCCGTGCTGTTCAACGCTTGTATAGAACTGGGAGTTGTCATAGACGTATTCCCTTGTCTCGTGCCACACCTTCAAGCTTGCGGATACCCGCTAAGGATGTTCTAGGATATGCCCTGGCTCATCCTGAAAGTAGTGTCCAGGATATTAGCAAGGCTTGTTCCTACTCAAAATCGACGGTGTGGAACATATTACATACGTACGATGCATTTCCTTATCGTCCAGTCCTGGCGCAGGAGCTAATGCCTGGAGACCAGTTGTATACATCTCGTTCTCCCATACTAGAATTCGTAATATTAGAATACGGCTGTATGCAATTGCAAGCGGCTACACAACAGATTTTTAACGTTCGCCATGATCAGTATCGCAGCAAATCAGTCTGAAACCGCAGGCAAATAAGTCTATTTTTTTGGAACTGCTTTTGAAAAGTTTTCTTCGTCCAAAATATTTTATTTTATCTATGTTTTATACGTACACAGAATAAATTTTGTTTCTTAAGTACTCAATTATTGTACTATTAACGTAATGTATGTACTTTTAAATTTAAAAACGATTTACATAAGAGTGACGTGCAAGAGCGAAAGTTTCCTGGCGGAGTTCCAATTAATTTCACTTTGGAGAGGGTCCCTTACTAGCTTCTTGAAATTGGCCGAGAAAATGGATGAAATGTATGATTTTCAAAGTTCCATAACTTGGTCAGTTTTTATCGTAATAAAATGAAACTTTTTGTGTTTACTTTGTTTTTGTGTACTGCATCTTTTCCTAAATATAAGTGATAGGACCTGGGGACCGTATAAAAATTTAATTTTTGTAATTTTTTTTCTAAATGCGTTTTTTGGTTCGAAAAGCCCGTAAAAACATTCTTTACCCTTTTTAAAACATTTTTTAAATTGGAAGTGCATATCTAAACCGAACGGTTCGGGAATTAGCTATTGGGTCACATTAAGGCTGGACACCCTGTATATTAGTTAATTTTCCTAAATCATATTTAATTATTTAAAATGGAGACAGTGAAGACCATGAAGTTGTTAGATATCCACCCTTGGTACTTAATATGAGCGTAAAGTATTAGGAGGTTCCTGCGGAGCAAAGCTCAGGCTTCCTAAAAGCCAAGTTACTTAAATCTACGTAAGTATGTAATATAGGACACAGAGTTCAATAATTTTGATAACAATGTTTATGGTAGTTAATGAAAGAAAGCATGGAAGAGAAATTCTCGTTTCATTGGAGTCGCTGGATTACATTTTTACAACAAATATCAGAGTAACTTGAATGCAACAGAAATTGAAGCGAAAGTCTACCGTTGTTATAGTGGTTATACACTTCTGTCGTACATGGTTTCCAGACATGGACGCGAGTCTCGCAATGCGAGACGAGAAAGAAAATATTTTGGGAAACGAGACATAGTCTCGCGCAAAATTTCTAGCGAGAATTTCTCGTTTCGCTTAAATGTACGGTTCGAATTACTTTTCAATCAGAATTGCAGTGCTATATTTGAGGAGGTATGCCGTCCTGAGAAGGAAGGGTACACGTTGCCTGAAGCCTCTACCGTTTAAAGGGTTAGGTACCTTTGAACGACAAAAATATTGGACATACTAGGTACATTTTTAACTTCCAATATCTCTAAAAATATTTGATTTACAAACTTACTATTTTAAACATCTGTTATCACACCCCTTCTCTTTAACATACTACTTTCAATAATTTTCTAAATATTTAAAATTTAAAAATTTATACAAAACTATAGTGCATTGCCATTTTTTTCATAAAAAAATTGATATACAGTCTTGCACGCAACATTACATGTCTAATATACATCCTTTTGATCTGAATTTTTGTATACAGGTAAGAAAATATTATATAATCAAAATGACAAACAATAAAATCTATATCTTAGTCTTATTATAGTCTTTCTTAATTAACTAATTACCAGAAAAATTATGGCCACGTGTTTTCCATGTACCATCTCCACTAATGTACATACTTGAAGATTTCGTCAATTTCACTTCTTCATGTGCTGCAGAGTTCATTGAAGTTTGAGCAACAGTATTCGAACAAGTTAATAGTTTCTTTATGGCTAAGTTGTAGTATTTTTTAGAAACTGGTGGAGGTAAATCCATAATGCCACAAAATAGTTCCATTGCTGCGTAACGCATCCCTCCCAATAGACGTCATAGCATATATCTGCAATTTTTGCATTCGTTGTTGTTGTTTTAGAGTTTTTGAATGAACACAATAAGAAACAGCTTTTACAATTTATCGAAATTTTTGAAAATAAGCTGCATACGTCTTCTGTCTATGTGATTTCATCACCACAAACTTAGCAACACAGAAAGTTTTGCAAATAAGAAAATAATAAATCAACATCAATAAAGCGTATCCATTAAAATTACTGTCGCTATCAGTATCCTCGGCAGGGGATTCAATCCTCAGTTTTTTACCCGAAGCACTTTAATTAACATCATCAGTTGTTCCTTGTTGACAAAATTTTCTCGTATGAACATTACCCGTAAACTTTCTTTTACGGCTTCGTTGTCTGGATGCTCTTTTAGGCTTAATTTCTGCATCTAATTTACTCATTATCTTTCAACTCTTCTAGATATAATAATATATTTATCCGCCAAAAATTTGTATCAGTAAAATAGGCAGAAATCAACTAAGGATAAAATTCACAATTCATACGCGCTTACAAACGTTATTCCAAATGTAAACGATCAGTAATAGTTGAAATAGCTTTTTTCCTTCTTCCTTCAGAGGAAATAATAAATCATGGGGTATGTGTAGCTAAGAGTCCAAACTCAGAAAAGAAGCCACTACCGGCTGATTCAGAAACCACTTAAAACTGTAAACAAACGTCAGCTTATTGGAAAGACCTTTAAATGGCGCTGTTTACTATGAAGGGCACTGACTATTTTCCCCATAACTTCGCTCCTAATGTGAATTTTTGAATGGGGTTTGTTTCAAAAGTTTTCTAGTGAATTATGTTATCATTTAAAGCAATAAAAAATAGTATTCGATATTTTCGTGATTTCAAAGATACCTGACCCCTTAACTTACGTCTACTTTGTTATCATTCCTGGTATACTTTCAGCACTCTACAATACACACAAACACGTAACATTTAAAATTGGGACAGCACGAGGGATATACAAAGCATACAAAGGAGAGTGTAAAGAAACAAACTGGAAAAAAGACAACAAAGAAGAGTAGAAGACAGAAAAATAATAAGTAAACAGAGGAAAAGCGATACGGTAAATCCAAAGCCTGGCTCTATTTAGATGGGGCACAGGCAGTGGCGCAGCCAAGGGGGGGGTTCAGGGGGTCCGGACCCCCCCTATGAGCTAAGGGGCCGCTATGAGCAGGGTCCTTTTATCTACAGGGCGAATGGGGCCTATGGGCCACCAATTTAAGGGGCCCATTTTTTTTCTCTAAAAAGGGCCAATTTTTCACTTTCTCTTCTTTCTTTTCCAAATTTATTCTCTAAAAAGTGTCTTTTCTTTAAAAAAAATCTTTTTAAACTTTGTATCGGTAGTTGGCTTGAAAAGGAGGACGCGAGATAAAATCATCAAAGGCTTCCAGCAAGCACCGTCATAGAGACTCCTTAGGTAATAAATCTCCAGTCGTGTCTCTGATAGGGAATTTGTGGGCTAGGATGGACGAATCGGACAATGTAAAGGGGAGTAATTCGCACCCTTGTAGCGCAAAGGAACGGAATATCCTCAGAAAGAATCTATTCATGCTACAATTAGCTGATAACAAAATTGTCATGAAGGAAAGAGGAAAATATATTGCCTATATTGTAGTCTTCAAGCACACCACTCTTCTTTTCTGGAGATAAACGAGCCACAGTATTGAAATAGTGAATATACACCACACACACACACACACACACAAAACAAACAATAAAAAAGAGGGTCTGCTGGGAGCTTAGATGTGGTATAAAGAAATTTCGAATGGTTCAGTGAATTCACTTAAGTTGGATGCCTTTAATTTGTAAGCAGAAGTTTAAGTTTTGGG
This sequence comes from Cheiracanthium punctorium, assembly GCA_038373885.1. Classification (NCBI taxonomy): domain Eukaryota; kingdom Metazoa; phylum Arthropoda; class Arachnida; order Araneae; family Cheiracanthiidae; genus Cheiracanthium; species Cheiracanthium punctorium. The sequence continues at coordinate 1,209,303 of JAWZYV010011819.1, forward strand.
TTCTTTGTTTCTTACGATCATGAATTCGTCCAGTTTAAAGAGAAAGAAAACCCAAAGTGAAATGTTTTTATATTTCTTCGAGATGAAAAATTAAAGCCGATGATGGTGATCGTGCAGCATCAAAGACTGCTGATAGTATGGACGGGCCCGGACCCGGTGAAAAATCTGTTGCACCGAAAGAAATCTTTGAGGGTGCTGAATCTCAAGCTCATCCTCTTGATATTGGGCTCTACATTAACAAACAGGTAAACTTTACTTGATTAAATTTCAAAATAAGCTTACACAACAGAGGAGGTGGAATCACACAGACGTGGTTCATAATTTATTATCGGTAAAAATCTTAATATAAAAAGATCTTTCAAGTATAATCTAGCAGATGGTTGAAGAGTTTTTATTTATAATTAGCCGAGAATTTTCTAAACATAAGACAATCGTACTTGCATGTATAGAAGATGTAATGATCCAACTTATAAAGATTATTTAAAACTATATCATAAGCTTATTATTACTGACAACTACAATGTAGTCAATGATAGCAAATCTACTATCTTACGGTACTAAATATAAATATACATTACTTATTGCATACTATCTGCTTAGCCCGGCGTTGCCTGGTTGCATTAGGTGTTACGATGCAACCTGACTTAAAAATTATCTGCTGCTCTAGTCGGCTAATCAGCTAGTCCTGTTTACGGGAATGAAGCTTATTTTCACAACACTAACGCATAAAGTAAACATTAATTTTAAAGACATTTACTTATGTATTATTAAAATTACTTGAACTCGCGTCAGTACAATGCGGTCCAACCCTTTCTCATCTGTGATTTTAATTCTTAAATCCAGATTTAACCTGTTAGCTCCCACCGTTTCAAAGATTCAACACCGAAGATTTTCTTCTGTTCCCAGCATTGTTACCCAGATTGGTCTGTGTTTTTCAGTGTCTGATGCAACCACTGTTGCGCTTTCGCAACACAGGACACCAGCGGAGCATTCATAGATTCATGTTACTAGGTACAGAAGGGTATCTTATCTGTTGTGTCTTTGCAACGATGGGGGGGAACAAGTTAAATCTGGGTTCTGTGGGAGGGCTTAACTCGATAACAATAGAATAAAATCAAATTGACATTTTTTTCTTTTCCGAAGACGCTCACCGCTCAGGCACGCACTGCTAACAACCCAAAAACTTATAAATGGATTGCCCCGTGCCACTGATTGACTGGCCTCTTCTTTCTGTAGAGGAACAATATCAAAGCTGCTGTGTGGTATCTGAATTGATTTAAAGTGTGCAAATTGATAATGAACAAAGTTAATGCCTTGGAGATAAAGAAATCATATTTCGGAATTTACTGTACTTAAATATGAATCAAATCAGTTCTATCGTTGGTGATAAATTTAATATTATATATAATATTTTTTAAAGGGATTTAGATGAAATTATTTATAATTTAATTATTGATTATGTTTTCCAATTGAAGCATTTAATTATTGGAATATTTTTGTTACGGAAGAAGTATGTATTAATTTACATTTTAATAAGTTTATTATTAATAATAAAACATTGAGGAGTATTATTAAAACTTCCATTAATCATTTACACGATAATTTTGCTATAACTTATGCATATAAAATAGTCAATAATTATGCATTTACATGCAAAACGATATAGATATTGAAACATCTTACTAATATACTAAAAATTATTATCAATTTTTTTATAATAAAATTAAATTTTATACCAGAATATTGAATTAACTTAAAATAATTAAAAATTTCTACATATACATATAATTTATCTTAATACCTAAATTCCATAAACTCCAATTAGTTTAGAACTTTATTTATTCTATAGGTTGTAATAGCATCAATAACCTTGCTAAACATTTTATAAAATTATATCACTTCATAATATATATTATGAAGTAATACTATTTTAATAGAGTAATAACTGTACAATGTAATAACGTACAAAGTAATAACTGTAATTTTATCAGGAAAAATAGTTATGATCAGGGGTCGATTAGCAGAGTTGGGGGCCCAGGAGAAAAGCTTCATGCCCCCCCCCCTTTTTTTCGAAAACTTTTTTTTTATATATACGTGCATAGAAATTTTCGTATTACACCATACAAAGAAGGATGTTATAACAACATAAAACTGATTATTTAATTAGGATGCAAAATGAGATGAAATAGTTAGATCGATAATAATAATATTATGAAGGACAATCAATTGCATTAAATATCCAATCGTTCATTTCATTTCGCATATATATATACATACATACGCACATACATAGAATGCTTCTATCCAGCAGAGCTTACTAATATAACAGTAAAAAATTTAAATGTTATTTTCTTAGACCTTAATATTTATATAGGAAATAATATACTCTTCACCGATATTTATAAAAAGAGGAATGATTATAACTTTTATAACTTTAATGATTTTAAATAAATAACATTAAATATGAGAGTGATTTCTCAATAGATCGCAAGGTAAAGCACTTTTATTACTATCACTGAAATTTGAATTAATCATTCTCATACATTCATCGCATTTACTACATTTGAACATAAAAAATAAATGTTAATCTTAAGAGCATAAATTTCAGCTATATTATATATTAGTATTTTAAAGGAAGTTTTGTAATAAAACTAAAAAACTCTGGCTGCATGTGTTTGCGTTCTTAATTTAATAAAGGTTTATAAAATTTGAATAAAAATAATTTTTTAATGACAAGTGTTTACACTGACAATCAAAAATAACTTTTCCATAATCTTGTGGTAAACTAAATGGTATTATCACAAAAAACTGCATATAAATAAAATAGTAGTACTACCGTTTTGGTTAATTGGTTTTGAGTAGTACAAAGGATCATACTGTCTTTTTGTTTACATATGTGTGTTTCTTACAAAGTGTTTTTTAAATATATCTTAACATCAGCGTTTTTGAGGGCGTTTTTTTAATGGATGGTATTATTTAAAAAATATATATCTTAATTGCATTTTTTTGCTTATTACCTTTTTTACAGTAAAAAATCTTATAGTTAATTTTTGTAGGTGTATTGCTAAAATGGATTTAGCAGATAACATGAACTGAAGTTTTCGAGTCTAGCAAAAAATAAATTCAAATTCAAACGATTTAGTATTCAGAAAAGTAATATTTTACGATATTTATTAATAAAAAATAACACTTTTGCAGAAATCATTCAGCATTATCTAATCATTATCATTTATCTATCTCAGCATTAAGCTTCTGCAAATAAAAAAAAATGTACAAATATGGGAGGAAGAAGGGGGATATATGTTAATGAAATACATTAAATTACCTTTTTTTGAATTCCAGTTTGTGACAAATATTGTTACTTTTTAAACACATATTATGCTAAAATATATATAAAAAATGCTAAAATATATATAAGAGCTGTTTATTTATTTTATTAATTTCTTAGGCAATGGAGGGTAGAGATAATATAATAAATAAGGTTTTTGAGACTTTACACAATCAACTCACAAGACGAGATTCATACATTTTTTTATTTCCTTTTCTTTCATTGTTTTTAAAATAAATCATACATGATGAATCATAAAGTTCATAATTAGCCTATCGAAAATTTTCTTCCTGTCAATTGAAGAATCAACTATTGCATTTATTTTTTTACAAAACTTGAAATAGTGAACGCATGTTTTGTAACTGCAGCAGATATATTAATAAATAAAAGTTTTTTTAAATTAATTTCAGTTTTGAGTAAAAAAATTTTAAACATTAAAGTTTTAAAGAATTTTAATAGGAAAATTAAAATTGCGTGAATAATGTGATAAAATATTACTTTTACAAGAGATACCATTATTTAAATAATGTCTTTAATTGTTATCATGGAGAATAATTTTTAAATTTACAGTTATTCTTTTATTAATTCTATTTTAAAGTGCGATAGCTAGAATAAACTACTTGAAAAACATAAGACTACTCGTTTATTATCTTCCTTTTTAAAGACCACTGGGGAAGAGTTCTCTTCAAAACGGTCCCGTTTTAAATCGCCTTTATCTCCTTTATCTCTCCTCCCCCCCCCCCCCAAAAAAAGAGCTTTATTTAGTACATGAATTTAAACGTTCGGTATAATAAATCTTTCAAAATATGATTGTATAGTTAGGCAAGTCGGAGTGTCCAGGCTGAGTATTTTTTTATTTTTTACCAACTATGCGAAAAACAAATATTTCGCCAAGTATCGAATACACATGGAGAGCTGCTCTTTTGGCTCTTGGCTTTTGGCTCTTTGCGGCATATTGTGTGAATTTCCTAGAAAAGGTAGACTACATTTTTGAAATCAGGTTTGAGGTAAACAATGTACCATAAACATGGGAGAATTTCTCACAGGTGTACTGAGCCCGTTTAAAATATTTCAGGGAAATATTTCAGCCACAGCTCCCCCAGCTCCCATACTTTCTACGTCCCTGAATAGACCTACAATCTATGTATGTGAGCTGATGTATAATTTTGCGAATTAATTTCTTCAATAATGAATTTCTTCACTTGACATGTTTCATGTTTGTATGATAATTGTATATAAATAATACTTTACAATTTCTATTTAATTAAAAATTGAACGGGATTTATTAATTTTTCTTTTCAGTATTATTCTTTGGATATATTTTGTATAAGAGTACACGATATGCGGAGTTTGTGTGTATTTATTAGAGCTATGCTTTATTGAAAAGGTTTTTTAAAGAGGGGAGATATTTTTTAATGCTTAGAATAAATATGAACATAAGACTAGAATTAGAACACCTGAATGTATTTTATTTAGTGTTAAGAAACAAAGAACTCCACCATCTCGAAAAGCGGTCGTTAACGATTAGACGCTTACAGTTTTCCGTTAGTTTTTTCGTTTTTATTATAAGAATGTATAAAAGTTTATAACTAGCAATTTTATTACAATAATACATTTTTATAATGGCAAATGTTATTTGATTGATTTGCATTACACCGAACAATTGAAATTTCTGCAAGTCAAAAGTCTAACAGCTAACGTTAAATTTATGCAAAAGTGTCGGGGGGGGGGGATATCAATCCCTATATCCCCCTGGCTATACGCTGGCTTGCCAAGAGAGGGAGTGGGAGAATATAGGTATTCCCACTGATTCTGTGCTTTCTGGCGGCTTCAGGGTAAAATTTCAAACGTTTTCTGTAAATGTAAAATTCGTGAAACATTTCTTCCGGGGAAGGGATGAGTGCTGAGTGCCTGTCTGAGACGACCAGAACCCCCCCCTCCCCTACAAAAACTCCAAAAACTTATATGGGGGGTGTCATTTACGGGGGCCCTCTAAAAAGAAACATGATCATTTTAGGGGGGGGGTCTGATCTCTCCCCCCCCCCGAGTCCGAGTAATTTGGACCCCCCCTAAAAAAAATTTCTGGCTGCGCTACTGGGCACAGGGGCATTATCTTTGGGGTCCCTTTTACTATCACAGGCATTTTAACCCATTTTTGACCGCTGTTGAGTTTTGCAATGCAAAGCTTTTTTAATATTTCCTAAATTGAATTTTAAAATTACTTACATATATTTGAGCAAGCCACATTTAAAAATTATTTTTTTAAATATTTGTAACCCATTTGTATAATTAGCTCATATGGACGCTAAGTCAGGGATGGCTGTTATATGACACACGTGTCCAGGGATGGCTATTATATAAAACTCCTGTTCGTACTTTCGAAATTTAAGAAACGATAAAACTGTAATATAATAATCAATTATCCTTTATAAAAGAAATATGTTTATATTTTTTATCACTTATACTTAGTGTTTTTCCTTTTAAGACGTTTTCCACTTAAAATGTTTGATCAAATCTGGGAAAAGTTCTTATAACACTCACACTCACACGTGTGTGTGTCTATTGTCGGTTGTATAAATCTATTCCAATGTATACATGTTGTTATATGTCTATCTAGTTTATAATTTTTTAGGAAAAAAACTCTCCATGTATAAATTTATATACAATAATTACAGAATGATTTTTTTTAAAGAAACCATTCATTTATTAATTTAAGCAGAATAATCGTTGCTTGTAAATAAAAGCCAATGGAATTCAATCATCTTGTTAGCGAACTTCTAGCGAACTTAGATTATTCTTTTAATTAGCCCCCCCCCCAACTGATCACTGATGTTAAAATAGACATTCGGTTTCATAGTTCTGATAATTGTTGATTTTTGTAAATATTTAGATAGCTTAAAAATGCGGTTTGAAATACAAGTGAGTTTGAATGTCTAGTTCATATTTACCTTTATGAATAAATCATTCAAGTATGCAATCATTATTTTTTCATGGAAAAAATTATAAGCTTATTTAGAATGTCTGGCTTTAATTATTACATTTTTCTAAACAGTTGATGCAAGTAGATATTTTATGCTCTAATTGTGTACTTAATAATTGGGATATTTTGTTAACTTATAATATTGGCTACATTTCATCAAAATGGATGAATACGTACGTAATTAAATTTTATGGATATTTCATATTTTTCTCTTAAATAAATTAATATTTATATTAAAAATGCTTCTTTTACCATAAACCAAGTTAGGCGAACGTAAATCAATGATCTACTGGAACGATTTCTCTAATACAATGCTGGGTTTCAACGGAGCATTCAAAGATCCATGTTGAGAAACAACCCTGGTCACAAGTCTTCTCGTTGTCTCATCTTTTATTACCGATTATATATGAAACCCATATCTCATACAGTAAAACGAGAGGGGGGATAAGCAGTCTTCACTATAGTTATCCCGTCCCCAATTGAAACTTTAATGAATTCACTATCCCGTACATTGGGGCCCAGGGTTTAAAATACGGTCGCATTTTTCGCAAAATGCGAAAAGAGTTGCTAAAATGCGAAAATGAAACGAGAGGGTTTTCGCTTTTTCGTGAAAACAAATTTGGAAAAATACTAGCGAGCAGTGAAATAACGGCTTTTCCATGCTTTGTTTACAAGAACGCGTAGAGAATGTTAATGTGTTCCATTATTGAATATTGTGCAACCATCTCAATGCACACAGTTGATTGCGAACGAGGATTTAGCCGACTGAATCTTGTAAGATCTAACATTAGAAAACGATTATCTATAAAAAATATTGATAATCTTCTAATGATAAATATAGAAGGTCCAGAAAGGGAATTTTTCAACTTTAATAAGGCTTTTGAAAAGTGGGCGAATATGAAAAAAAAAAAAAAAAAACTAGTAACATGTAAAAACAATTTTGAAAAACAATAAAACCTTTTTATCAAATTAACATTATTTTTAATCTGTCATTTAATCATAACAAATATTACATATATTACAATAGCTTTTAGTCAAGCTTTTGTCTCACTGGTAAGTTCAGATTTGAATTACTTTTTCATTAAGAATGTTTTGTAAATATGTAATCCTTTACAGATGTGGCTGATTTTTAAAGGTAAGTCAGCAAATGAAAATTAAACGCATCAAGATGTCGAGGAAAGTGGGGGAATGTGAATTTATAGGTATATTGGTCTTTTAGCATTTTGCTAAAGCTTTTTTTCTCATTTTAGCTTTTTTGCTGAAGAAATTTTTAGCTCAGGTTAAACCCTGTTGGGGCCGCTTGATTAGATTAAAGTTTTATTTGCGCAATATGTCCTGAGTTCTGCATCATTTCTAACAAAATTCAAAGCTTTATATATTTCAACAGCAAATGAAACTCTCAAAATCCATACATATTACATTTACGCAGTTCCAGAAATAGATAAATAAAAAGAAATATTTTTTCGGTGTCATGATACAATATATATAAGGATTAAAATTCAATTTTTATAGCTTCAAATGCACATACGAGTTAATATGGTAACTATTATATGTCCTAATAAGGCAATATGTATATTACTAATTGTTATTATTAATATTAATTTTCAATAAAATACTATTAATGCTACTAAAACTATCGTAACAAAATAGTAGTCATTAATTTCGCTAGACTCGCGAGGCGTCTCACGCGAGACGAGACAGGCAATTTCTCTGAGAGACGCGAGACGAGACAAATTGCTTGCGAGATGAGACGAGACGAGACAGAGTTTTACCACTGCGAGACGAGACGAGACAGCCCTGTTTCTCGTCTCGCGTCCATCCCTATTCGTTTTTGTACACAAAAAGGCGACTTGATAGAAAGGTGAAATTACAGCTTAAAAAAAAAAAAAAAAAAGCTATTTACTTTTCTAAAATCACTGGTTTAAACGGAATGGAAATGAACATGTCTTATAACATACAAAAAAAGAGGTGTGTGAATTATAGTATTTGCCTTGTTTTGTTTGTTTATAATCCAACTGAATTCCATTTTTACCGGAAGATTTGATAAGATTCCTATTAATTAAACTGTCGTTAATTGTTAAATGATCAATCTGCTAAAATCCGGGCATTAGCTTAATAGCTACAAATACAGAGCTTGCACATTAGATACAGGATGAAAAAGCATTTAATCATGCAAGGTCAAAGACAATGTGGACTCAATAAATGAAAAAAAAAAAACTTTAGAGATGACATGTATGAGAATTTTATTTTATTTATTCATTGAAGAAAGCACATTATTGCCTAGATAAGTTTACAGATTCTACACCCCTCCCGCACCCCTTGAAAAACAAAGTAATATTTTTTCTTCATTTTAGATGCGTAGTTACATAACATTTAATATTACTAATATCATGTCTTTATACGCTTTTACTTGACCATCATTTTGCAAGGACAACAACATTACATTACACGCACTGTCTCGATTTAAATGCTTTCAATTATATTAAAGGGACAATTTCCTACTAAAAATAAGAAAAAAAGTCGTTTGGAGAGGGAAATATCAAGCACAGTGTCTGATTATGATTCAATAAAAGAGAAAATAATTGCTTATTCTTGGACAGAAGTTAACTCTTGATATTAGAAATAAGATTTTTCCATTTTATAAGCTGCGTAGACTGCTGTATTTGATTTTAAGTACGCTTAAATGCTAACTCAAAGAAATAGTTTAAAAATATGTCAGTGATTTAACTCGCTTAGTACGTATATTCTGCGTGACTTCTGTGGCATTTTTCACTAATCGTTCAAAAATCTATCAAAAAATTAAAATATTTGACTATTTAATTTAGGCTAGTTTAGCATTTCTAAGTAGCTTTTACATCACTGATGTGTTAATTAAAAAGCAATTTATACATGACAAGTCAATTAATTTTTCAAAATATAGCACATAACTTTAACATGATGTTCGTGTTCTGAAAATTCCATGTGTGCGATCATATTGGTTTCCCGCAATAGTTAGTAGGATCACCTATCTGATGACGATATAGTTTTATTGAAATAGAGTCGATACCTTAAGGTATTTTTTCATGGGTTTTTTTTTTCTGATTTAGTCTTCATAATCTTTTGAATTTACAAAATGCATCAATATAAAAATGTTGCCTTCACTTTAATTAAGAACAAATTCCACGATCTACTTTCTCTAATTAGAGTTTGAAATGCTGCCAATGCATTTTGTTCATTCGAAAGACAGATAAAACGTTGATGTGTACACACATTTGGAAGCAAGTCCAAATGCTTCTCTCAAAAATAAAAGAAAGAAGAAAAAATAAAACTAATTTCAAAATGATCATCACCTTAATCTGTCTCGAAAGGCATGCAAAAAACAAAGATCCTCCAAGAAGATGTCTGAAATTTTTCAATTATTTAGAGTAGATTTTAAGCATTTAATAAATTACTCTAAAGCGTACAGAAAAAAAAAAGAAAAATATATTGAAAGAGTTTTTCTCGGCTGCAATCATATTGTCATTCTGAAAAATGTAATACAAATTCTAATTTTTCTTAAAAAACAAATGATCTCTTTCTCTCTTTTTTTTTTTATAGCTTTTGCGTTGTAGTAAGGGATTTTCGAGTTCTCATTCTGTTGTCAGTTTTTCTGATTCCCTTATAAAAAATATCCCGTTTTTAAGAATGCTTTCAGCAAATGAATTAAATAAAAAATGACTACCAGCTTTTTCTCTCTTCCTCAAACGTTCTTAAAACACAAAGTGCTTTTATCATACTCAGACTCAGGATACATATTTATATAATTCCTAATTGTTGTGTTGGACATTATGAATTCTGAAGTGGTCAAAGATTTGGTTTAATTGATTTTTCGGTTATGGCGAAGCTATATGAGGGCTGTTTACCTACAGGAGGATGCCATGGGCGGTGGACTTTTTAAGAGGTTCTAACGAGTATTTACATTACATCTTAGGAGAAAACCTCCGAAAACTCCAAATCGTTAGATCGACAGCCGCGTAATAGGCCTGAACCATGGACCGTCACACTTGGGCCATCTCCCAGTGTTCAGTGTCATATCTACTCGGCTATGATTGGTAAAGGTATTTCCTCTCCCAAAACAAACGATTCAAATTTCAGGTAGTACTCGGTGTCACAGGAATGAAATAAGCTCTGGACAGAAAAGAGCAAAACAAACGAATAATTAAACTAGAAGTGTAAACAAAAAATGTTTTATTTAGTGTCCCTGTAAAACTTTCCGAAATTCAACACAATTTGCAATATATATATATTTCTTTTTAAGTTTTATAACTGATACAGGTTTGTCGTGTGTATGTATACAGTATAGAATACAGCTTGCGAAGACACCGTAAAAATTTTTCACTTCTCTGACGTAATTAATTATTCATTTTCTAAAATCATATAATTTTCTTCTAACTGAAATCTTAATATTCGACTTAACCCTCTCGTCTCCCTGAACCTCATATGAGGCTCCTATTTCAAGTAGCAATATTTAGAGAGAAAACAATTGAATTTAGTATTTTTTTCTTTCAGTGATATCAATATCATTAATTCTTGTAGAAAGTATATGAGGCTCTTAACTAGATGCATAAATCGTGCCTAGATTGCAGTACTAGTCAATTTAGATCATTTTTTACAGTTTTTGCTTCATTGTTTCGGGAGAAAAATTAAGAAAATATTTACGCTGCTGTTTTACCGTTTTTTTTTTTCTTTTTAAGGTAAGATAATTTTTTCCTTATTCCTCAACCTTTACCTAATATGTGCATCCTTTTAAATTAATTTTAGCATAACAAAATGCTCCGAAAATGCAGAAATTATTATTAGAAAAATTATTATTATCGACATTAATCGACATTAGAAAAAAATATTTTTGCATGATTTATAATAGTATTTCAGATGCATTAAATGCAAGACAGATTTGTTTTCTCTGATTTTTCATAATTCGGTGACGAGAGGGTTAAGATTGATTGTTAAAATAAACTGTGTCCAGCGCAGCACAAGGTTGAGACACCATCTCTTTGGGCACATTGAAAAAATCGATTCATTCGTAATAAAGTCTCGGCAAATTTCCCCCCTTTATTTATTTATTTATTTATTTAATTTTTTTTTGGGGGGGGGGTTGTTTAGTATATTTAATGTATTAGGCATGTGCAGACAGAGATATTTTAAAAATATGATTTATTGAATTCTATGAGTTCTATTGAATTCCTTAAGATTTATTTATTGAATTTCTGTAACGTACCAGTATTTTCTGTCTTTAAATAACTTATTTAATCGAATGGTGATTGATTTAATAATTAACAAAAAGTATTTGAAAGGTTAGGGTAGGTCCATTTAAAACAAAAGACTATTAATAGACTATTCTTCAAAAGAAAGGCCTCCTTTCACGAAAAACGGAAACAATTATCGTTTCGTTACAACCCTATTGATTGAGGGAAGTATTTTCAGCTTTTAAAAACAACTAAAGGAAAGATTTCATTTTTAGAAGATTTAGAACAAAGTATTATTTTAAGGAAGGGACATTTACTGATATATCTGTTATAGAGATCTTATTATTATTTCATCAACTGATGTGATTGTAATTTTTCAATGATGTGCATTATAATGACTGACCTCCCTTAATTTTTTAAGAAATAAATACGTTATTTGTTTAACATTTTGTGGCAGTGCTTAAAAAGAAAGCTAAGACTGCTATTGTAATACATCCCGAATTTCAAGTCAATTTTTGCCAAACCATTAGCCCAGTGGTTATGGCGTTGGACTGATAACTGGATGGTTGCGGGTCCGATACCGACGTACTACTGTTCATTCGGTGTGGGTGCACGTTAAATCCGTGGTTCTGAAAGTCGTCTCGGCGGTTTCTAGCAATTTCCGAGATATCCCAATATTCAGAAGTTTCCGCACCCCTCTTCTGATGAGGATCTAAATTGTGGCGGAAAACATCAAAATGTATGCACGTAGTTCGAAGGGACACATTCGGTGACATGAGCTGGCCTCTCCTGGCAAACAAAAAAAACAATAGAAAAGCTTAAACTGTGGTAGCTAGTTCGCGAGTTCGATTGCGGACCTACCACTGAAGACCATCGTGTACGTGAATTGTACACGTGTATGCTGATTTCGTGATTCTGGAAGTCCTACTTGCGGCCCTTAGAAATTTTTCAACTTTTAATATGCAAAAGTCCCAGACATTCCGATGAGTATCTAAATTTTTAGCGGGAAACTCTTGGAAGGGCGCGCATAGCTCTAAACGCCACAATCAGTGACATAAGCTGTCCTGTACTAGCAAAAAAAAAAAAAAAAAAAAAACATAAAGGCTTGTGTAAACATTATATTGAATAGCAACCTCTGCTATTACTCCTATAAAGGAGAGGTTTGAAAAAACATATACATGTTTTATTTTATCACGATTGCAAAAGTGATAATGTTTGCTGTCTAATGGACGAAAAAAAATGACATTGCTTAAACTAAATCTGTAGATAGATCTAAAAGCTCTAAAACAAAAATGATAATTTTAATAAATAGATAAACTAATTAAACTTACCTCTCACAACAAACTCTCACAAACAAAACTTCTCACAAACTCAAATAACGTCTTTAAAGTATTGGACTTCAGCTATAATTCAACGTATTAATATAACGAATATTACTAACTTTTGCCGTAAAAAACATTTTCCTCTCTATTGCACTGCCGTTCTGATTATTTCGAAATTCAAGAAAATATTTTGTTGATTCAAGATGGCATTTTGTTAAGTCAATTTGGTTGAATCAAACAAACTTTTGTTAAATCAACAAAACAAAACCACGAAACCATTCAACCAAACAAATTTTGTTAAATCCAACAAAGTATTTTTAGCATGCATACAGAAACAGAAAAAAGTACTTTTCACAAATTTGGAAACTAATATAAATACAGCGTTAACACACAGTCAGAACTTTAAGTCTGTCTATGAAATCTAGTAATTTTAGACGTTTGACTGGCAAGTTGAGAGGCTAAATGATTGATCGTTATCACAGCTGTTTCATACCTATACGTTTTCAGTCTTTGTGAATTACTTTTTACTACTATTAGTAGTTCATCACGAGGAGGAGGGATCAATATAGCGATGACTCAAAATTTTATTGTACTGTATAAGAAGTTTTTTAATTTAAATATAAACTTCTTTTTCTATTGATGCAATTATTACATTCAGCATTTATATACGTGACAGAATCGACCCTAATTTCAATTTTGGAATTCTATAAACTAAGTTTTCATAAATTTCTTTATATAAATGTTAATAAAATGTATCACTCCACTTTTAATTTGGTTGCCGATGGTTTTGAATAGAAATGAGAACCAATTATTTTTGATCTGTTAATCAACTGATTACCTGAAAATTAAATCGGTTACATAAAAACATTTTCTTAGATTAATCGTGTACAAAAATTTCATCTTAATTGTTCTGGAGGGATGTAATACAACGATTTACGAACTATGCAACTATTAATATGAAACGGTTTAATAAATATACGATTTTTTTAAAGTTACATTTTTCTTAAAGGTGAAGCATGAAATAAAACAAATATTTATTTAATATGTTTCTATTTGCCCGTTTGGCGTTAATTGACTATCTGAATATTGAAAGAAACACATTATCTGAAATGAACTGATGCAACTGGGACAACTTTAAAGTTAATGCTTTTTGATTCCATTCGTGGCAGATTAGAGCTGAAGCTGGTGTTGAAGTTTCTTAGTTAATTCTTCTTCACGCAAAGAAGTTTTTTTTATGAATAAAAGTAATTGGTAATTAAAATGCTAGATTATATGTTATTCAATAGTAGGTCATAAACACGGAGTTTTCTTTGCAAAGAATAAAAATATTCTTTCAGTGGCGTATTAATGCAAGTTTGTCGGGGGGGGCGGTTAGTTAGAAGATTGACATATACATCCATTTTATGGAAGTAAAATATAATCTTTTTCATTAATTTGTTTCTTCTCTGGGGGGGGGGCGGTCACTCTCTCCGCCCCCCCTCCTATCCGCCCCTGTATTCTTTAGAACAAGCATTGTGCTAACAATTCATGTTGATCATAAGAACAAGCGGTGTTTTATCATCCAAAAAATAATAGGTTGATCTCACCACTTGATGAAAGAAGGGAAGAATTTTACTTCTATAAAAGCATTTATACGTCTTTTCCTGCCGAAAACAGCTGACTATTTAGAGCTGCCCTTCATCACTCACAGTCAAAAATTTACAGGATTTTTTTTTTTTTTTTTGTTAAACAAAAATTGTACTACATTATTCTATTTACTTTAAAACTTTCTAAATATAATAAAATATGCCAAGCTAACTGTAAATTAACTAACGAATAACAGTAAGTTGGATCATTAAATTCTTTTTAATATGAGAGGATAAAAGGAAACAATAGGAGAAACAAAGTCACCATTCTGAAATTGCAAAGCGTGTCCTAACTTTTCAATTCTGAGGTAGATATATCTAGTGTGAATAATTCTGTATTATTCATGCCCTTATTTTAAAAAATGCACGATAGTCATTTTATAAATGCATGCCCGTCAAGAAGATGAATGATTCCAGCGTGACATACTTTGTATTGTAAATCATATGGTAAATGAAAGAGATAATTATTAAGGCTATCCTTGAGAATACATAAAAATATCATGAAAATGAATGTACTGTTAATATTTTACCAGTTCACTTAGCAGAAATGGAATCTTCAATATTTATTTTATTACTAAAACTCAATTTTTATTTGTTTATAATAGTTTTTTAGGTTGACTCAACATTGTATGTACAATCTATGCTATTTCTGAAACAACGGCGTATGGAAATAATTAGCTCTGCCCGATTGATATAGATGCTGAAAATCTTACATCTTAATTTTTCTCCATTTTTTAAAACTGCATTCCACCCTCCCCTAGGCAGATAACCCTCTTGTAAGTTTGCCTCAACACAATACACTTTAACTGCATTCCATAGTCATCTGTGAAAATAAAATATGTTTTAGACGTCTGCAAAGTAGGATTAACTAAAATAACTGCAATTCTGTATGTGCGTGAAATGTTGAATACATTTTCCAGATTATTGGTGAACAGGAATTTTTTCACAAAGTAATTCATTTATAAATTTTAGTGCTGCTTCACTTGTGAAATGCATCCGAGTAACATTCCAGAATTCATTCTGCCTTCCCATAGACAAAATGTTTCAGCGCACAGATACAAACCAAGTTCGAGTTCACGCATCAATTTAATAAATATTCCTCTGCGATTCCATCCGCGAGTTTAATCGAATATGTAAGGTCATTATACGCTATCGATTAAGTGTTATTGATTTTTCGATATTTTCCGACAAATGCTATTTTTAAAAAATCATTTTCACAAGTATTAAAAAAATAATCCTCCAGGCCTCTTTGGAAGCAAGTCCTCCTGAAGGCAAAGTTTCTATCGAAGATTTTCAAGTCAATAATTAGGAATGCATTCAAAATATAAGATGCATTAGACGTTATATTTTTACTTGTGTAATATATAGTACATATAACTATTGCGTGTGTGTGTGTGCATTTAATGAAAAGGTAATGGCTTATCGCTCGGCTGTCGATCGAACGGTCAGGCGTTTTGGGCTGTTTTCTATACATGTCACATGAATACGCATTGGAAGCATTTAACCTTTTACTAGGGAATGCAATCCCTAGGGGATCCCGCACAAATTTTTGTGGGACTAGTCTCGCGGGATTAGGACCGTATTCCCGCAGGATTGAAATTGAGAAACAAATTAGTTTTATTACAATTTTACGCAATCTTTCCAATCACCCGTTGACCAAAAATTGTTGCATATATGTATGTATCGTATCTCACAATTCATAACACAATGAATCAATAATTACAAATTTTAATTTAAAGTTTTAATTTTTCTAATTACCGTTCAGTGGAAGTCTGGATATATTTTAATCTAAATTTTTCGCTAACGTCCCGATTTTCAAATGAACAGAAATACTTCACATTAATTTTTCTCTTTGCGAACAATCACGAATCCATTATAAAAAGTTTTAATTTTAGGTTTTAATTTTTTTTATATAATTCACGCTTTTAACTATTTTACTAAAATTAGATCAAGACTTGGAAGACGAGTGACTCTTTACACACACATACCCATTGCCTTTTTTACGTTCTTTTTTAGCAACTAAGAACTGAGTATACTACTTTCAATATCATAACTATAATTTTCATTTTTCTGTAAGTTAATTATCAAAATTATTACTACTGAAGTCATTTATTGAAGTTATAGTTAGTTTGAAGTTAATTATTACTACTGAAGTTAAACTTCATGATGCTTAAAATCGTAATTTTTCCTATTTAGTGGCGTATTAATGAAAGTTTCTCGGGGGGGGGGGGGGCGTTAGTTAGAAGATTGACATATACGTCCATTTTATGGAAGTAAAATACAATTATTTACATTAATTTCTTTTGTCTCGAGGAGGGGGGCGGTCGCCCCCTCCGCCTCCCCCCTTTTTCCTATTTTTCTCCATTGAAATGAATTCTTAGCTGAATGACATGTCAATCCAGCGGGATCCCGCAATCCCGCGGGATCAGAAAGTCTCAATCCCGAAATCCCGCAAAACGAAAAACAGTGCGGGATTGCATTCCCTACCTTTTACAGGTCAATGTTCCCCATTGGGAGCATCGAATTAAACATTTATTAGAAAATGAAATTTTATCAATATTGACTTGAAAAAATTATCAGATAAAGTTGATGACTTGATTTCTTGTAATAGAAGTTGCATTTTTATCGTTATTGGGAAACTGGACAAAAATCCATGAAAATAGCCATTTTCATAAATTTGCACAGAACTATCTTGATATACCCTCCCCCCCCCTAGTAGCACAATTAGTCCAAAAGACGTTTAAAACACGTTTTTTAACGTCATAAAACGTGTTTCCAACGTAATTTGAACGTTTTTTGAACTAGTTGTGCTACTACCCCCCCCCCCCTCCCTTCAAACTTAATTCATATCTTAACTTAAATTTAAAAATAAATCTTTTATCAATTCTTAATATTTCACTTATTATTTAAACTACCCATCAGTCTATTTAGTTTTTGAAACCAATGTCAATTATAGTCAGAAATGATCCATGCTCCCTATTGGAAATACTGTGAAAATAGTATAAAAAATTTCTTTTTTACCCATTTAAATGGCTAATATCCTTTAACTAACGCATTAGAAGACAAAATATGCCAAAAACTAATTGAAATATACATTTATCTGAACGCGGTCTGTAAAAAGGCCTCCGGTCAAGGCACCACCTCTTTGGACAGGCAAACCTGCACAGGTACCCCTTGTGCAGGTTTGCCTAAAATCACAATACAATACAATAACGAAAGGATAGGGTAATAAAGAGAGAGTAAGCTTAAAAAACAATAGTTTTAAAAATATCTCTCAGCTACCTTTTTAAAACTTCACTATTCTTCTCCTGTTCCTTTTTTCTTTCTCACGTTCAGATTTCTAATATCGTAGAGATATATATAATCTCCGGTAGCTGCTTAATTATCCCAGTAGTGCAATAATTTGATATATTTACCCAAAGATAAAATAAATTACTGATAAATTTATAAAATAAAGGCTTTTATTGAAAATTTAAAGATCATTATGAATATCGAGTATGAAAGAAATGTCTTATGTGAATTTTGTGAGTAACTGATTAATATTTGAGAAAGCATGCAGCTGATAATAAATATTAGAAGTTCTTATTCTACATTTACATAATCTACATTCATTTTTGAAAACTTACCATATAAATGAGTTTAATTTTAATTTATTGTCGTAGCTGTAAATCTAACTAAGCTAATGTAATCATGAAAAGTACAAAACTACTTTAAAATTTAAATTCACGAGCCATTACAAGTACTTTTTAAATTTTGAATTCACATCTTTCCTTTCAAAAGATGTTATTTATTGCAAAAAAATACGATGGCAGTTAGCGCAAACCCATTTATATAGTAGAATTTTAAATATTTGCGCTAGAATGTCAAATTTTGGGTTATTCAAAAAAGTTTAAAATTCAATTTCTGGAAAACTACTGATTTTCGGCCATACCTATCGAGGGTTAAAATTGCAGCATTTTGGCTCCCCAATCACGTCTTACCAGGAATACGTCGAGTTGCCAGTAACCCTGTATGTATACATCTTTGCATATGTGCAATACAGTGCACTAAAGGTTAAAATATTGTGGGCATTGTTGTTGCGAAAATATAAGCTGTACTACTGGAAGTATTGTCTTTTTTTAAGATTAAATCTAAACAAATTTTAATAAGTTTTTAATGACCAAATAGTTTTTGACTAAACAATGGATTCATATTGGTCACATTTTGGAGCATGGATTTCATTGATAAATGGATTTTTTTTACCCTTCAAAACAGGTATGGGGAAAAAAAGGAAAAGGAAGGCGCTCAACATGCTTAGAGGGCGAATTAGGCCTGGACTCCATAATACCAGAAAACACAACAGAATCAGAAAACAGAAACTGAAAATTGACAAACTTCCGGTTTTTCAGTTTCTGTCAAGCAGAATCAAGGGCGGAAAACGGAGTTGAAAATGTTGAACTTTTCTGTTTCTGCCCGCGTTTTCTGCCATGTGCCAGCCAATAAGAATTCGCCTAGATCCAGAGCTGTCATCCAAAAACAAGATGGCGTCACATTTCGATGCTGAAGTACTTGTATCTCAGAGATAATTCTTATTGTGTTATAAATTTGTATTCAATAAAAAAGATAAATGAGAAAAAAGGATATTTTCTTAAAACCAACGTTTTTGTATTTAAAAAAGTACTTACTCTTCATCTACAGTTAGGGGATCTTCATTCAATTTTAATGCTGTGAAAATTCCATATTTTTCTCTTACTAGGAAATGTTTTAAACTCATAATCTATGTTTACGTTTTTTAATTTCATGTGTTCTAATCAAAGTCGTCCTATTCATAAAGTGAATGCTTATTTTAGCGAGAAATTATTCGGTATTCATGTATTTTTTCGCGCTGTTTCAATCATCAAATGTACCTAGCAATAAACGATTTAAAATGAAAACGATAGATGGCGCTTGCATCGTAGTATATGCTAAGGCGTATTATGCTAGAGTGGAGTCAAGTGCCGACATAAAATAATTCCGACAGAAATTCTTTTCTGCGAGAAAATTCCGCTTTCCGGTAATATGGAGTCCAGGCCTTAGGTATTCGGGTATGTTACATTTTACAGCAGGAATTTTATGGATGTTCCATATTTTCCTTTGAGATAAGGAAGTAAATGTAAAAACAACGTTCTAACCACATGGGCTACCAATATTGGAAAATCCTCTGTTATTGAGCAATGTTACAGACCTCACATACCATTATTAGATTCAGTAGTTTTGGCTAAGCAAAATATTGACATACTAAAAACATTTCTTTCCGATCCCTTTAAAAAATGTCCGATTATGAAGCTGTTGAGAGTTTGGTCAATTTATTTAGTCTTAATACAGTTTTGCGATGCTATTCATATCTATGAAAGCTTTTAACTAATTAGATATTGTATTTCTATTGGTTGAAACCCTTCGATTCCTTTTTAATTTGGAAAATTTATTTAATACAACAAAGACTTTGTAAAAAAAAATATTGAAAGCATGCTGGTTGGTTATTCACAAATAACATCTTTAAAATTTTATTAATTTAAAAACACGTTTATGATATTTAAAACAATTACGAGTGTTGGATTTGATCCCAATTTTCATTGCATTATTTCTCACAATGGAATTCCACAAGATTTCCCATAAATAAATCCGATGAGTTTCAGTACTTAACCTGCAAAAGTATTAAGATTACGCCGACTGTAAATTCAGTACCTAATTACGTCTGAAAGTGAACGTAATATAACGAAGCTATTTATTAGATCAACTGCTTCTCTGGCGTTTTATATACTCGAAATTCGAGGTTTTATTCTAAAAATCTAACTATACACATCTTCGTTTATGATTCAAAGTTGAAATTGCTTGTTCAGTCACTCCGCATGATCCTGCTAATTTTTCTTGCCTTTGAAAAGAGTCTCCTTAAGTAAGGTCTTCAATTCTGCAACTTCGAAAGTCTTCTTTCTTTCACTGTTATGCCGGTCTTCTACGTAGAAATCACCGTTCTTGAAGCGTTGAAATCACGCTGACATGTTCTTTCACTAATAGCAGCTTCACCATAAGTACATGAGGGCATTCCATGAGTCTCGGCGGCATATTTCTTCATACTGGAGCAAAAAATTAAAATCTCTCACAAATGACGAAAATTTTGGCTCATAAACTAACATTTTCAATTGAGAATAACTTGCAGACAAAAATCGACTAATGTCTCTATGGGGTTATATCGACCGACAAGTTTATTGCATAACATCTATGATCCATTTATTTCGACCAATTCTTACTACTAAAACGATTTATAAGAAAATGGCGAAAGCAAAATTATACACCTAATAAGTATATTTTAACTATTTGTCTGAAAACTACATTTCCGTTTTAAACGGTAAAGATTTTTTTACGGCTTTACTAGACTGACAAAAGAACGAACTTGGTTAATTCAATAAAATTTCTATTTCTATCTGAGCAGCAAATATCTTTTCTCTGTGATCAAGAAGGAAAGTTATCTATGAATAAAAAACATTTTTGGTCATATTAACAACATTTAGAAGAAAGGGAGAAAAAAGTTGCTAAATAAAAAAAAATAAGTGAAGGCGACAAAGTAAAATAAATGCCTTTTATGTGTGAACGTTAATACTTTTTCCTTTAACGCATATAGAAGATCGGCATTTTTACTTAGTTTTAACTTTGGTTTTAAAGTAAATATTTGTTGCTAAGAGCATTGAAACTTTTCTGAAGTTTTTAGGGTGGAATTTATAGTCCTAAAACGACACATTTAATAACACCAAAAATAATTGTTTAACACTCTTTCCAGGGTTTCGCTATAAAACAACCACCAGGTTTTGCATTTCTCCTGTAAGAATCGTAAAGAATTAGTAAATTTTCCTATATCTGTTTTACGATTAATAAATTTGATATCAACAAAATGCTTAAGAAGTACAAAGGGACAGTTAGATATTTTTTTATACGTAAATTTTAAGTGAAAAGGATTAGTTATTCTCAATGTCGTGATTTTTTTTTCTATTATTATTATTTATTTTACTTACTTATTTACTTTTTTTGGGAGGAGAGGGGTTCATCAAAGATTAAAAGAAGGGAAAAATTATCAAAATACAGAATTTTTAAACTATGTTAACCCGAATCAATATGACAGCCGTGAAAATTCGTTGATTAAAGGAAAGTTTATTATCCTAAAATAGTTTGCTAAGCTATAAAGTCATTTCCTTTGTTAGATTTCATTAGCCTGTACAGCGTTCAAAAGCATTTGAACCCAGATTTATCTCGCAAAAATATACGTAATCCATTCTATCTCAACAAGTTTGATTTTAAAAATTAGTTACTGATATGAGAAAATTATCATTTCAAAAATATAAATTAACTACGAAATTAAAAGTAACTTCAATCATCAAAGCATATTTGTAGAAACTTCACATAAAAAATGTTAGTTTTATTTGTTTTTAAACAAGGCATGTTTAATGTCGAACAAAGAGTTATTAAGCTGTGTGAAATATTTTTACAATTTTTTAAACAGTCATTAAAGTCTGAATACAATACAGTCAAATCCCGTTTAGTGAAGTCCGTTACAGCGGAAATCTCGTTATGGCGAAGACTTTGGTAATCCTCAAATAATATTACAATATGGATATATAATATCGGTATAACGAAATTCTTTAGAGCGAAACAATTTCTCTAGTCTCTTAGACTTCTATAAAACGAGATTCGACTGTAGTACCATTTCCATGCAATTCCATATTCTATCAGTAATTTTAAATGATCCCGTGGAAGTGCTTAAGACACATGAGCCCTTAAAGTCCAAGTGATGTAAGTCCATTTTCCTAGTTTTGAGATATTTAAGGTTTTATTACGGTTATCTTATGAAATTCAATGCTACACAGCAACTAGTGCTGCTATTTACACAGTTGCTAAGGGAGTTACAACTTATACCTTTTGTGCTTTTAATAGAATATCCTTTGTAGATCATTTTTGCGGCCCTAACCCCCAAAACCAAAAAACGAACTTGGACCACTTGGGCTTTAATGGGCTCAAATAAAGGTACATATCGAGAAATTTCAGCTCTAGTTTTATTAAAAATTTTCATTAATAGCTAAATAACTGCTAAAACTGCTAAAAAATTCCCATAATTTTTTTTGAGAATTATTTTTCAACTATTTGTGCTTTTTAGAACTAATAGGAATTGTAGTTGTATTGAATTACGTGACATTAATAAGAAATTACGGACTTTGACAATTATTTTTCACCCCTCGATTTACAATGAAATCTCGGAGGTTGTGAGGATTTCGGTTGTGAGGATCAAAATCTGCCGTGGCCTGGATATTCGTAGTTCTAGCGGATTTCTTCAGATTTAACTTGAATAATAACCTGTTTTCTAGTCCCCTCACCCTTCATCAGACACTTATCCCCTCATGTACAGGAAATTGACATTTACCCACAGAATCATTCTTACAAAATTTTTTAAATAGTTATGCCTTCTAGGTAAACCATTAATTAATTAAATCACTGATAAATAAAATAAATTGATATCTTTAATTTTTAAATTCCCTTTAATGTCGCCAACTGCAAACTCAAAAATGTATTTAAACAAACAAACAAAACAAAACAAACGTGTGCGTGTATGTGTGGGGATTTTCGTTCATCTTCAGCCTGAATGTAAAACTTATGGTGCTGGCATAACTTAAACACCAGTTTTATTAGCGTGAAGAAAATGTACCCCTACTTAGGTACACTCACACGGAAGAGGCCATAAAGACTTCATCTTTAGATCAAGTCCCATCTAAAGATGAAGCAATAAAAGTGAAAAACTTAAAAGAGAATTGACACTAAATTAATAAATTAAAATTCTTAATCAAAAAATTTTCCAGAAACTAAGTTGGTTGTTCATTAAATATTTACATATAGTACGTATGCACTTGAACTCCGTTATAACATTATTGAAGAGATCAGATAATTATTTGACGCAGGCCCGGACTGGCCAGGTCGACTGGTTGGCGATTGCCAAGGGCCCCCGGCCTAAGGGGGGCCCCAGCGAAGCTTCCCCAAAACGGATATACTACATTATAATTAAAGTAATTTGATATACATCAAAGTAGTTTGATTATTTATTTCCTTGTAATCTTACGCCTTTACACAGTGTCGTAGCGAAGGATCCACAGAGCCTAATTTTCAAATATTACATATCCTAACATCCTATTCCCTCTAAATTCCCCAGTAATGGGCAGCTTTTCAATCTCAAGCCGAGGGCCCCTAAAGGAGCCAGTCTGGGCCTGATTTTACGCTATAACTGAGTAACGTTATAAGTAACCTTCTGCCAAATTAAAGTCCTGGTGGGCCAGTGACCCTGATAACGTGAAACAATCCCCTTGACAGAACGAGACTTTTTCAATTTGGACAGGAAACATTTTATGCTTCCAGACTCCTCGAGTTACTATATATGTTAGTGAAGAGGGTTAGTAGTTAAACTGAATTCATCACCTATTCTCCCGCTCAGCGATGCTTAAAAGAAACGATTTCTCGTGCTTTAAATTCGCATAAGTACGGCTTGTTCTATAGATGTTCGTGCGGGTAACCTGTGCAAGAGTGTTTGAACTTCGCAGAGGAACATCGGCAATTTTCGAGGGAGAGGGGGGCAAGCAACCAATGCTCGCATAGCCAGCCAAGCATAAAGTCAGCAGCAATGAATCTAATGGTAGGTTAATGCCACCAAGAATGTTAACAGCAAAGTGATGCGCTGTCCCACAGTAAAAAGAAAGAAAAAAAAAAAGGCGCACCTTTTTTTTACTCAAGCTTCAGAATTGAAGGAACACCCAATTTTTTGATCATCCATAGACCTTTTCTAACAGTGTCATTAAAACGTATGAACGAGCGGTAAAACGAAGGACCTTTCCATGCTTACATTATCTTTAACATAGGCGGAACAGATAAAGGTTAAATTAAATTATTCCCAAGTAGATACTGTATAATCTTTATAATCTATCGTTTTCGTGCCGCCTTAATGTAATATTGAGAATATTGATTTTATAATTAAGAAATATTTTATAGCATTCATTTGATTACCAAATTAGCATTAAATTATATATTATAATACAGGGATGAATAAGACAATATATTTGTAAGGTATAAAATGTTTACGGCTTATAACTGAATTCGAAATGTACTGACAGGTTTTGTTTTTCTTCTTCATTAGTTCTGTGTTGATCAATTTTTACTTCTGTTTATAAAATGTCAATATTGCATTTGGTGACTGGGACATTTTCTGTGTACAAAAATTCGCCTTAAACATCGTATAAAAAGATCAATACCCACTTTTTGTATCCGAGTGTAAGCCATGTTCCCACTTTAGTTTTGTAAACAGCTGATTAATTTTTTCAGGACGTACGCCGAAAGAAATGAAAAGTTGTTATTACATACTAAATAATTCACTTTATTTATTTATTATTTATTTTTTTATTATTATTTTTTTATACAGAACAGCACTTTATACATACACCTACCGTGAGAAATTTGTCTTAACTCGAATACTTCTTCAGAGTGGTTATAAATTTAAAACATTCAAATTCACGAATATTATCTGATCGTATAAAAATTTAAAAAGTGTAACTTTTTGAAAAGTAATGGGAGAACTAGTTTATGAAAAACATAATCTCTCACACACATATCCTACCTTATTTTAAACGCTTTTGCTATTTAATTAGTCATTTCAAGGTCTGGATAATTTCATGGGCTTTTCCCAGACGACGGAGTCACACACCCTGGATAATCCTGTAAACTCAGTCCCCAGTTTTCATGTTTCGGTTCATGCTTTGAGGGTGTTGATTGACATATCACGATGATGGACCCCAAGATTAGAAAAAACAATTATTTATCTTTATCTAGATTAAATTAGGATATATACTAGGGACCTGTGGCGCACACAGGACTTTTTTTGGAGGGGGTCCCATCTAGGGGTCATAAAGATTTGACACCAACCACCTGAAAAAATGATTTTTTTTTTAATTGTGAACCCCTTACCCCTTTTTATTGCGCTTTTATTTAACTATCTTAACTGCTAAAAATAAGAATTCGATAAAGTCTTCTAGCATATTTACACGTCGAAAATTACATAAATTAACACAGTAAAATTTATAACACTTTGGAGAGGGGTCCAGACACTTTGGGCCCCTCCCTTGTGTGCGCCACTGCTAGGGACTATAGTTTCAGAAAGAAAAAAAAATCATTTCAATTTAGCTCTCTATGTGCTATGCGCGTCCAAAGCAGCGAGGAGATAGGAAGGAAACAAACAAACAAACAAAAACAACAACAACAAAAAAAAAAAACCAGGACAAACAAGTTCTTTTCCTGACCTCTGACCCAGGGATGGGTTGAGAAAACCGAAGAGGAAAAAAACAGAGTTAAATATATAGGTCCGCGGAGAAAACTTTTCTCACCGGAAAAAGAGAACTTCCCAACATTCATCACTAACCTTTAATAAACAATTACAGCGCGTTTCAATCTTTGTATTCTGGATTACTGGATTGTATCGTGCATTTTAATACAGTAAAGCGGATCGAATTAGTGGGTGCGGTTTACATGACAGATACCAAGTCTATTTAATTAGAAGTACTGAAAAGATTAGCATGATAGTTTAAAAACGTATTCGTTTTTAAGTTTGAATGTCCTAATCACCTCCGTTACACCTTAGCAACTTGGGAGCAAAAAATTTAAACTCGCTTCGAGAAGTTTGTAGGGTATTTGAACACTTTGTCTCGATGTGGCACACTCCCCTCTAAAAAAATGTAATAACCGACTTACCTGGTCGATTCGCGAAACACCTAAAAATATACATTACATCGTTATAAATAAGATTGAAAATTAAGTAATGTGAGAATTAATTTTGACTTCTCTTTAACTATTATGCTCAAGCAATTGGAAAAATGATAAATAAAAAGCATCCCCCTCAATCCAGATTTGTTGCACAACTTCCAATTAGTGATGATCTTTTTATAACTTTTGAAAACATTTCATTAAAACTTTTAGTTCTGTAACTAAAAGTTTAGCTTCAGTTTTTGAAAAAAGCACTGTAGACTGCACGCCATGGCAGATTACTCCAGCTCATAAAATAAAATATTTTACATGTTAGAGTCTGCACTTCTGCATTGTTACTAATAAAAATCCCGGAGTTCTACGTGTAACATAATGCATTTCAAAGTCGATTAAATAAATGCAGATACTGGAAACATTTTAGGGAGAAAAGTCTGAAAGCTTAAGTTGCAAGTTTCGAAAGCTACTGTTTTACTAGTTCTGTTATTTTATGTTGTAGCAATAAAGTGTATTTTAGATATTTTTTTGTGTCCCATAACACTTATAAAATTCATCGTAAGATTAAACTGAACGTCGAAAATATATTTCTTTCTGGAGTTGGAGTTTTATCAGCAATTCCAGGAATATATTCTATAAGGAAGAATTATGTGTATTGAAAGCTATATGTAACAGACCATTAGAAGTTTCAATTAGTTATTCTAGATATTCTCTTATGAAGAATAACTCTTAAAATGGTTTTAGATAAATATGTTTTATACTAAATCGCGATTGCATATTATAGCTAAAGGCAATTATTTCTTAAGCTTTTACCTTTAATAAACACAAAAGAAGAACTCCATGCTAAAAAAGGAGATGACGTACAATATGAAACTCTCATAAAATTACTGCTAATGATGTCATTTTTATACATGCAGCATTTTTGTCAGCATAAATATCTTTTAATAAAAAAACAAAAAACAAAAACAGATGACTTCTTAGCATCAAAGACTGCATTTCATCGGTGCAAGCTGTAGGTCATGAAGTTCAGTTTGTAAATTGGGAAATATAAATAATTTTGTGATAAATTTATCTGTCGTAAGTATTATTTTCTCCTATGTCCCCTCTTTTTTTTCTTATAGCAAGTTAGAGTGATGTAATGATTGCGCCGTTATTGAATTTACATTTGATTCTAGCACAAATTAGCAGCTGTTACATCCCTATACAAACAAATGCAGTTTTTCAAATCCTGCATCGCTGAGATTAATTCAATATTTGTTAAAAAGATAAGATCTGCTTTCTTTCTTCCGAAACCCATATATTCAGATAGTATAACTTCTAACACACACTGTGTACGACCCCCCCCCCTTTCCGAAATTGAGTTGCTATGAGTGCTTCGAAGTGAAAGTGGCGTTAGAAATTATTCTTAACTCTTAGAAAAATATTTACACGAATGTTCATTTTATATACACGAGAAAAATCTGCTAAAATACTAATTGGAGGAAATTAATATTTGTTCAATTTCGTGCCACGCTAACTACTTCAGTCGTTACTAACTAGCGAAAAATATCTTAATAATCGAGACTGGAAAATGAGAATATTTAGAGCTATGTCTTACTTGAATAAGTAAGACATTAAATATCAATTAGTGCTTTCCCAATAACTTATTTGCTTAAGTTTTTATGCTTTTAGAATCATCTACTGCTTTAATTAAGTAAAATTTAATGTTCGGATTTCTGATTTAGCTTTAGAGAAAGTAATTTTTATTTTTACGAAAACGTTTAATCTCGCAGTGTGAAATGTTGAGTTAGTAACCCTAAGTGACAATATTTATCATAATCTGTGAGAATTATCGCATTGCATGATGGAACACACACACACACACAAAAAAAAACACCACTAACCTGTGAATAAAGAGACTTATTTGTGTATTTTTCCCGATTTCATTGTACAAACGGTGGCTTTTGCACGGACTTTGATTTGCAAACTATGCTTGAAATGTGAAGAGGAAAATTTTTTTCTTTCAAGATAATGGTGCGACATGATACACTCAAGTTGTTAATGAAAGGAGTGAAAACAAAGCCAATATGTTTTAAAGGAAATGACTTCATAATAAATAAACATAATAAATACTGGCTCATTATATTTTTTATGAGCGTTTAAAGCTCACAAATATAATGTTTATTTATGAGCTTTAATGTTTTTGTATTTATTTGTTTTATGAATGTATAGTACAAAGGCATTTCAAGTCAGTACTGATGTTTGTCTTTGAAATAGAACAAAAGAATAGTGAAGAAAAATGCAGTAGTTAAAAATTAAGTACTTGAACTGCATTTATTTCAGTCTAGATACAACTTTCGCGAAAACCTTATATTGTTTAATCGAATCTTATTACTCCAACGAAGCACCATTGCGAACAAATATTAGTCAAGTTTTATTCGTTTGTATTTAAATTTGAAAGACTTCAAGTATCTCGGCCAATGTAATGTGAACACTGGCGTTATATTAAAAAAAATTTAAATGTATCTCAAGTATTGATTTCATTGTTAAAAAATGTTAACACAACACTTCAATATTATTAGCCGATATCGATTTTATATTAGGGTAAGAGGTTCTCACATTTTCCTGTCTGTGCGGAAGTAGAAACATTTTACAGCTAAAAAGCTTTAAAGCTTTTTGAACAAACCGAAACGTTCCTACTGTATTATTTTTTACTGTATGTATGTTATTTATAAAGTCCTTTACTAATTTCGACCATTATACTCCAAAATTTTTAGTGTTTTTATCCTTCATTTAAATATTAAACAACCAATTAAAATTCTAAGGATACAAGGTTACCAACGAAAATTTTAAAACTTTGTTTCCCTGACTTGAATCTAAATTTAGCATTCATTTCTTGCTGGGACAATAGTGTAACATATAAAATGGTAAAGCTTTCGCTATTTTGAATTATTGAAGCAATAATAATGCGCTGTCAACTGTATTATACATTTACTTAGTGGGAAATACTTATAATGTTTAAAAGTACCCACGTCTCCCCTATGATGACAAATAAATTCACAGATCTCTGAGAAAGGTAACGAGTAGATGTCAGATTTTTCTTTTATGAGAGCCTTCCGCGCATTTACGCATGCGCCAGATCTGCTTTGAATGTACCAAAATAGGCGTGAGATGAGATATATTTACTCAATTCTTTATTTCGTTTCTTGAGAAAGAATATTGAATTTTGCGAAAATAGTCTACTGTTATGTTTCCTTCAAAGCGAAAAAAAAGTAATAGAAATATTGAAAATAGAAATAGACGGCCTCACAGAAGACAGTGCGCGTAAAATAGAATCTCGAATACCACTCCTTTTCAGTATTGAGTAGCCTAGTTTACAGTAGTTTCGCCTTTGGGAAATATACATCATATTTTTGATCATTAAAATATATTCTTGATGATATTGCATTAAAAATAATGAATTCTACTTGCGTCTATCAATCGAAAAAAAAAAAAAAAACCGAAACAAATTCTTCAAACAATCAAATTGCATAACTCGTTTTAATACTTAAAAAGAATAATTGACTTCCTTTCAAAAAGAATTTTCGACTATTGTTCTCTGAAAGATCTGGACAGCTTAGAAAACATCAAGAAATAATAAGAATATACACGGGGATAAGTTTGTTTCTTTATTTATTATGTAAGAGAAAAAATTTTGCTAAGATCTGCAGGACAAATTTCAGAATTTATTTTATGTTACATTGAGATCGATCACGTCTAGGTCCCATTTTAAAAGATTAAAAATTCGCTCTAGAATTGTTCATAGCGTTACATGGGCAGCAAATTTCCCATTTATATTATGCATTTATTTAGAACTAGAGATTGCAATCCGGCACCAATTTCAATTCGGTCGGATCCGGTCCGGATTGGGCACATCAAGAGGATTTATCTTACGTTCCAAAATTAACTTTATAAAACATGTTTAAGTGAGTGTATCATAAAGTTTATAAAAAAGATCGTTTATTTCTTAGGAAATCAACTTATTATCAACTCTAATTTAGCAAACAATTGCGAATAAAATGAACAATGAAAATCGAGTATCTAGAATAACTAGTTAAATTTTAATCTTTATATTATAAAAAAATAAAATTAGATCTAGGTTATTATATATTATATTATATAATATTATTATTACAATTATCAGATATAATATAATAAAATTTATTTGTAATCAAAACAAAACAATGGATATCAATGAAACAGAATTTGAGTTATCATATACTATATAATAATATACTTATCATTATATGTAATTATAAATATTATATTAATAGTTATATTTATAAATAAAAGATTTAGTATAATAGTTTAAGTTCAGTTTTAATAGACTTCACAAATGACATCAATGAAAATTATCTTGTAACTTACATTGTATTACCCGAGTTTCTTATATTATCTATATCTAACTTAATCAACTGAGTTCACAATAATTTATACAATTTCGTCACGCTAAGCAGTCTTATAATAATGATGACAATTATCATATATCTGTTTAATGAATTGCACAGTAATCACAATATCGACTATTTTTCAATAAACTTTCTGCTCAATATTCTTTCAAACTTTCTGATCAATCTTCTGATCTTTCTGATCAATGTTTTCAATAAACTTTCTTTCAATAAACTTCTCATAATAATTTTGTCGATATAAAAAAAACAAGTTTTTTTTTAAAGATCGCAAGAAACAAATAGTGTTAATCGTTTGATCTGCCAATCGACTTCCAAGGCCCTTTCAGCTTCTACACTTGTTGGTTTTACTGTCAACAAATAGTCACGAATATGAGACAAGTATTGTCCTCGAACTCCTTCATTTTCATATGTAGTCTTTTCCTTTTTTAATACTTTTTGGATCCGGTCACCGGAACCAGTAAATTGGTACCGGATCCGGTTTTCTGGATTGCAATCCATATCTAGAACCCCCTCCTTCTCTCGAAATTGTATTCCTTTCAACAAAAAAAAAAAAAAAAAAAAAGAAAGAAAGAAAGAAAGAGAAACATTTCATTCTGAGCAATCCCCCCTTTCGCCCTCTCAAATTGAAATGTTTTTCGGGTAGGGTCCTAAATATGCCTGTTTATAAAACATAATCTACGATGTTATAGAGCTATGGCACAGAACTACTGAATTACGGCATTATAAAAATCCTTCCAAGATTGAAACCACAAGCATTAAATTTTCAAAATTATCAGCGGTGGCGAGAGCTCTCAGACATATATTGTGGTTAACTAGAAACCGAATTCGTCGCTAGTTTCGGAAGGATTCCAATTCTTCAAAGTAACCAACATTCTTAGAGAATCTAAATTATGGATAGGAAACTTACAACAGCATTAAAAAGGCCTCAGTTAACGATACAGACAGGTTAGCTCCTGTCTTACGTATATGAAAACTGTGAAACTACATACATAAACTGGGTGGATTATTGAAAAGTTGGGGTAAAGGGGATGTACGGGCCCATATGACTTTATACATAAGACTTGAGATTTAAAATAGTTTCAGTCATAAAGCCTCCGAGTTTATGCAAATAGTTTTACTTCCTGCATAACTAGCCTGAACCTGAAAGATTTCGCTCTGATATGATTTTCGATATTTCTACACCCAGAAACATGTTTTGTAGAAATAAGAAAATGTTCTTTTTAACAACGAAAAAAGTTACATACTGACGCTGTATATATACTATAATTTTTAAACAAAATGTTTTGGTTATCGATTTATTTGAAATCGCGTTTGATTAATGAAAAAAGTATTATTCAGTTCTAGTTAAATAATTAATTTTCTTTAATTGTACATTGAGTAAAACAGCTTTCTTAATTCACTATAAAGTTTTGTCGGTTAACTAGTCTCGATTTAAGCTCAAGTCTTAAAAATACTTTTAATTTTTCTGACAAGGAAACCTGCCTGGAACTCACTCTCAGAATGTAACGAATTTAATTCAGTCACAAGTACACAGTTAGAGAAACCTGACGTGTGAAAATCAGTAGCTATCTCTCCATACAAATTGAGAAATTAAATGTTAAAAATTAGTTAAAATCGTCCCAGTTGTAACCCTTTGGCTAGTATTTGGTGACAGATCTAGTTAATGGAAAAAGTTCAAAAGCTCACGCCCCTAGGCTCACGAAATATTGCATATAGTGTTTAACGTGTTAGATTTCTAAGTATTGGATTTTGAAGCAGCTGCAAAGTCTTTTGTTTTTCTATAAGTTAAACTGAAATTCTATATATTTATTTTAAGTATATACAGGAAAAGCAATTTCTTTTCATTTGTATCATCACTTTACAAGCTGCAAATTCAATTAAAAGCATAAAAGAGACGTTTATTTTTATTTTGAAAATTCTCTTTATCCATGTGAGGATACGATGGAGCAAACGATAAATATATTTCAAGTTGTTTTTATACTTTACGTGGAAATTTCTTCAAAAAGTATGGCATTGTCTCCATACACAGAAGAAATAAGTCTCAAAAATCAAACTGTTGAAGTTTTGCAAAATTATGGGAAAGTAAATGGAACAGATTTGGTAGCAAATGAAGGATGCTTATTACAAGCATCTCTTTTTAAAGTGAGCCAAATGCCGATGAAGCCTCTCTCTTGTTAAACCAACTCATTTTTTAAAATCAATTTTATCTTTAATCTAAGGAGATAGCTTCTAATTTTCACTCTTTAGGTTTCTTTTACTGACTAAATTAAATTCCTTGCTCTCTTAAAAATTTGGTACAACATTTCACCAAAACATAGTACTTGGAAAGTTGGTTCCATAAAATGGTGAAACCTTGTTTCAATATTTGGTGCTTCACCTAAGTATGGTTAAACCTGAGCACCAAATTTTTAAGAGTGGAGGCCTCCTTGTGAGTGTAATTCTCACTTGTCACTCATTTACAAATGCACTGCTGTTAGTGTGCAAGCATAAGTAAAATTTCTGGCTTCGGTTTTAGAAATAACTAATTTCGGTTAAAGAAAAAATAATAATGCATTCTTTAAAATGCGACATCTTCCTTCAAATTCCTTCAAAGTAGTATTTTCGTTTTCTCCTCCAGTCTTATTTACTATTCTTAAAACGACTGTCGGGAATCTGATTAAGATTTATATATATATTTATAGCGACTGACTGTATAATAAAAAATCGGGGAAGAATTATGATAGTTTGAAATGAAATGTTAAAACATGCAGGAAAGAAGCGGTAAAAGGAGAATAATAGTGTGCGCAGCGTTACTGATCTGAAGCGAAAAACTTATAACATGTCTCAAGCGTGTAAAAGCCGATGAAACATCGCAATGAGAAAAGCAGTAAGGAGAGTCACGCAAAGCACTTCAGTCAATAAATATTCTTAGTACAACTACAAAACGCTGATGGGAAGGAACTTTAAATATCGACGCATGATTATATCAAATAGACAAATCTCACATCGGGAAGTAGAAAAGAGTTGCTGTACTCTTTGTTAAAGGAATACCGGTTAAGAAAGAAACTATTGTTTTCTTAACAATTATTTGATGTGATTGAGTGATAGGTTGCTCTAGTGATTTTTAAAAATTTTGTTTGATAATAAATCACTTCAGTGTTTTTCCACGTAATGACATTTAAATCTTTTAATCATTCATTACTTCTGAGATAACTATAATAGTCCTTTAATACCTAGACAAGCTAGTAAGTCTTAAGACAGACATTTTTTTCCGAAATAAATGTCTGGCATTCTTGAATAAAAGAAGGTCAAGTAGACTCTATTGATTTTATATTTAAAAGCAAAGCACTCTGATGTTTTCATTCAACATTTTATGTTTTCATCAAGTTTAACTTATTTTTGACAACTGTAATTTTCCTCTCTTGGAAAGACATTATTTTTATTTATTTATTTATTTCATAAAAGAAATGCACACTACAGATTGAAATCCATTTACAGTGATGCATAAAAGGACAAATTACATAAGACAAAATTAAAAAAGAAACAGAGATAAAATAAATACCAGTCATGACTGCAAAAGTTCAAAACACTTAACTCTAAAGACTTTATAAGACATATAAGACTCAAAGACTTTATAAGACGTTAAAAATATCCAAATCCAAAGAAAACTTATAATAAATTTTATAAAATTTATATAACGAAAAGTATATGTAAATATATTTTATAATTGGATCCACAAATAAATGGTTATTACGAAGAGACCTGTTCGGTACATTTACACAAATACTTTGAAGAATATCACTGCAGTCTACCATATTATTGACAACTTTATAAAAAAATAATAAACAAAATAGATCACGACGAGAACTTAAACTAGGAAGACCAAAAACACTTCTCAAGTAAGATGAAGAAATATTCGTTATGTAAATAGGATTACTTTTGTAATATAAATAACGAGTAAACTGAGTCTGCACCCGCTCAAGAATTTTCATTTTATTTTTATAATACGGATCCCAAACAAGACCACAATATTCAAGATTAGAGCGTATCAAACTAAATTATCAGATTTTTAATGCATGAAGGTTAGAAAATTCTTTAGTTTTGCACTTAAGAAAACCAAGTTTTTTGTAAGCTTTAGAGATAATGCTATTGATATGGATTGAAAACTCAAGTTTCCTGTCAAAAAAAAAACGCCCAAATCAGTTATGGAATCCGAACGAAATAAAGGACGATTATTAATATGATATGAATAAATTAAAGTTTGAGATTTACGAGAATAACTAAGAATACTACATTTCATAATATTAAGAAGTGATTTGTTGTCAGCGCATCATTCATATAAACTATTAAGATCACTCTGT
This sequence comes from Cheiracanthium punctorium, assembly GCA_038373885.1. Lineage (NCBI taxonomy): Eukaryota > Metazoa > Arthropoda > Arachnida > Araneae > Cheiracanthiidae > Cheiracanthium > Cheiracanthium punctorium. Next base: position 1,244,319 of record JAWZYV010011819.1, read on the forward strand.
AAAAGACACGCATCATTAACAGACCGTATCTCTTTAAATAATTTCAGATCATCAGCAAATAAAAGATACTTAGAAAATTTCAAAACAGAACAAAAATCATTAATAAACAAATCATTAATAAACAAAATAACCTTGGGGAACACCAGAAGTACAGGTAAAATTCTCAGAAACAGCACCATTAAAATACACAAAAAGCTGTCTATTACACAAGTACGAAAAAATCCAGTCAGTAAGATTGATGTGAAAACCCAAGCCAGTTAGTTTCTTAAGAAGAATTCCAAAGTCAATAGAGTCAAAAGCCTTGGAAAAATCAGTATAAATGACATCAAGTTGATATCCGTTTTCAAACCGAAGAAATAATATTGCTATTTAAACAAAATAAATTAGTAAGCGTAGACCGTTTAGGAATAAAGCCGTGTTGAGATAAAGAAATTTTTAACTTGCTGAAAAACTTTATTGTGCATTATAATTTCAAATATCTTAGAAAAAGGACTTAAAATAGCAATAGGTCGGTAATTTTTGCAATCATTTATATCACCCTTTTTAAAGACAGGAATAATTTTAGTATGCTTCCAAGCATCCGGAAAAGTATAAGTTTTTAAAGAAGATTAAATAAAATAAGAAGAGGATAAATCAACCCATCAGCACAACCTTTAACAATAAAGGAAGGTACATTGTCTACACCAACAACTGAAGTAGACTTCAACTTATTAAATGCCAAAAGAACATCCTGAAAAGTAATATTATCAATTTTAATGTAATCATACAAGGAGCTGTCAAATAAGGGAGAATTTCTGTCACAATCCGAACTACATTTGTACACAGTAAAGTAGGTGGCAAAAACATTAGCGATATCACTATTGTCATTAAAGCAGACATTTTTATAACAAATATTGTTAGGCAAAGATTTGTTTTTATTAAAATAAGACCAGAACTTTTTAGGGTTACTAAGGTTACTAGGTTACTAAGGCTTTAAAAATAGATTTTACTTTCCTTATTAACTATTACGATTTTTTGCATTGGGGACTTCTCGTGATTTTATTTATGGAAAGAAATTAGTCCTTTGTTTCAAATGGCCCCAATAGTGGCATAGCACTAGCGCTTTCAACTGGGAGACGGAAGATACCTAGTTCGAAACTAGGTTGCGTTCGCCGATCTAACCGTTCGGAGCTTTCCGTGGTTTTCTCCGAAACTTCGCGTTAATACGGGTTAGGAATTCTTCGAAAGTTCCCCCCGGAGGGCAATACATCTCCCCCCTCTAGGCCTAGATCCCTCCAGTAGATAATTGGCCTTAACACCACATTTACATTTTTACCTTTGTTTAAATGTGTTTTAGTTTTATTTAATTAATATTAAATGCTTTCATGGCATGTAACTTCATTTTCGACAGATGAAGTTACATGCTGATATTGATATGATACGATAATTGTTACTTCCTTCTCTTGATAAAGTTATGAAACGGTGTAGGGATATATAATAATAATAATAATAAAATGAAGAATTACAGAAATTCTCGACTGTCGTTGTCTCCGGTTCATACAGGAAGTGACGTCGAGAGCTTTCTTGTTATATACAAGCAGCTTTCTGTTAACAGATATATGTATTTAGAACTGTTACTCGGGGCCTGATTTCCGGAAGGCAGTGGCGTAGCCAGAAATTTTTCATGGGGGTGTTACGACTACTGCAACACACACATATGTATATGTGTGTGTGATAAGGGAGCGAAGAATATACATTTTGTATGGCAAAAAATTCCTCATGGGGGGTTGTGACCAGCCTATCCCTCCCTTGGCTACGCCCCTGATGGGAGGGCATTCGGGGCAAGCGCCCGGTCCCCCAACAGAAAGGGGGCCACAAAATTGTTCTTCCAGTTTAAAAATTTGTGAATTTTGATAAAAGCTTTCGAAAGAGGGGCCCCCCGATGAAGCTTTTGCCCAGGGCCTCCAACACGGCAAATCTGCCCCTGCTGTTACTATTGGATGAAATACCTTTAACAGTCTAGCTAACAACAATATTAAAAAAGTTTAGCATCTTACATAATACAACTTTACAAAGTAATGTAATTTTTTTTATAAAAATGGTTATGCATTAATTACATTGTTTAAGGGATATTAAAGATGTAGTACAGTTAAAACTTATGATTTTAATGTTTTTTCAACAGAATTAATCAGACAAACTTATTTATTACGATATATAACCTATGTAGATTTTATATTGTCGACAATGATAATAATATGTTATTTATTAAATTTTGTCATTCATAATAATTACTTATATCAGAATAACTCGATTTATCTTCAAAAAACAAGTACAATGCAAGGAGGAACCTGCTCTTCCATACTAGCTAATTTATATTTATTGAATTATGAATTAAATCACTACAGGTGCCTTAATATTAATAATATAATCAAGTTCAGATATGCAGATGATATTTTAATTTTGATTAAAACAAGGTGGATAATTTTAATTATAGTTTTTGTTCTGGTGAGCTCATTTTACAGCACTACTTCCGTTACCAATGATAACCTTTTGGATCTAAATATTTAAAATTGATAATAATAAACTTCATACTGATATTTATGATAAAAGAAATTATTTCAATTTCAGTGTTATTAAATAAGATAATTTTATTAGTTGTTTATATAAATCCATCTTTAACAATATATCTTGCAACAAGAGTTGAATAGAATTAACAGCCTTGTCTCTACCACTAAAATAACAGAATTATAATTTATTAATAGAGAATATTTTGAAATATAATTATCCTAAGAAAGTATAATTAAATATATTAGATTCATACCTTTATTTAGTTAGGCTACAAGGGAAAATCAAAAGTGCCTGGTGTTATTAGTCAACGCATTTACTGTTTTACGGATATAATATTTGTTAGCCTCAGTATTCTTTGCATAATGCTTCAGATAAGTGATAATATGTGCTTTATACATATTGTTGGACAGATTACTTTTACTTTCTCTTCGTCAGATGAATGCTTAACATCTTGCTTCACAGGATCATCTAGCCGTCAATCAATAAAATCAGGAATCTCTAATTTTCATTATTTTGCCCACAAGATGAGGAAATTTTCTAGGTGATTTTACATGTTGTAAAGAGATAGTCACGGCAACTAATTTTGAAATTTAACAGTGATGTGGTGTTAATTAATCACCACTAGTTGTGTTCATTAACTGTGTAAAAATGATAATGCAGCTAAATATTATCAGCTAACAAATTACTTAAATGAAAAATTAACAAATCCCGAAAGAAAATATTCTTGCTATACTAGGAGAAAAAGGCCAGTGCATAAAAGGAGGAAATCGGGACATTTAAAAACATACGGTTTTCTTAAGAGATTGCAAATGTCTAACTCGTAGGCGTAGTAACTTCTGTTTCAAAGTACAAACGCCTTTTTTCACTATTGTTTGGGAACATAAAAGGGGCTTTGGTGCTTGGCGCCTTCGGGGAAAATGTTTCAGACTCTCATTTAGAGATTTTCCCAATTAAATTAGAAGTGAGATAGGTGTACTAAAATAGCTTCAAAACAGTGCTGTAACGGAAGAACTGAATGCTTTCTTGGCGATATTAGAATGTCGAATGAGGTATGTTTAAAGACAGGAAAGACTTAAAAGTGTCAAGTGTACAGGATTTTTTACCAATAGTAAATAGGAAAAAATACAGTGCAACTTAAATATTAATATGAGCTTTCAAAAATAATATTCTTTAATTTAAACAGACTTGTTTTCAGTAAATATATCATTATCTTCTAGTAAAGTAGCCTTGTAGCTAAATATAATTAAATTTGCTATTAAAATTTGAATTTTTACAGGAATAATTGTTATTAAATATACATTTTAATCTACATGAATAACTGAAAAACCATGTATCTCTTGGCGGAAATTAGGAAGGCTACATCTTAGTTTAGAAAGCAGAAAATGCCTAATAATACCAATAAAAGAAGAGGGCTATCTGCCGAAGTGAGGAATGGCTTGGGTGTAGGACTTTTTAATGAGTTCTAACCGTCTATTCAGTTACATCTGGAGAAAACCACCAAAAATTCCAGATCGTTAAATCGACAACCGCACGCCAGGGCAGAAACCCGGGCCTTCTCACTTCAGCCATCTACTAAAGTTCAGTGTCTCATCCACTCCGCCATTGGACCTCTTAAATAAGAACCTATATTAAGACATTGTTTAAATTACGGAGAGATTCAAAGCTTATTTTATTTTGGAAAGATATGCTTGAAAAAGGAAAAATATCATTACCTCGGTCATAAAGTTTGAATTATTCTTGGAAGAGTTATTGATTACATTGTAATTAGTACATCTGAAAATACTCTAGTGGTCTTGTTTCACATGTAAACGTTAGAATGAGACTTTGTTAATATTTTTAGAAAATACACAAATACAAGATAAAAAGAGGAGCATTCGTCAAAATATTACCTTACGTGGAATTTAGGGAAAGTAATTTGAATAAATTAACTTTTATTCCAAAATATCTAATAACTACAAGCGGATTTATATCCGCTTTTAATAATATAGCTTAATTAAGTTTATCGTTATTTTAACTAATTTTAATTTTTGTGTTTTAAGGCATAAGATTTGAAGTTGAGATACCGTTAAAGTATCTTGGATGGTACAACGAATGGAAATAAGTATACAAACTTTATCCATTATTTAATCTCTATAATATTGAAGAGCAATACTTAACCAGAAGTTTTTTTACACTTCACTTTACTATGAAGGTTTACTTTCAAATAGAGATCTCGTTTTTTTATAATAAATTTAGAATTATAAATCTTCACTACCACCTTAACCCCTTCCCGGCTTTTCCCGAGCTGAACTCGGGCACGCGAAATGTACCATCCAGGCTGATCCCGATTGTAGCTCGGGCACTATGAACAGATTTTTTACGTTAATTATTAGGAAACATTTTATGCGAATGCGTTATTATGTTTAAAAAGATATTTATGCATGAAAATAAGCTTAAGAAAGTTGAATTTTTTTTATTCATAATCCAGAAATAAAATGAGCCTCGAAGGGGTTAAAATTTTTAACGTAAATTATATCCAATCTTTTTGAACATTATTTATGACTAAGTTTTCTGTTTAAGTAAGATTATTTCGTCGGAATCAAATTGACTTGGATTACTTTAATTTGTAAGTCGAATTCGATTTGATATGGTCTATTATCTATGTATAGGAATTCTGCGTTCAGCACGCAGTACAAAATTTTATGCGGGCATTTATGTAGATAACAAATCAGATCCTAAATATGTAAAATCAACTTATTTTAACACCCCAAATGTGCACGCTGTAGCACGCAAAAGCCTTATCCGAACACAATCTTAAAATATTGCACGCAAACACAATACTTGCACCCAAAGTGAACGCAAACTGTATATTTTTAACTGAAATTTTGTACATTAGCTTACATTTCTAGCATTTTTCTCCGCTGCAACGGTATGGGTGAAGTTCAGATGGATAAAAAGGCAATCCAAGGAGCGTTTGCGAACTTGAGTTTGCTATAGCAATTTGTTCCAGCAAAACACTGAATTTGCACTCCTCAGGCTGTGATCGTCAGGGGGGCACCTGTGTCTGTGGTGCAGTTTATTACTGTTTAAACTTTTCCAAGACGAAAGATTTGATTGCCCAACTTGAAGAAGATGGTAGGGCACCAGTTGAAAAAATCAAAAGTATCACCATAAGTAAAAATTTGGAAAAAGACTTGTATGAAACATACAACTATAAGTTGATCGCAGACAAAATTAAGAAGCTTGAAGAACAGAACCTAGAAAAGCAAAAACAGTGGAAAATTTTGAAAGACGTGGAAAGCAGTTTGGATGATTTTGATCAGGCAAAGTTGTAAAATTCTCTTAGGAAGAACCTGGGCGTCATTGCATTAGTTAATGAGAACCAAGACCTTGGCATGCGCATAAAGATCAAGTTTGTGCCTCTAGTGAGTGTAAAGATCCAGAGATCCTTTTCTCAATAGACTTCCAAGACTTTTTGACTCATACCGGCAAAGTATAGTGTTTCAGACAGCGTCGTGGCTAGGGCCTGACCAGATGGGCGGCTGCCAGATGCGAAATCCTCAGATGAGTGACTGTTGAAGACTTTGTGCTATTTCTTTTCCTAGAAAAAAACGGATTGGGGTGCGGGGGGCAAAATTAAAATTCTGACAGAGGCGCGTATAACCCTAGCTACGACTCTGGTTTCAGAACATTCAAAAAATGTGCATTGTACGGCAGAATTATTTCACATGGAATGAAATTGAACAAATGATATAGAAATAATTTGTAAGTTGTTTCTTTTTATTAATCACAAGATTGGGAATATTAAAATATTGCTAAACTAAAGATTAAAACTTGCCCTCAAAATGCACGCAATTGGCAAGAAATTTTGCACGCAATTTAACGAAAATTGGCACACAGAAATCCTAACTAATTATAGCACATCCTAGTCCAATTAATATTCTGAAAATTTCTTAAGGAAGATGTAACTGTAATGAACAGACATAAGTTAAAGTTAAGTTAACATTGGCGTAACAGCCCGCTGCGGGGTCAAGGCCTGCACTGCCCAACCACGCTTTCGCGACCATGGGCTCTGAAGTGCGGAAGCATATGCCTCGGCCAGGTGGTCAGCCTGACGCGAAGCTCCCAGTGTTTAGCTCCCAAATAAACTCGATCCTCATTTTATCGACCAACTCAAGGGATGAAAGGTTAAGTCGACCGTACCCAGCCCGGGATTCGAACCCCGGTCCTGTGGTACGGCAGCACAACGCGCCGTACCACAGGACGGCTCGAACTATGACACTACTGGGCTCTGAAAAAGACATAAGTGAACAATGAAATTCAGCTTACTAATGATTATCTCAAATCGATGACCTTAGGCTTTCGCTTAGGCTCGATGAATTCGACGGTGTGTCCGAATACGTAGATCGTGAAACGATTCTAGTAACTGCATGAGGCGAGCTGGAAAGTTATTAGTAACTGAATGCCTCAAAACACATTCACAAGCTTTGCTCTTATGGGCGCACTCGTCCATACCTTTTATATTGGTAATGTTTCTAACTTTTACTTTTCTTTGGGGCACTAGAGCAACACTTTTTGTATATATAATATATTTTCATCTCCAGCATTCAAGTAGGAAAACTATAATATTATTGGATAGACAAGAAATTAATTTCGGTTTTTAAATTAGAATAAGGAACGAAAAATCGAGTAATGGGTGGATTTTCAGATTTTAAAAGTTGCCTATATTTTTTTTTTACACGCTAAAAAGTGCTTTGTTGAATTTAACAAATTTGTTTGGTTAAACAGTTTGGTAGTTTTGTTTTGCTGATTTGACAAAAGTTTGTTTGATTCAACCAAATCGATTTAACAAAATGCTTTTAATTTTAACAAAAAAGTTTTCTTGAAATTGAACTAATGAGAGTCCTACAACAATCAATCTACGCATGCATCAAGGGGCGATGCGATGGAAGGAAGACGAAAGGTCAGATTTTTCAGAAACAGCTTGTAACGTCCATTTTATTGATATGTTGAACTATGGATTATGTATAAAATCTCCTTCATTCTGGACACTGTTAACTTCTAAGCCCTAGTGTCTTTTCCCGACCCCCCGTTGGTGTTTTGTGCCCTCAATACTTTTGACTGATGCATAGATTTAACTCCGCGGCAATGTTTTTTGCGATTCAAGCTTTCTTAATTCCACGATACCGCGGACATTCAGAAGTAGAAAGCCGTTCGCCTGAACGAAGCTAGAAACTCCTGTATTCAGTGTATTAATGCTTAAGAGAGTTATTTTGAGAATAAGTGTTTAATTTTTTTTCTCTCTTTTCCTCTTCTCTTTCCTAACCTCCACGAATTTGTTTTTATTGATTTTATTACGTTTGGAACGAACCCTGCGTTTTATAATGTTTTACAGATTGGAAATGCATTCGTCCTCTTTATTAGTACAGATTTAAAACACACCTATGAAACTATTAAGTTTTCTTTTAAAATTTTGTTTTGCATGTATCAATATTTTTCGTTCGTTTTCGTCAACACACAGTATACCGGGTGTTTCAAAATAGATGTTATCTTTTGAACCGTAAATGATCAAAGTGATAGAAAAATACTTTCAAATAGAAAAGTTCGGAACATTAAAAGTAGCTTTCAGATATGGAAATTCTTTACTGGGAGCTGTATACTTATTAAAATACGAAATTTAACTTTTATATGGCCCCTCCTTTCCTATCCCTTATATTTAGAAAAATGTTTCTCTTTGTCTAAAAGGTAAATAAAAAAAATCACATGTCTCTAAGTGAAATAATTTCCGAGATATTGCAATTTGAAATTTTAGGCACTTGTCGCCAAGTACTAAGGCGACGTTTCAAAAGGGAGAAAATGTAATTACTTTTCCATTCACGTTACTTTATGTTAATATTCACTCGATACATTCAGTTGACTTTTCAATGCGTAATTTATCAAGTATTTTCCTATAACGAATGTTTGGGGCAGTTTCGAGTGATACAATTGTGAAAGTTAATACATCCACACCATTATTTTGTCGTTCTCTTTTGGACTTTAGAATCCCTTCTCTGGAAGAGTGACGAAATTAGTGGATAACCCCCCTAAAAGACAAAATTATCACTCATTTCATAATAAAGGACCGATCCATTCAGGTAAAACTGTTCCTGTTAATTTCTCACGTTCGAAAGCGTTTAATTGCCGTTTCACAAGAATGGGACTATTATTTAACTTTTATCAACTCATAGTTGGCCCCCTAGAGTAAAGATATTTTCGCCTGAAAACCCACGCTAACACAGTAGGCAAAGTGGAGTAAGTCATTTTTAATATTAAATTTTTCGCTAACTATTTCAACTAGAGGTATGGGATTTTTTTTTAGTTTACCCTTTTTGGCAAAGAGCAACATTTTTCTAAATATAAGTGATAAGAAAGGAGGGACCGTATAAAAATTAAATTTCGTATTTTAATATGGATACAGCCACCACTAAAAAATTGCCATATCTGAAAGCTACTCTTAATTTGACAAACTTTTCTAATTGAATGTAGTTTTCGATCACTTACGGTTTAAAAGATAACCGCTTTGATATCTATTTTGAAACGCTCGATATATTAGTATAAATAAATACAAATAACTCACGTCACCAATATTCAAAAAATGTTACATACAAGTGCTAGCCAGTTTGATTCTTTTTAAATACCTGAATTTTTCTACGCAAGCTATTAGCCATTTATGTAGGACAACTTGATTGGATAGCATAAGGATGTCAACTAACGGGGACAAATACTGTATCCAACCAATCATTCAAAGCAAACAAAATTCTAGAAGTAAAATGCGTTTTAGAAATTAATAAACGTTGTCCTCGTTTATTTATTTACTTTAAGAATGCCAAAAAAAATGAGTATCAGATATATGAATGTTCTGTTCAAAGTTTAGCGCCTCTTTGGACCATTTCTTGTTAGATTCAAACATTCAATGCAGAGAAAATTATGTAAAAATAGAATAAAGTCGGGAAAAAAAATTAAAGTACGAATAAAGATGTATTCAGTTTTTTTAATCTCTTTTTCAAGATTCGAACATTGCTCTAAAAAATTACGAAATAAAACTGAAAATGCATTCCCTGTATATAATCAATATTTCATATAAAATTCTTTTATATAGAAATTAAACGTTGATCTCAGATATTCTTGATTAGAATACTGAAAGAGAACAAACTGAATATTCGCATCACGTATCCTGCTTTTTTTTTTTTTATTCGCCAAGGCTACATTCCATTTAATTATTTCTTTTCGCTGTACTTCCTTACAGACAGCATCTCACCGAATGAACTTGTGCCCTTGGCATTAACCCAGCCGGCAGTGTCTTTTGAATGTACCTGAAACTCAGGACAATAATTTCCAAGTCATATATTTATAAAAAGAATTGTATAACGTTGCATGATGAGACTTTAATTAAACAAAATATCAGCCAGGAGGCATTCTGTATAAAGCCGTACTTAATGATGTCATGTTGGCACTTGGTTAATACCTTGGTTAATTTGGAAATATAATTTAAATCTGAATTTTCTGAGCTGGAATATATAGATTACATATTGCGTGTATGATTTCCTTCCAATCAAGAAATTTAATTTCGTTTTTGTAATATAAACGTGCAAGTGTTACAAAACGGTATTTACTTCAAAATTAAAAAAAAAAAAAAGAGTTTGTAAGTGGACGGACATTTTTTTCTTTTCTACCAATTTACGAGGCAGTTATTTCCTTCCATTTGCTGCGGTGAAAGCGAGCAATGTTATTAAACTTTAGTTCCCATATCATAATCTGATGTATAACCATGTTAGATTTTTATCTTTTGCGCTTAGTGTTCCCACTGTTGGTGCAAGAGAAAACCCTTCGATCGGATTTCATTCTAAATTGAAATTAAAATTCGCCATAGCTCTCATCTGTAAGTCGATAGCGAGTTTGTATAAAAAAGTATTCACTTTACCAAAGCGTTATGACAATAGCATGCTTAAATTACGTCTTTTGAGCATTAGGTAATTTTTTTCCCTCCTCTCGTATTATGAGCAAAATTCATTTACAATGAAACGCAATCGATTATAATTCAAATAAAATTATTTGTGATAATGACGATAGCATTTACAATATTAGCTACCATATTAGTTATGAATGAATTATACTCAAAAATTAGTACATCAATGGTCATCAATATTGTAATAACCAATAGTTATGTTTATTTATGAGAAATCTATGCATCCAATATTTAAAACACGCCCCTTCCCCACACACACATTTTCAGTTGGTATACTCTTTATGACTTTTGAAAGGCTTCTTACTATAAATGTTCAAGGATGAAGTTATGTGAAACTAACTTTTATCTATGAGTCTTAAGGAATCTTTACGACTGTTCATAGTTAAGTCTCAAAGCTTCTCATCGGGTTTCCATATGAAATCCGCACAGATGTCTTTGTTGAAATTTGTGCCTTTATTTTTATTACTAGTTGTTGGAAATGATTTCTAGTCCATTCTTAAATCTACAACTTTATACGTTTTAGGAAAATAGGGTTTGAAACCTGTAATTTCAAAATAATTTTTCTGCGAAACTATGACAGATATTTAATTAAAAAAAACTACATGGAAGATGATAATTAGAATTCCATTTCATACATTTTTTCCATAATTTTCAGACAAATAATAAGGAAGGAATGAAACATACTTGAAATAATAAAAGTTCTGTGTAGCATAGCATATAAATTGATAAATCTGGGCGAAATCTCTTTAAGCGGGCGATACCATTAATATTAAGTTAACACGTACATGAGCAAATCAACAGAGAAATCACTTGAAGAAGGCGGTTACATTAAAAACCATTAACGCCCAGCGTACTATTTTTAGGACGGTCGTTAAATTCGCTGGTCGCAAAAATACTTAGGCATTAATTTATTTTCCTATTTCAATTTCTCGAATAATAAATCTGATTTCCACAAAATACTCAGCAATAACAAGGTAAACTGCGAATCTTTCACTATTTTATTCATATTAAAAAAAAAAAAAAGAAGCACATTCTTCATGCCCCACAAATGCCGGAAATATCTTTATCACTTCTGGTGTCAACATAAATTGGAGAATGTGTTAACAGTAACCGCCAGCAAAGTGCCATTTTTGGACTGATTTACGCTATGCTACAAAGAATATTTATTACAGATGTTCCAACCTTCGCTCGTCTGTGTAATTGCTATTAATTATGGTTGAATACTTATTGTTTATATATAATTTTTTCAGTCGGTGCATCTCTAAAATTAACCACGGAAAACCACCCTCCATTTTTAAAAAAAGTTTCGTCTTACTAACAAATGTGTATTAGAAATTATTAAATGTTGATCTCTTTTTCTTATTAAGAATTCCATAATCGCGGTTAAAAAAATAAACTATCTGCGCACATAATCCAAAACTTATCTGCAAACTCATAATAGCCCGTTACATAAGTTAAAGTTACATACTAACATAACCTAACTGATATTCTATGAAAAATAATTTTTAATACACAAAAACAACGTAGAAAGTTTAACTCTTACATCCTCTCAAAAAAGTATCCGGGCATGTTCAAGTAATTAGGGATGGACGCGAGACCGCGAGACGCGACGAGACTTCTCACGGTCTCGCAATTTTGTGAGACAATACCACCGGGTGCGAGATGAGACTGCGAGACGATACCTCGGGTCAGCTCTCGCGCGAGACTGCGAGACCAGTCTCGCTGTCTCGCGCTAAAGCAGGCAAATATGGTTTTAGTCAGTACATCAAGTATATAAGACATTACTTACCAGGTTACCAGTTACTCCAACGAAACAGGAATTTTAAATTAACTTTCAAATCGACATTTTTAATTATTATCCTTATATTAAAAATGCATTTTGCAAATTAGTCTGTATTTTTTCTTTACGGTGAATATTTTTAAAAATTAATACTGAATTTTAAATAGCATTTAAGTGAATTATTGAAACTCTTTTCCACGTGTATTATGTCGAGTGTAGGTAAAATACATTTATTAAGGAAGTTATCCTGCAGCTGGAGCATTCAAAGACCTATGCCTGGAAACAAGGATGGATACAGAAGGAGAGCTACCACATTTGCGACTTTGCAACGATGGGAAGCGAAGCAAACAATAATTTTTTGGAGCAAGTTATGCCCTAAGACTTAATGTATCCGGGCAAAGTCGGATCGGTATATATATAATAGGTACTAGATGAAGTACCCGTTCTTCGCACGGAATGGATATTGTGAAATCAACTAATACAAATGGAAAATAAGTAAATAAACAATGAATATACTTTGGTTATAGATTTAATCGCCTACAAAAGCTGTTTTATAATATTCGTTAGGTATTCTATCCTTGATTTTTTAAAATACTCTTTGGAATGTGCATCATAATCCGCGAGTGTGGCGTATTTGTTTTTCTTGTTCCATAAAAGACTTCTTCAAATTTGAAATCTGTATTAAATCAACTACTAAAATTGTTTTAGAATCCTCGCCAGGCATATCCTAACTATACTTCGCCTTTACTTATCACGCAGACACGAATATTCCAATTAAATAGACAGTAGGGTTATGCAATTTCTCGACAAATACGGAAGATATCGATAAGCTGGGTCCAATTTTGGGGACTAATTTTTTTATGCCAAACTTGGCGATAAATCACCAAAAACGGCAAACCTTGGAGACTTCACATTTCATCTCGCAAACCCTTGAAAAGTGATTCGCCCTTTCACCAGGTAGACAAAAGTCTTTGTCTGAAATTAACAGCACTCTAGAACTAAAAAATACTTGAAAAACAGTTTTTGTAAACCACACTGTAATGAGGTCCATTTTTAAAAACCCTTGAAAAGATTGCTATGAATTCGTGTTCGATACTTTTTAATGCAAGATTTTTATGGCTATCTTCATTTTCCTTCGATATATGATACAAGCATGAAAATAAAGTTTTGGTCTCTCGCACCATTTCGGACGCGAATTCTAAAAAAAAATTGAAAATGATTTTAGGTATACCTGTTAGTTACATTTTTAAGCAAGAACTTTATAGCTATCACTTTTTCCTCTGAGATATGAAGGAAAACTTGAAAATAACGTTTAAGACCCTTACCGCTGTTTGAGTGCGAATTAAAAAAAAATAAATAAACCTAGAAATAATTTTTTAGATATTGCTGTTAGTTGCACTTTAAAGCAAGAATTTTATGGCTGTATCTCTTTTCCTCTAAGATATGAAGGGGGATGTGAAAAGAACTTTTCGGCCCCTTACGACCGTTTGGATGCGATTTCCAAAAACCATGAAATGATTTTTAGGTATTTGTATTAGTTACATTTTAAGCCAGGTATTTTACGGCTGTCACTTTTTTTCCCTGAGATATATGAAGGGAAATGTGAATTTAACGTTAAAGAACGTTTTGGCCCCTTACGTCCGTTTCGGTGCAAATTCTAAAAAATTCTGAAAATGACTTTTAGGTATTTTCATTAGTTATATTTTAAAGCAAGAATTTTAGGCTATCTCTTTTCCCCCTTGAGATATGTACGAAAATGTGAAAAGAACGTTTTGGGCTGCCACCCCGGTCTGGGTACGAATTTTTCAAAATCGCTTCTTAAATGATGCCTTTGGCACAAAAGCTATAAGCTCCTAAAATTTCATGTCTGTATCTCCAGTAGATTTGGCTGGGCGATGATCGTCAGTCAGTCTGTCAGTCAGGACATCTTCCTTTATGTATATAGTAAAATAGCTAAGCTTACGAATTAAGTAATCGAAACAATGATTCCAGTAATTGTAGGCAATATATAACCGATTAAAAATTAATATGGCCCGATGACCCAGTCCTCAAGTACGTTTCGAAACCCATCCCCAGTTCGTATTAAAAGTAATTTGCAACGAGATTCCATTGTATGCAATTACATTTTGATACTTCGAACCTGGAAGTAAATATGAAGCAAGGGCTCGTCAAAGGGGTGGGCACAGGTGTCGCGCGTACCCTCCGAGAAAGATATATTTACACTAGATAAAATGGCTTTCTTACCTGGCAAAGGCATATTTCATGCAATTCTGATTATATTCAAGTTTTGCGACGCCCCGTTTTTGCATCGAGCGAGACGAGACCACGAGGCGATACCTACGGATGCGAGACGATACGAGACATGGGCTATTTCTCGTCTCACGTGGTCTCGCGTTCATCCCTACAAGCAATGAGGCCATACATTTTCAGATACCGTTACCAAATTTGCATTTTTATCAAAGCCAAAATCTCGACTGCTGTGTAGAATACCAGCTGCAGTTTTTAAGACGACGCAAGCGAGATTGTGTTTTTAGAATATTTCGGTAGTTAAAACCTCTTGCAAGCAAAACAGATCTTAACAAGAACTCCAAATATTATCAGTACTTACGAATAAGATATGGAGAAACGCCCAGATGACTAACTTACATAATTAGCTGAATTTAGAACTATTGTGGCTGCTGCTATTAAGAACGGAAAGCATGAGGCTCTTCTACTGCAATTTTATAAACTTGTAATGAGAAATTCCTTAAATTTGTGTTTTGAAAATGTAGAATACTCTTACGAATTTATTTGTCTTTAATGATTACTAAGCGTACGTGGAAAATCACTTTTTTCGACATTTTTTTTCTTTCTAATGGCCGGGTCAGTGGCCTACTCTAGGCTTGCAAGCAACGAGGACCGCAGATGTTGGTCATTTCATTATGGATGCGTCTATTAGGTGGTCCTATGAGTGGTCTCCTAATTTTGAACCCATTCCAGATGAGAGACCCTAACACCTGAAATTGGCCCAACCGGAGGCATCGTTTGAACACGGAGGACATTGGAGCCACCAACAGATTTTACGTGCACTTACACCCATTACCATGCAAGGCTCCACAGCAGTCCAGCCGAGAGAGGTACACACACACCCAGGCACTGCCCACGCCGTATGGGAATGGAGCATAGCGACTGGGCCACTGCCTGACTCTTTCTTCGACATTAAGCATAAAAATAGAGAGTTAAGGAACATGATGGGACAAAATCGTCTAAATAAACTTAATGAAGAGTGAATGTAATTTACTTAGAGAAATTGCTTTGTCTGGTGTTACATTTAAATTTTCTCATAGTTAATTCGAAAAAAGTTGTTTTTAAAAGTTATGTTTTATTTTGTTACCATACAAAACCTGAGCCTCTAGGTCAGATAGAGGTCTGCGCCGCTGCGCCACGCCGTCGCCGCAGGACATTTTTACCACGCCGCCGCCACCGGGTTCGAAGCCGGCGCTCCGATTGCACGCATCGGTGTCAAAATTAATGGAAACGTATAATATAAACTGTCAATAATAGTCTTTTTTTTCATATGAACCTTAATAGAGAAAATAATAGTGCTCTTCTGCAATTTAAATTTTGGTATAAAATAGTTATTGTAAAAGCACTTATTTTCGCAAGCCGTAATTTTCGCGAAAGCGACGATATCGGTCATTTCGCGAATTTCAAATGAATAGAACCGAAGCTGAAAAATTCCGAAAGTATCTAAATATAGAACCCCTTTCGCATGAAGCATTTTGAGAAACTTCCTTTTTCCGAAAAGTTCCTCCCTCCCCTCCCCATTTTAAATGGCTTCAAAGAAGCTTGTATAAATATTGTAAGTGAATGAGCTGCATTCCACTAGTTCTATTATCATTTTATATTCAAGAAATAATTGTATAGAATTCAAGAAACAGTTGTAAGAAAGAAAGTTGTCAAGAAAATGTTTGTAACTGCGCAAAAAATCATTAAATTTTGGTAAGTGAAAATTTCCGATTTTTTATTATTATTTGAAGTGGGAAAAAAAAGTATTTCGCGAAGCTTTAATTTTCGCGATTACGACGGGCTAACGAAAATTGCGAAAATTAAAGCCTCGCCTAAATAAGTGCTTTTACAGTATTTAATGTTTTAGAAATCTCCTCACTATATTCATATATATATGCACCCCTTGATATATGTATATGTGCGCATTTCCTTGATGCTCTTTAAAAAAAAAAAAATCCCACGCCGAGGCGAGCCGCCGTCGCCGGGTGTCTAAGGTCGTTACGCCGCCGCCGAGAATTTCTATGCGGCGCAGACCTGTAAGGTCAGGTATGGACAACCTTTGAAATCTTGCGGGCCAAACTTTAGGATGTTAACAAAGTCGCGGGCAGAGGCGCAGAGGCCCCGCAGGCAGAGGCCCCAGTCGGGGCACCGGGGATAAAATCTTCGGTATACGGTATCCCTTTGCTATCCAGAAACCCTTTCGATCAGGCCCTTATTTTCAACTACGCCTATTAGGCCCCGGCCTAGGGCCCCCCGAATATTGGATTCTCCGAAGACAAAATCTCAATTCAATGTTTCTTAATTTATCTTTTTTAATTGCAGATTTTTATATAACCTTTCTATCCTTTCAAATGTTTTCAAACAATATTTTAAACAAGTTTTCAGTCTGCTCGAAGATTGAATGACATTTATAGCCAGGGGTAGAAAAAAGTTGTAAATTCTTAGGCATTTTATATACAGATTGAATTTGTTAAATTCATCATGCAAGATAATAGACGGCTGCCATTTTGGGGGAAAAAAAGCCAGACTTTCGGCAGCAGGGCACAGAGTGACAATCATTTACCTTTGGAAATTTCATACTGCCTACATCAGTGTCAGGGAGACCCCATCCAGAGTTGTGCCTATAGTCAAGAATTTTCTATTGCTTTTGGTGTCGTATTACATCAGTCTTTTATTCCTTATTAAAATTATTAATAATTTAAAGAAACTTTAAAATTAATAGTAATTGGAAAATAATTAATAGAATTAAAATTGCTAATTTAAAAGTATTATAATTTAATAAATATTCGTGCTCTAAAAAATGCCAACATTTTATTTTGAAGGTTTCGTCGCTTCCATAAAGAAACTGTATTTGGAACGTTAAAAACATTTTTGCATGGCATGTTACCTCAGTATTGAAAAAACTAATTTTTTTATTCATAGTACTTCCATTCAAGCAGGCAGCCAAAAAATTTCAGAAGTAAAAAAAAAAAAAAAAACTGGAAAGTTCAAAATTTCTCATAGAAAGTCTTAATCTTTAAACATTTTGTTAAGGAAATATCAAAATTTATCTGGTTGGGTGGGTCCATAGTCTCTCCTCTGGCTATGCCCTTTCTTCCACTATTTAACAGTTTTTCTAAAAAAAAAAAAAAAAAAAAACTTTTAAACTTTTCTTGAAAAAGAAGACTAAATCACTAACACTCCTCGTTTTTGTGAAGTTGGTGCATTATGCTCTAGCTGGTTTTTGTAATTTTGTTTAAAAATTAATTGGAAACTTCTGGGGACAATCTGTATTGGGACATTTTCTTTTCTTTTTTTTCAAAATTGACAACACACAATTAAGTATTATACAGAAGCAGGCTCCTTCCCAAGGTGAGGCCCTAGGGATATTTCCCCTGCTCCCCCTCCCTCTCTGCGCCACTAGTCGCGGGCCATATAATTGGGTTTTATATGGGATTGTGAATAGTTTATATGGGTTTTAGACGAGGTTTTGATATGTCCCGCGGGCCGGATCAAAAGACGTGGCGGGCCACATCCGGACCGCGGGCTGGAGGTTTCCCATTTGCGCTCTAAGTAATGTTTTCTACAGGCTCCGCGCTGCCTTAATCCGGCAGAGCCTCTACCCTCCCGTGGTGAACGCGAAAGAAGAATGCAGAATGACTTTAGAGGGAGAGGGAATTTTAAATTTCCTCCCCCAAAACTGTCAAGGCAACAGACACTAGTTAAAAAGAAATAGAAATAGCATTAAAAATTGCGCAGAAAGTGAAATTTCGCATATGAAGCATTGTGGGAGCATAAAGCACTCACAAAGGGGGCGCAGCAGGTGGGCACTCGGGCCTTGGTCAAATCTTAAAAACAGTTTTATTTCCTTCCCCAAGATCGTGCATTGATGGCGAGCCGGGCCCCTGCGCAAGTTGCCGGTCCCGTGTATTGTCGGAAATGCTTCCCAAAGTACGTAGTCCAAAATGAATATTTTCAAATTATATATATATGTGACACTGTAGTTTTTAGTAACTTGTAACTGAAATTTTAAAATTCAATTACATTTACCTAGTAATTTCAGGTTCGTGTAAAAATATTTTAACAAATAATCTTTATACAGTAAAACTAACGCATGAAATGTTAAGCATGCAACATTCTTCTGTTTCCTAGTTGCTGCAACAATATAGCTGTTGCAAAATATTATTCAGAAAAATTTTCGGCGAGATATAAAATTTGAAATACTAAAATGCATTAAAATAAAATTTTCTTCTGGTGAAATTATTTTTTGGAAAATCAGCTTTATGACTGTATGGGCCCCGGCATGGGGCCGGTGTCCCTTTAGAAACGGATGCCTGCCAGCAAGAGTTCTTTAATAAATATTAAAAAAATTACACTTACGTGATAAACGAAAATAATTTGAAATTTTTGAAGAAAAATATCTTTAAACTATGTTTAGGCAGAATCTTTTAAAAAAAGAAAGAACAAAATGAAAGAAAAATTAATTGAGTAAAAATTTACCTCTTAAACAAGAGAACGTCATAAATAGGTTATATTGAAAACATATTCATAAAGGGAAAAATCTATACAAAAGTATTCTTTCTGAGTGCTAATAAAATATTAAAATATTTCATTTGTTTAAAATATAAAATTTGTTTAAACAATAATGTTTTCAATTATTTAAACGGAAAATTTTGTTGCATTAAAATTTTATTTCAGACTATTATTAAATTATCAAAAAATAATAAATTTAAACTAAAATATAGTATTCTACAGTTTCCAAGCAATTTCTTATCGAAATGTTTAACGGCGTAATGTACCTCTTATTGCCCGCGCGCTCTTCCTAATAATATTTCTCCGGGCAGTATAATGAAGCCAGGAATAGCGATTAGATGCCAAGAATAGAAGTTGTCTGGTGAGAAAATTCAATCTGCGCATGCACCAAATCTCGATTTCCGGTCCTCCCACATTGTTATGGCTGCCAAGACTAGGACATGAGCGTACGATTTTGAGATAGATGGCTATTTCTTGCTTAAATGACTAAAGATTGTGCCAAAATGGGGTGAGTTTTGTTCAAAATATTACATGCGCTTTTCACTGCATTAATTAAGAGCTTCCAGCGCTCCGATTCCAGGTAACCGGGGCAAATTTGGAAGTGCAAAGTGGTTTCAGAGTGATGTTGACCCATGTTCCCAATCAAACTATTTTTTTTTTTTTTTCTACCTTGACTCTTTCTGTAATCTCATGCGTTTCGCATTAGTTCGGGCTTCCCTGCACGTGTTTTTCCAGTAGGTATTTAAGTAGCATCCTATGCTAAGTTAGAAGCGAGACTTCACAGAGTGTTGGAATGATTAGCGGTGCAATTTCTCAAATCAAAGCTACTATACATAGGGGGAAAACAAAACTAATCACCTTCAGTTCTAAGATGCTGAAAAATTCTTCATTTTCTAGCCGAAAAGTACTATCCTATATCATTTAACCCCTTAATTAACCCCTTGCAGATTTGTTATGAACTCAATGCCAGCGATATCCGGCGACTGAGTTTTTCATTTAATGTTTTCCGAACCGTAAATAATAAAATCGAAAAAAAATTTATGAAATATAAAATGCTGGAAGTATTCGTAAAAATGATCTCCTTCCATTATCAAATACTTACAGTGTACTTTCTCATTTGTTTGAACCGGCATGTGAAATTTAATCGCAATTTGTACGTTAGTTTCGTTTTTGCTTGTAGTACGCGGGCCGTTAAATTTCGCCGTGTGTATTAATTTTTAGGAAGCTATATTTTGCTTTTCATTAGTTATGGTAGTTTTGTGTTTTATGTAATTACTATGGGGAAAATGGGGCATAAACAAATTTGTTTGTAGGACTATTTTACGCTTGATTACATCCTCCATATAATTATAGCCCTAGACTACATTATTTTAAAATTTCAAACTTACAAACTGCAGCAATTATGTAACTCGATATAAACCATGCAAATTATATATCTTTACATTTCTAATTTATAAAGCTAGAAACTGTAAATGTTAATTGTTTACCTTTAAATATCTCACTATACTTATATGTACCATAAAAATACACTTGTAATAAGATTTTGCACCGTGTATAAGCCGTTATAGCCGACCAGTAGCCCAGTAGTTAAGACCACTGGCACTGGTAGATAGCTGAAGTGTGAATGTCGAGGGTTCTGGCCTACCGCGCGCCCGCCGCTTAAACGGTCAAGAGTGTTGGGCGGTTTTCTCCAGATGTAACTTAAATACGCGTTAGAGCTCTTTAAAAGGTCCTCTGCACGAGGTATCTCCCTTTAGGCTGATAGCCTTCCTGTAGCTTTGCCTTAATAAATCAATCAGTAATAGCTTCTGCATTATATTACTAATCATGCACTCAAATGTACATTACTGAAGTAAGATATTTAGAAGTTTATTTTAAGATACTCATATATATGCTTTAAATAAACGAAATAATTCATAGTTAAATATATGTTTCACTTTATAATTATTAACCTATTATTATATATGATAATTTAAATGCAGAGTTTGTGATGACAAGAATTAAACGGATAATTTGACATGTACTACTGTGTTTGCTGTATTCTGCTGGTAATTTATGAATGAGTGTTCATATAAAGCTAAAACATGGATTGATTTATAATATACCTCTTTTAAAGATCAATGTATGTACATCATGTAAAATATTAAACACATACCATTTTCTATAAAAGTAAACAGTGATTAGAAATATAACTATCCTTGTAGTTAATTGTGGTTATTTGTTTATTTATTTTCAAGATCTTTAGAATAGGTCATGTAAGAATTTCTAAACCTGTTAACAGTAGGCAAAATTTTGTTGTTGCAGATTACTATCCTTTATCCTTAATATTAAGTGAAACAATATTGTGAATTAGTTATTTTCTATATTTTGTTTGAATTTTAAATAAGTATTAATCCAAGTATTAATATATTTTGTATCAATTTGTTTGAGGCTTTTATTTCCACACACATATATTTTGGATGGAAGGTTATTGCACTGTATGTCTTGAAGGGAGAAATGTTAAATATCCTTAATGAGATTACTAGTTTCAGAGTCAGAAATAGTATCTAGTGCTCATTTATTATCCATAAGTGGTCGTCACAACTTTTTAGTGTGTGGAAAGTTCATTCATCTACACAATAAATCTGATATTTTAGATTAGAGAAAAGAAAGTACTTATATCTTATGGAGGGCAGCTTCTATTTAACTATGTTAAAAATAGCAATATTTCTTGGAAGTACACTCACATAACATGAATTTACTGAAAGCTGAACTAGTAACTAATTTTTATTGATAATAATTAAATATATCATAAAAAAATTAATATAATTTAAAATATCACCTCCCCCCCCCTCCTTTTCCCAAATCTATCCTTATTGTAATGGGTAGATAATCTTCATGAACTTAGAATTTAATTATATTTTGTTAATATTTTCAAATATATGAATTGTGTAATGATGCTGTCTTTGGATAGGGAATAACTGCTAACATTTTATTTTCCTCATGTTTCCTTATATCTACAATAATGCAAATATGTATCAAGTTTAATTAACTAAAAACATTATAATGTAATGAAATGCTTATAAATTTGGTGGAATGAAATGCTTATAAATTTGATTAAAATATAAATTAATGTTTAATTATGCAGTTATTTTAGAAGATTTAATTGTGTTTGAAAATAAGAATTGGAATTTTCAGTTAAATGTTCTACATTTATATTACTTCATATCGCGCCCATTAAATATTTCACGCATTACAGTTAAAAACGGCATAAACGTAGAATGTGTTTTTTTCCTTCTTTTTTTCGAAATTTTTAGAGGAGACATTAATAAGTTCTTTTGCATTTTTTAATTTAGCATTATTTTATTTGTTTTTTACTATAGAAACGATTTTAATGGATATTTGACAGGGATTTTTTCTTTTAATTGAAGAGGAATTTTCTCATTCCAAGTGTTGGCTGTTAATATATATTTACTCCCCCACCCAAGAAGTAAATTAGTTCTTTAATGATATTTTATAATTTCAGTTTTTTATCTTTTTTTCATAATAAACCTTCAAATTTATCAGTTGTGTAGAAAAAATTTGTTGCAGTAAGCATTTACCGCTTTAATATAATTTTAAGCTATTTGTTTACACATATTAATTTATTTATACTGAAAAAAGGAGCAGATTGAGTTATAAATATGTTAAAAATATATTTTCTTTTAGAATTGTCCGCTTTCTAAAAATTATTTCTGCATTATTTCCAAAGAAAATATTTATCACAAGCTTTCGAATTCTGAGAGAATAAGGATAGCAATTATCTATTAATGTGGACAATTGTTAAGAGATGGCGCCACAATCTGCCAAAACTAGAAAATGTCGCTTTTGTTTATATTCAAAAAGGAAACAAGAACCCATATTTATCTGACATCTGATTAGGATTAGAGAAGCTTAATGTTATACGTGTGAATAGCAGGTTTGGCACATGTTGTTACATTTATCGTGGTTCTAGATTAAAAGAATAAATATGATTAAATCTTTCTCCGGAATTTTCTTACAGTTTAACTTGAGTTGTTGAATGTTGGGGGAAATTACGAATTTACCGATAAAAATAAATTTTCTTACCCTACAGAGCGAAAATTCTAAAATCAAATATATTATAATAATACAAAAACAAAACAGCATGTTTGTAGATTTTTCTTACTGGCTTTAAACCATCTAAATATTTTATCGTTTTTTACTTACAGAAAACGTACGCTTACTGAAAATGAAATAATTATGGGAAAAGATAGCAGAAGAATTTGTGCGGGGCGGAATGTTAATTGTATTATGCTGCTTTTTTAATATTCCGATTTTAATTAGTATGAGCTCTCTTTCTCAATTGCCAAAAATATCATCTTGAATCTTTGTTTTTTCTTGTTATAGTTGATTGGCAATGAATGATAAATACTGATTAATGTAATAAAAAAGGAAATTAAGAAAAATTAATAAGCTTAAGCTATACCTTTGATGACTGGTTTTATAAACAGTTAACGAGTCTTTTTCAAAAGAGTATAATACCAACAATTCCGAAATAGCCAAGTAATACCTTGATTGACACACTTAATCTAATCCTTCAATCATAAAACAGACGTCTGAAAATTGACTAATGCTCGTTTTTTGGAAGGAGGGGGCTTGACATGATTAGAAAGTGAGCGGAAAGCTGTGTATTTAAGAAAAAAAAAATCTGTCTACTCTAATAGAACATGCAATCGTGATGTAAGCTGATTAAATGAAGTATTTGGTCGTGATTTTTCACAGGAATTGTTACAATGAAGAGATTTTTCTTTTTTTTTAACAATTTTAATTTAACGGTACTTCTAAATACCGTCAGTAGATAAACGATTAATAATTTGTTTTAAAATCCCAAGTACCATACTCACCTCAACAAATGAATCCAACTTTGAAAAACTTAGCAAATATACAACTTAGAAAGTATACATTAAATGAATAAAAAGCAAACAAGGCTGTTTTATAAATATCTACGCATAATTTTTGTTAGTTTTTTTTTTTTTTTTTTTTTTTTTTTCAGCAGTAAGTATTTAGTTTCTGTTTCGCATCCAAGCTATGCGTCACAGTTATTGCTGAAAGATTACTATCAATGTATTTTGTTTCATGAGATGCATCAGATCGACATAATTTTGAGCCAATATTACCTTTAACCTATTCGAGGACCCACTTTCACACTGTGTTAAATTTATAAGTGATTTCTTTATTTTCCAATATTATTGTAAAAGGACCCAAAACAGTTAATCTTAATTGTCTTTGGGCACTACAAATTTAAGAAACCAGTGCGATCTCTGCAGGAGAAATCGCAGCTCTTTTAGCATTTGTAAATTTTGAGGACACCAAAAAATGTCCTAGATGGGCATAGAAAGCTGCCCAGTTACCGAAAGATTTGTAGAAAGTCCTCTAGTCAGGGGATTTCCTGACACAGATATGAATCCTGAAATTTTACAGAAAACTAAAACTACATATGAAACTATTTTTTGAAGTCTTTATGCAATACAATGTAAATTAAAAGATAACGTAAACCTGCTATAAAAATGTGCAAAAGACAATTACGGATATAACAATGAGACCCCTGCGTCTATCTCGATTGCGGATGTAAACACAGCGGATGGGGTTAAACACCGCAAAACCTGAATATCAGCTGTTCTGTACCGTTAATTCAGGGTATTGCTACGTCCATTAACCCGGAAACTCTGTTAAGAAAGTAGGTCACAAATTTTCATTTTTATTATTTACTTCACGAAAAAACCCGTTCTTTGCACGAAAACAGAACTTGCTTTAATTACCACAAAAATAACCTTTTGTGGAGAAAACAATAGCTTCTCCTCAAAGGGCTCCCAGTAAAGACATCCCTAGCTGCAAAAAAATAAAAATATTAAGTGTTTGGAATCCAATAACATAAACAGCGTATTTTAATTGTATTTACAGAATCACACATTTTTTATGCTTTTAGAAATAATGGAAATATGACGTCCAACAATAATTTTCATATAAAACTTGTCAACTTCTGAAAGTAAACATCTAGTGTTACAAAATTTTTCCGATGATTTTTCGATCAACTTTCCTTCAATTGCATTCCGAATTTTCTAATTATAATGTTTTTATTTTTTGTAAATCTTCTCTTCAAATAAAAAAATACATATTTCCCCTAAATAAATTTATCCATAAGCTGCAACAATAAACACCACATATTTTCAAACTTATTTCGAACACCCCCCATTGTAAGATTAAAAAAGCTAGTATTTTTTAACTTAATTTTTAAAATTACCATACGTTGCATATTTTAAAACAGTTATTGCAAATATAATTTTTAAACATGCATCATTATGTGGATAGGGGATATGGCCCATATCCTATTTCTAAGATCAAAGTTTTCAGTGCGAGGAAATAAAACTGACACTTAATCATATGTAGAAGTTTTTTCAAAATTAATAACAAAAGAAGGCTTTGAGTTTGAAGCTTATTTAAGGTGAAGGGTGAATCTGACGCATTTTGACGAGTTTGTAAATATCAGTCTCGAATTTTCTTAAAAATAGACGTAAGTTGCCGAGTTCAGTATCTTGCATCCGATTTCTCTTTTAGTTAGCAATTTTGCTACAGCGCTAAATGCACATTCATAGAACAGATACGACGATGAGAATGCTATCAGAAATAGTTGAGCAACCGACCAAATAACAAAGTGGCGAATATCCAGCTTTGTTATCAAACAGCTTTGTTAAAAGAGTAAACCAAACTATTATTATTTAATTTAGCTAGTAGCTGTTTCTTATAACAAGAATTCGACTGTATTTATTTTAGTTTTAAATGCTGTGGAGTCTACTGCTTCCCTGGCAGGGCGATTTAAAGTCACATTTGTATAGATAAAATTTGCCGTCGCCCCTGTAGATTCTCTTAGCTCCCCCTAATTTTCTCTGTCCCGTCTAGTGCCCCCTGTAATCCTCCAGTGCCTCCAAGGGGACGTTATGTCCCTCTTTTAAAAACTGATTAAAAGATACATTAAAAACTGCTGTCCGGAAAATAATGTGCCTAAATATACAATAAAATGATTTTGGATGTTTAGATGTCCAGCAGATTTTTTTAATGCTATCAGCGTTGTTTTCCAGGACGGCTTCTATTTTATTGAATGAGAACTTTAATATGAGATTCATGAGTCGTAGTTTATTTTGAAATTCGAGAATCAGACTTTAACTTTATTAATACTGATATAAAATTGTATATATTTTTTGGTGGGTATCCCCTGCATGGGCATTAATATTAAATTAATCTTATATATATATATCCCAAGAATTTTACATTTGTAAGATGATTGTCATGCGAACACATGATTCATTTTGGGGCAACGAATTATTTCAAAATGTTTTTAAGTCCCTTAGTTGTGAAACACCTAATAATATTTTGACATATTTAATATCACATGGCAACGCATTTCAGCCAGAGAGAATTTATGATGACAAATTGGCTATCCTCAGCAGTTCAACTTTTGCAGATAACAAACTTCAGATCCAGAAGTTCGTTCCACCTCCAGAAATTATGGGTTATTCTGTTTAGAAAGGAACCTAACCACTTCCTCGAAGTATGAGTAAAGCTATTCATCTTGAAACTTGATTAACGTACATTACTATCGCCTGGGCTGTAAACTTGACATATTCGCAGTTTGCCCATTATTTTAAAGTTTTACTAGAAAATGTCCTGGCGCTTATCCCAAGCTTCAGACTACACTCTTCTCCGTTTTGAGAACAAAACTACATTTTAGAGGAAACTCGTACGCAGTAGAGAATCCACAGGACCATGGGATCGTAAATTGAGCTGTATTCTGTCTTACAGCTTTAACAGTTTTCAGGGTGCTTCTGGCAAAAAAATTTAAATCTTTAATTCGATTCTTTCTAGTCCTTTTTGGCTTTAACCATCTTTTCAAGCTTCCTTATAAATTAATTGCAATGGATCGCTATAATTACTATTACTTATTGAGGCTTCGAGACCTTTGCTTACGAAAGCATGTAGAATATGCACTTCGTATGCGAAATCGTAGATGCTTTCACGCAGGAATTTGTCAGTGTTATAATAGCCAAAGGTAAGTCTTTTTTTTATTATTGGAATTCATTTACAGTACTACTTCTGTGTTTACCTGTTGATACTGGAAGATCAGGTATGGCAAAATTGTTCATGATAATTTAATTATCAGGATCTATATTATACATCAGACGATATTCTGTTTACCAGTTGCTACTTGGTGATCAGGTATGACAAATTTGTTTGATACTCTATAATGAAATAGATCTGTTATTTAAAGTTGCTTCGTATAAAGATAACTATATAATATACAGGTACATTTCGAAGGTTTGAAATGTGAAAAAAAATGTGCGTAAATACTAAAAAGTACTAGATGAGATTTCGTGTGTGAAACTGGGGCTTCACGAAGCTTCGAATTCGGAAATTATGACTTTAAATCATATCTCATTTAGAAATGAAGAGTCCGATAGAAAACATCTAACTTAACATTTATTTTAAACAACAATTATTAATATCGATTACAGTTGGTTCATGCCAGTATTAAATGTCTGCCGATTCCCTTCTTACAGCAACATAGTCAGAATTCGGTGTGATCAAAAAAGATAACGTGATAAACTGGCGCCTTGGCGATACAGGAAATTCTGCTAGCGATTCTTGTTTAAAGGTTATTCCCAGCGACAATTTTTTGACAACCATGATGTGATCGAAAATTCAGTCGTAAAACTTCTAAAAACTAAGAAGTTTGGAGTAGACTGCATTTGAGTTTCCATTCAATTATTTGAACTTTCAGTTTTGTTCAACATAAATTTATTCTGATAGAAACTCGGACAAATCCAAATCCCACTCGACATCAATTTAATTGCTAAAAAAAGAGCCCATGTCAAATCCCGATTTATATTTTCTTAATAGCTAACAGTATCAATTGAAAAACTTCTGTAAGAATGAAAAATACTTTGTATTACTTTATCCCACTAACATACCACCATTATACAGGGTGATTCAAAATTCGTTTTACAAACTTTTAGTAGGGGTAGGATACACCAACGGCTCGGTAACGTCGTGTTCATGTACCTCTTAATAATCACTTTGTAAGAAGCGTTCAAGTAATAGTAAACTTTCCGACCATGGTTTTTCAAGAACTAATCCACCGATTGCAGTTGATAAAAATTGCTATTTCAGAATTTTTTCTTTTCTTACATTGAGGAAACTGTCGGAGGAAAGCGAATTGGTTATGAAACTTAGTTAAGAAATTAGACGCACACTTCAACACTTCTTCCAAAGTGATTATTAACAATTACATGAAGACATTTTCGACCCCGCATTGCTATGTGATTTTGAACCTGTATCTTATCCCTCCTAAAACTTTGTAAAACTAATTTCGAATCACCCTGTATATGCATTTTATAACTGAAATTTTCATTTTGAAATAAAATCCATTAAATATTTCGAAAAAAACAAAACAAAAACTAAGTAGTGGGAGTTCAAAAAGTGAAACTACTGTTGTTTCATTTTGATTTATGAAACGGTAAAAATTTCATCTCTTTCTACTAATTTTTATTTTAGAAAAAATATAGCCCGGATCATTGAGTAATACTCGCATTATTAAATTGTTTAGACATAATCAGTCTGATTTAGCGTTTGTTCTAAATCCTATTTTACAAGTATTGGCTAAAGATACTGGAATCTACTGTAAAAGGTTAGTTTTGTAATCTCTATATTAAAAAAGAAAAATAAATAAACAGGCATTGGAAACCTGAAAACCATATATGGACACTCACGTGTGTGTGTGTAATGAAATTACAATCAATAAATTCTGGGTATTAAAATTAAAATAAAATACTTTGTGTATTTGGCGGGAAAAATCCTGCTAGAATTTTCTCAAGGGATTTTCACCATGGAAAAGAGTAAACACAGAATAAGCGATCCACCCAGGCTTCGCGTCACATATGCCCTGCCAAATTAGGGCATTGTAAAATTACGTCGTTTTAAATACAAGCCAATACCTCTGCTTTGGAATTTTATTGAATGTTTTTAGTTTCATGACCAGGTAAAAGTCCAGACCTGGAGCTGAGACGGGATTTTTACTCATATTCTGACTTGATAATGTGATTCTGACTTGACTCATATTCTGACTCGGTGCTGTGCTTCCCGCTCTTTCGATATTTCCCCCGAACTTCATATCTGTTTTGGAACTTACTGTTGACATGACTGCTGTTACTCACTGATGTTATGGGTGGAGTGGGTACATGAGCTCCCAACTTTTCCTTTGTCTATGCATGTCTTTCTTGTTGAGATAAAAGCTCTTAATCAGAATGTTTAATTTTTATTAGCATCCTTTCATTATATAATTATGAAAGTTTGATGATGAGACACAGATGACAGCCGTTTAAGGCAATTCTTTTATGAAACCACACTGCTTTTCACCCGGTATTAAAAGAATGGAGTAACAACAGAAACACACAGAAAAAAAATTGAGTATGCCCATTCACCAGACGTACTAGCACTGTTAAGAAAACCACACCTATATAAGTAGTTTCTCATAAAGAACATTCAGTAAAAATCTTAATAAAGCAATTTGATATTATAAAAATTAATTCCGGTATTCAGGGGGGGGGGATCAAAACTGCTTCATCTTGGATATACAACGTAGTTTCCCATTTATGACTTTGATAATTCTCAGCTAATTCGATTCCTTCTGACAAACAAATTTTATTCCAGCGCTAAGACTGAAAGTCGAAATGTTTTAAGTATTCAATAAAAATTCTCTACATTTCATTTCTGCGGTTTTTGGTAACCATCGATGATTTCATGAGTAATTTCACATCACGTTGCAAATTAATATTTGTTTGGAAACAGTAGTTATGGGAGCTAGATTTTTATTGCTTAAATCCTCTATATTCTCTGAAAGACAATCATCTCATATAAAGGGGTTTTTTAAGTCACGCAGTTGAAACTGGTGTTATTCCAACATTTAGGCTGATAATATTCTTTGTCGTTTTTAACACTTATTTATTTTAGTATCTTACTAGTACTTTAGTATCTGCTGACGTTGCTTTGCTGTTTTACATGCTGTCTGGTATATTCAATCTGGATCTGGTTGCTGAAGTGTGAAGGTCCAGGGTGCTGGCCTCTGGACTTAAGTGCGGTATTCTCCAAATATAACGTGAATAGGTGTTAGTACCCCTTAAAATGTCTTCCTCCTAACATCCCTGTCTTCCCTAAGACATTCTTCCCTTTGTAGGTATCCCTCTAGTGTGCTCTGCTAACGAAACAACAATCAATCTAAATTATGTGCCATTAAACCTCAATCAACCAACCAACTGGACTGATAATATTTATTTATTTTTAGAACTGCATTTAATTTTTATTTTCAGTTTTTAGTACTGAATTAACGCAAAAATTATTTTAACTTAAATGCCCGAATTCTCCGGTGCTTTTTTAGTGCAGGTAGTCTTTTTTTCTAAAATCGATAAAAATTTCTATTCATGATGTATAAAAGCAATAATTTTGCACGGCAATTTCGTAGTTCAGTTGCCGAGAGCAGGGCGTCTGCATTCCATAGAAATTTTAGCTGTCAGAACACAGATGCATTATCAAAACTTTTAATGAGTACGTTGAATTGTGAGCCTAAAATTTTTGTACGAACAGAATACATCAAATGTATCGCGTAGTCAGATCATTAAATGAAATATTCGTCCTAAAATACGAGTCAAGCGGAAGTTTGGAATAAATTAGTTTCAAAACGTACCATTAACCTTAATGTGACCAACATTTCCAAATATATTCTTTAAACCATTTAGAGTTATGTGTCATAAATTAAATATTGTAAACATCTCTCTTGAACTCTTGACATATCGCAAGGAGAGTTTGGCATTTGGCCTTCTAACAGATCTCTAGCCTTATTATAATGATGAGTTGCCCATTCTAGAACTGAAATCCGTACATTATTATATGCCGAATAACACGTGTAGTGACATATTACTTTACAGGTACAATTACCACATCATTATCGTTAATCTATTTGCTGTAAACGTTGATGTTAACTGAATTTAAATTAATTAAAAACGAGTGCGTTTATTTAGTTATTCTATATTTAGCGATAAGTTATGGCGGATCGTTGAATGGTGTTCTATATGTTAAGAGGTACTTTACATTAAAAGATAGCTTCATAGAAACATCATTAAAATTTTATGCTTCGTTATTTTTACTAATTTATGATACAAATGCTGTTGACTATCTACTCTTATTTTGGTAAAAGAAGTTCATCGTACGTCACAAAAGGCAATTTTTTGTATCTCCTTTAATTCATGTTATTTCATTATTCTACTGTCCGTTTTCTTTTCTGTTTTCTAGAAAACATAAGAGTTAAGATACTAGTTATTTTTGGAATGCGTTAGTTTGTACGAAATACTAAGAGTATGCCTCACTAAGATGTCACACCCCTAGGAAGTACAAGATAATACACCCGTTGAATGGATTGATAACTTCTTACTGCTTTTAAAATAGTTTAAATTTATCTTTTGTGAAACATGCAGCGTACACACAATCACAAAGTAGTAACACGTATTGTCAAAATAATTATAGTGTATTTGCCCCTCAGTGGCCTAGTCGCCAAGCACCGTTCCCATAAGAACACGGTAAGTGAAGCAGAGCCGGCTTGGCATGGGTAGTGCTTGGGAGGGGAAGAACCTCCCTCGGCTGAGCTGCTGGGACCGTGTATGCTAATGGGTGCTGGTACACGTAAAATCTGTTCGTGGCTCCAATGCCCTCCATGTTCAAATGGTACTTCCAAGGAGTGCACCGATTTCAAGTGCTAGGTCTCTGATCTGGACTTGGTTCAAAATTAGGAGACTTCGAGCGAAGTCGAACGTCCTTCCACTGGGGCTCATTAAAATGAAAGAAATCCCTTTCGCCAATCGCCGTGGTTCTGGAGGTTCTGGCATAGCTGCTCGGTTGCCAAAGGGCTTAAGAAACAACATTGTGTCGTACAGCAGCATAAAAAACACTCATTTTATATATGTAGGAATACCGTGTTTTAAATTTGTTTGATTAGAAGGTCGTCTTTTAAAACTATTGACATTAGTGTAACATTTCCAGTTACAATTTTATTTCTTATGACATATGTCGTGCTCCTTTTCCCAACATGAACTCACCGTCTGCGGATGATTACTCAAGGATGGGATCAAGTGAAGTTCGTAGCAAAATTTGTTTAAACTTTATATATCTATATTAAATGAATACACGAAAAGGTCTTTTGCTTTTACTATTACAATCAAATGTATCACTCGGGGCCATCCAGGATCGCCTAAAAATCACTTCTTCCTCGAGCAGTAGCTCACACCCGTCTCTGAGTTTTTGCCGTTTTTTTCCAGATGTAACGTGAATACGCGTTAGAACTCCCTTAAAAAGTACTCCAACCAAGGCACTCCCCATAAGAATCATTCTCACGAAATGAACAAATTTGATTGATATCTATCTATGTGTATATATACAGTGGGAGTAGCCAGAAATTTTTCAAGGTGGGGAGGTTACGACTACTGCAACTCATATAAATGTATACGTGTGTGTAATAAGGGAGTGAAGAATATACATTTTGTAAGGTAAAAAGTACCCTAACCCCCTAAGTTTTTATCTTCTCTCCCGAGAAGATAAAAACTTAAATATCAGATTTCTGCAAATTTAGAGTGGTAAAAATTTGGAACAGCAATTTTTTACAAATATAATCGAAAACTTTAATCTTCTGTGTTTTTTTTTTGTTTGTTTGTTTTATAAGAACATATAAAATGTATGCTGATTTTCTCTTTTGAAGTCTTGGTTAATGAAAAAAAAAAATTTCAAAGACCGATAGATCACCAATTTTTGTTAATTTTAACAAATTTTCCCGACCGTAAATATGTCAGTGTATATTTTCTTCTTTCTTTCTTTTTTTTTTTTACATTTTACGATAAGTAGATTAAGATATATTTTTCCAATATTTTCAGAACGATCGGCTCGAGAATTTTTTTTTCTTTTCGTTAGTTTGGTCTAGCTCTTATGCACCTTATTGTTCCCGAAATTTTAAAAGTACATTTCGGGATAAGTGAATGAAAGAGAAGCACTGGGCAGTAAAAGCAAACACGCTCTTCATTGAAATGCAACTCGCAATTGATCCTTCGTCCTTGTGCGATCATATCTATGCTTATTGCATGAAACTTTTCTCATGACCATTATTATATCAGCAGGCATTTAAGATTTGATTGATGATGCAAGTGAATTGATATTTAGTTCATATTATATTCTTGAACTTATCTTAAATTGTTTTTTAAAAGGATGATTGAGGAGGGTAGAATACGGGTACTACCGCTCCTGTTCTTTTTATGATCACTGCATGTTGTAATGTCTCAGACCAGCCCTCAAGTGTTATTTTAGGGAAATATAAAGAACGTATGATAATGCTAAATTATAGTTATCTTCATAGCAAAACAGAGGTTGACAAATTACCTCTATTAACTGATCGCACTATCAATGCGGATGCTTTTTGGAATTTAAGGTACAGCTTCCGAGAAGAAATGCCCACTTGGTCTTTATTCGTTCGTCGGTCATCGCACAGCAAAGTTACATATACCAATCCTTTACGAATAACGTATGCTTTAATTTTTTATGCATAAAATTTGCATAATAGATCATCATATTTAAATGAGAACCAACTTAATTTTTTTTCAGTAACAACGCCTAGATTTCACTTCATATTTCAAAAAATTAACTCATTTTAACCCCGGATACAATTTTTTCCTTATATTCGAACTAAAATTTAATGAATTTCGAGCTTCCAAAATTTTCCTTCCCCTTATGTTAAAATATTTGTTTATACTTATTTAAATTTATATTTCCTTTAATAATGATATTAAGAAGCTGATTTTAATTTGTACTATTAGAACCAAATGGCCTAAGCATAATTTATTGTTATTATATTTTTAAAATAAAATATTAATATGAATAATTAAATTAATATTCGAAAAAATATTAATAACGATCTAGCCAAATTTCGACGGAAATAGATGCAGAAAATAATTTCACATGGGTGTGTAAAATTTAAATTTTTACTTTCCAAAGTTGATTTTATATTATCATGTCCTATTTAGATGAGTTAAGGGGTCGTATATAAATTTATAAATTGGTAGTTTTTCGAAATTTACCTTTAAAATAAATATTTATGCATATAATGCGAATTACATTTATTTTGTACAAAAATAGTAAATGTTAGAGGTATTAAAAATAGCAAATTTTGAAGCAAATAAAGTACTGATATGTAAAGTTTGATGGTGCTTTAGTCATGTTAATTTCGTTTCGTAGATAGATTTCCTTTTTTAAAAAATAACATGCAAGACTGTTTTTTTGAATGTTTATTACATGAAAATTATCAAAACATTCAAATATTAAATTGCCGACTTGAAATTAGGCAAAATCATTAATGATATATATATATATATATTTTAAATACTCACATTACAAAAAGTTTTAAAACTAGGAACATTATTTTCCTTGTAACTAATGTTTCGTTTAATTCTCGCGAGCAAAATTTATATAAGGCGAGAGATGATGAACAAGAAATTATAAATTAAAGGAATGGTACTTAAGCTTTGTTTGGAAATATAAAACTATGAAACTTTCGAACTCTTTCCCTGACCCAGTTTCTCCTGCACGCGTCGATGTCCGCACATGTAGATGTATGGATCTGCATGTGATAATTACCCAAACGAGGGCCCCTTACTTAACACGTGCTATGGGTCCCCTGGCAACCGTGGGGGCAAGAACGCATGCATGCTGTACTTTCAAGTCACTCTCTTCCATGCGCTGCTGCTAAGCGGTCGACATCCCGACCAGCCAAAATTCAATCTTTGTAAACATGATATTCCTCTTAAATGTATATTGTATAACCTAGACGGAAAATAAATATATTGTACTCATTCAAGAGCACGAAACTAAAATATATACAATTAATAATGTCGTGTATTCCAGTTTTCGTTCCAGCTAATTTAGCGGGATGACGGAGGAGTTCAACGGACTTACGCCTTTGAAGGAGGTAAGTGATACCTCTTTTACCTCCTCGCTTATTTAATAGATTATGAGACTGAATAGTCTCAGTACCTTGAAAGAATATTAAAATTTCTGAGGACATTGTGAAACAAAAAAATTAATATGGCTTCATTTAAAGAAAGCCAAGTGGTTGAGAAATTAAACCAACATAATTATTCAAACTGGAAATTCAAATTGGAGATGCTGTTGATAAAAGAAGATCTTAATGATCTCTTAACAGATGATCCGCCAGCACCAATAACCGATACTTGGCGAAAGAAAGATAACAAGGCTAGAGCCTTAATCAATTTATTCATTGAAGATTCCCAAATAGTACATGTGAAAAATCTCACAACCGCAAAAGCTACATGGGAAGCTCTGAGGACCATACACGAAAGGTGTAACCTCTCTAGCAAGCTGTATCTATTGAGAAAATTATACAGCACAAAACTTGACGAGAGAGGAAATATGCTAGAGCATACGACTAAAATACTCGAACTGGTTGAGAGGTTAAAGGCCATAGGGGAAAAGATCAGTGACTCTCACATATCGGCGTTGTTTTTATGTTCCCTGCCGGAGAGCTATGACACGCTGATAACGGCACTAGAAGCGAGACCTGAAGAGGAATTAAATCCGGAGTTTATTAGAAGCAAGCTAATAGATGAATACAACAGACGTATTGAGAATAGCCGACCGTCTGAAAATTTTACTAAAGCATTTCAAACAAACAAAAAACACAACAACAATTATAGACGAGAAACTAAATATTGTTCACACTGTAAAATGAAAAATCACACAAAATTAGAATGCTGGCACCTTAAGAAATTACAGAACAATAACACAAGATACAAAAATCAAAATTTCACATCCAAACAAGCTAATTCATCACTATGCTTTGAATCAAACGATAGACACAGATTTGAGGAAGAGTCGAACCGAAATTATACAGATAGAGCTAGTGACACCGCATCTAAATTTAAAAATTTAGCACTATTAGCTGGAAGTCCAGGTAAAAAGTGGATAATAGACTCTGGCAGTTCATCACACATTTCAAATAATAAAAATTTATTCACTAGAATAAATGACACCAATATAAGCGATGTTGTAATTGCTAACGGAAAATCGTTGACCTCCTACGGGTCAGGAGACATAGAATTCAAGGCAAAAACATCGGGAGGAGAGATTAATAAAATTACACTGCGTAATGTTCTATTTGTACCCGAAATCGAAGCAAATTTACTGTCTGTAAAAAGGGCAACTGAGAACGGTTGTACGGTGGTATTTGACAAAAACAAGTGTGAAATTATACATGGGGATAAAACTTATATTGAAGGTTATGTAAATAATAATTTGTATGAGTGTAATATAAACAATGCCGCATACCACACCGCAAACTTAGTTAACGTATGTGAAAATAAAAATTGTATATATAAATGGCATAAAAGATTGGGTCATAGAAATGTCAATCATATAAAAGAATTAGTGAATAAAGATTTGGCTATAGGGATTGAAATAGATGAATGTAAACATGATAATGTATGTGAAACCTGTATTATGTCGAAACTTTCTGATAGTCCATATCCAAAAATTGCGAGTTTCAGAGCCACAAAGGCGATAGAATTGGTACACACTGACCTCTGTGGACCAATGCAAACCCCAACAATTGGTGGGAAATACTATTTTTTGACCTTCATAGATGACTTTAGCCGGTTTACTGTAATATATCTATTAAAAAATAAACATGAAGTTTTCTCTAAATTTAAGGAGTATGTGGCAATGACCGCAAATAAGTTTGGAAGAAAAGTGCAGGCAATCCGTTCCGATAACGGAGGGGAGTACATAGGGAAAGAATTTGATGAATATATGAAGAGAGAGGGAATAGATCACCAACAGACAGTTCCGTACTCTGCACCTCAGAACGGGGTTGCGGAACGCAAAAATCGCACCTTGATGGAGATGTGTCGGTGTCTCCTTAAGGAGGGTGATTTACCTAACTCCTTTTTGGGGGGAAGCCATTAACACTGCGACGTATTTGCAAAATAGGCTCCCTACACAATCCTGTGATTCCACTCCCTATGAGAAATGGACTGGTCGTAAACCAGATCTATCAAATATTAAAACGTTCGGTTGTCGCGCATTTGCATATATTCAAAAATTACATAGAGGAAAACTTGACAACACCGCTACAGAAGGGATATTCGTAGGTTATGATAATAGGAGTAAGGGATATAGAATTTGTACCAACGGTAGAAATGTAATTATAAGTAGAACAGTCAAATTCCTAGAAGACAGAAATCAGGAAATAATTAAAAATGATGAATCACATAACGGGGAAGGAAAATCAAACAGCGGTAATCCTCAACCTATACAGCAATTGATCGGTGTTGAATTAGATAGCGCCGGCGACAATGTTCAAAATTCAAATAATATTCCTGCTAACTCAAATGGTACACAAAATTATCCTCGCAGATCAGAGAGGAGTAATAAAGGCGTTCCTCCTGATAGATTTGCATATGTAATAAATAATACCAGGATAGTAGAACCTAAAAGTTGGGATGAAATTCAAAAAATGGAAAACCCCGTGGAGAAGGAAAAATGGGTAAACGCAACACTAGACGAAATAAATTCACTTCATGATAATAACACATGGGATTTAGTTGTAGCCCCCCCTGGAACAAAAGTTATTGGATGCAAATGGGCTTTTAAATTAAAATATAATAGTCAAGGCTCAGTAGAAAAATACAAAGCAAGGCTTGTTGCCAAAGGTTTCTCCCAAAAATACGGAGTAGACTATGACGAGACCTTTGCACCTGCTGCGTCTCATACAACGATAAGGAGTTTTTTGGCAATGGCTGTATATAAAAATTTAAGTCTTAGACATATCGATATAAAAACTGCATTTTTACACGGAGAATTAGAGGAAGAAGTGTATATGCATCAGCCCGAAGGGCATGTAATCCCCGGAGAGGAACACAAAGTTTGTAAACTTAAAAGGGCAATATATGGGCTGAAACAAGCTGCTAGAGCTTGGAACTTAAAAATCCACCAATCTCTAACCAAATTCGGCTTTCAACAGAGCTCGGTTGACAAATGCATGTATAAACAAACAGTAAATAACAAAACGACATATGTTATTGTTTATGTAGATGATCTACTAATCGCAGGAGAAGATCAAAACATTGACAAACTCATAAATAAATTAAAGAGCGAATACCCTGTAACTGATTTAGGCGAAGCCAAATACTACTTAGGCATAAACATAAATCGACCAAATAAAAACACAATGACACTTGATCAAACTAACAAAATCCAAGAACTAATAACTAAATTCAGTTTAGAAAACTCAAAACCAACAGAAACACCCATGGAGCCAGGCTACATTAAAACACTAGATGACGAAAATCTCTTGCCAAACAACACTAAATACAGACAGGCTGTAGGTGCACTACTATATATTTCCACCATATCTAGACCAGATATAAGTGCCGCTGTGAACATCTTAAGCAGAAGAAATCAAAATCCCAGAGCGAAAGATTGGGAAGCCGTCAAAAGAACCATCAGATACCTCAAGACAACAATTGACCTTAAACTGACCTTTACAAATTTTGTGGAACCTGTCCTTAAAGTTTACGCAGATGCAGATTGGGCCAACGATCCAGCAGATCGAAAATCCATCTCTGGAAATCTATTTATGCTTGGAAATAATCCTATTTACTGGGTTTCCAAGAAACAGCTGTGCGTGACATTGTCATCAGCTGAGGCGGAATACGTCTCTGCTGCCAGTGCTGCACAAGAAATTGCGTGGCTAATAAATCTACTAAAGGAACTGGACATGCCGCAAGACTATCCAGTGACCGTGTTTGAAGACAACCAATCGTGCATTAAATTGGCCAAATCAGACAGACATCATCACAAAACAAAACATATAGACCTGAGATACCATCTTCTCAAGCATTTGGTAGAAGACAAGGTGATAACTTTTCAATACGTCCCCACTGACTCAATGACTGCAGACATCCTGACAAAAGCTCTTCCACGAAGGAGCTTTATAGGACATAGAACTGTCATTTTGAACGATTATTGAACGTTTCAAGTTTTAGGCAGGAGTGTTGGGAAATATAAAACTATGAAACTTTCGAACTCTTTCCCTGACCCAGTTTCTCCTGCACGCGTCGATGTCCGCACATGTAGATGTATGGATCTGCATGTGATAATTACCCAAACGAGGGCCCCTTACTTAACACGTGCTATGGGTCCCCTGGCAACCGTGGGGGCAAGAACGCATGCATGCTGTACTTTCAAGTCACTCTCTTCCATGCGCTGCTGCTAAGCGGTCGACATCCCGACCAGCCAAAATTCAATCTTTGTAAACATGATATTCCTCTTAAATGTATATTGTATAACCTAGACGGAAAATAAATATATTGTACTCATTCAAGAGCACGAAACTAAAATATATACAATTAATAATGTCGTGTATTCCAGTTTTCGTTCCAGCTAATTTAGCGGGATGACGGAGGAGTTCAACGGACTTACGCCTTTGAAGGAGGTAAGTGATACCTCTTTTACCTCCTCGCTTATTTAATAAGCTTTGCTCTACGACAATCAATGTCCGGAGAATGGGCCTTTTTTTCTGAGCTGTACATTCTTTTTTCTATAAAGTCGTTTGTGTGTTAGTCTCATCATTATTCTCATGCAATTAACTTTAATTGAGACCATTTAAACTTACACTTCTGGTGTAGCAACTGTGTGTATAAGCTCTTCACACACTTAAAAAAAATGATATTGAACTTTTCATATTATTTTTACTCTTTTATTGCACCACTACTTTTATAAATACCTAGAATTTTATATATATACATACGTACTTAATTGTTCAACACACCTGTAAAATAAGAGTAACTGCCTAACTAAAAAAAATGAAGCTTAGTTTTGGCCTATCGTCAGACCTTTGTACATGTAATTGGCATTTAAATTGAATGTCTAGTTCTTGTCGACAATTTTTCAGCATGCCCGCGGAATGCTTTAGCTGCATTCTTAAAGATATAGGAATTCCTCCTTTTCTACCTGCCGCACGGTGTGAATATGCATGCAAGAATTTCTGAAATATTCTTGGCATATGTTGGGAATTCCTGCAGAAAACGTTCTTTCTGATGGGTAAAGGATGTTCTTTTGAACCTGCTCTCAAAAATAACTGAACATCCTGTTCTGTGATTAGTACATTCTCAGTTCACATTCTATTACTTCATTCTCGATTTAATAAGTTGTGGCTCTTCAAAATTTTATGGGCAGGTGACACGAGTACAAAAATATTTGTCACTCGAAATTAATCAAGTAATCTCACAGTTTCAGCACCTAGGAGAATAAGTATGATATATGAGCTGATCTACAGGGTCAGATTTACTGGGAGTTCTTGGAGATTGGTTCACAACAAAATGAATAAAAAAGAACATAATTTTTAAAAGAACTGTTCTTCTGAAAGCGTTCGTGTATGAAAGTGTTTCCCAAAGTAATCCTAGTTTAGTAAAGAGCTGAGCGTTCTTCAGTAAGCTTTTCTGCAAATGAATGAATAGTTTTCCAATTTTTTAAAATGATACCCTATAATGATCTTTCAAGCTAACATAAATTCAGTCAAACCATAACATTATTGTAAAACGTATATTAAAACGTGCGCAATGTGTAGCATATTTTAAATTTTATTATTTTAATTGTGTAATAAAGTCTTTAGATAAATGCGAATGAAATAAATTGTTAACTTTAGTCAGAAAGTTACAATTTTTTTTTTTTAAACAGAGACTCATTTCGCTCT
Source organism: Cheiracanthium punctorium (assembly GCA_038373885.1). Classification (NCBI taxonomy): domain Eukaryota; kingdom Metazoa; phylum Arthropoda; class Arachnida; order Araneae; family Cheiracanthiidae; genus Cheiracanthium; species Cheiracanthium punctorium. The sequence goes on from JAWZYV010011819.1 coordinate 1,285,296, forward strand.
TTTTTTAGCGTAGGCAGAAGGGCTTTAATAGTTCATTTCGGGAGGGGAAACTATTATTTTTCGCTTTTCGAAGCCAGCCCACTCCTTCAAAACGCTTTAGGGGAGTTTGATTTGTCGATTTTCGTACGTTTTTAGCGAGCCTTTTTAATTTTTATTTATCCGTTTTTTCTGAGAGCTAACTTAGTGTTAATCTTCATTAAATAAGGAAATTAGCAATAACTGAGAACTTTCTGAAACAAAACTTGTTTATTTTTTTGTAGAGTTAAAAAAAAGTATTTAGGGTTTATTTCCACTTTTGAAAATTTCAAATTTCATTATAAAATATTATATTCAAAATTTTATAATACTCGTGTTACATTCTCATGCTTTCTTCAAAAAAAATTTTTTTTTTTTTTTTTCAAGTTCATCTCTCATACAAAATATCGGTTGGAAAGTATAAACTGTGAGATAATTCATTTTCACTATATACCAAAATATTATCTAATCTGGAATTAAATGGCACTTTCCCCTCTAAAAATGAAAAATTATATTCAAAATTATATCAAACATATTAATAAGTGGTATGGTAAAATCGAACTTTTAATATAATATTGTATCATTTAAAACCTTATTTTTACAGCTTTAATTCGCAAAATTATTTTCTTTAGTTTATTTTAAAAACTTCCGTGAACTTTAGATAGAAGCAAAAGACTTAATTTTGTAATTAAAAGCCACTATTCCAGAAAAGAATATTAAGACTAATGTACAGTTTTAGCTTAGTGAGTGTGTGTGTAGTAAAGATTTGCTGATGAAGTCGCTAATAAGTATTCCTGTGATTTTTATAAACTTATATTGATTTTCTTTGCAGGAAATTCTTTTAATTGCTTTAGCTGGAGATAAAAGCTGATCCCTTCATTTGTCTATAGAAGTTTTAATGATGTGAATGAATTGTTTGTATAGCTTTAGCGAGTGTCTTCGCGTGTGAACTGATTATTTAGAAATAGAAATTGTTTTGAAGTATAATGAGTTTGGAAAGTGTGCTTTTAAACAAAGCTCATAAATTCATGTATATGTCAAATTTAATCCTAACAGTGCTGTTTTTCGCACGTGATAAGTTTCAAAGCTTCGAAATTGGTACTTCGTCTTCCTGTCTGCGAATACTTTCAATTTTTTAAAATTTTCCAAAAAATGCTTAGAAAGTAATTTTAAGGACTTTGTTGTGTAAAGCTAAATAAGCTAAATAAGATGCCTCATAAATGCAAAATGTTTGTAAATTACGCACGCTAGCTGACTTTTAGGTTGTGAATTTCATATGTTGCAAAGAATCCACCATAAGCAATGTGCAAGCCAAAAAAAAAAAAAAAAAAAAAGCTTTTGTGAAGAAATATTAATAAATGTGTTCAGGTGTTGTTTCTTTTCTAGAGTTGCATTGTTGCCCTAACATATAACAATACTGCTTAAAAGGAAAATAAGGATTAAAATTACTGTATCAATTTTAAATGTTTTTGAAAACTTTGCTCCATGACGTAGAGAAGAAGAAATAAAATTACTGTGTTCATAGCCGTCGATATTTAAATCAGTCCACTTCTGTTTCACAGAGGGTATTTACATCTTTTTAAAAGCGATTTTGAGGCCATATATGATTGACGTTTAAAATATAAAGATTTTTTTTATTTAAATCATTTGAGTTAAAAAAAATCGCTGCTTTAAATAAATTTTTCCCCCAAAAATTTTTTTCATGTGAAACTTAAGAAAAAATTAATTCCAAAACATATATTTTTTATTACATAGAACAGGGGCGTAGCCAGAAATTTTTCATGGGGGGGGGTTATGACTAAAACTCACATATATGCATACATGTGTGTGATAAGGGAGTGAAGAATATACATTTTGTATGGCAAAAAATTCCTCATGGGGGGGTTTATGACCCCCCTAACCCCCCCCCTTGGCTACGCCCCTGAATAGAAATATTTTAATATTAGTTTAAAAATACGCTTAAGAATATAATACTAATCAATTTATTTAAGGAATGCTGTCTTCAGAGGAGTTTAAGGCATACTGTCATACACTATCTTCATAGAACAGAAATCTAGAAACAGTAGAGATAAACAGATTTTTCTCAATGCGAATGCCAACTAAAAAATGGAGGGAAAAGAAATACAGAAAGTACCAGAACATTCCGTTTCTAATTAAGAACATAAATACCAGGTACCTGGATGGGGAGGCTTATCTTTTCTCGTACGTTCATCGACATGATCAACATAAGGGGGAGGGGGCTGATTCTTCAGTCACATAATTCAAGACTATTCCAAGGATTTTAACTCGAGGAAAACTTCCCATTGTAGGGGAAAATCACGGAAAATACGGCTCTGAGGGGAAAGGGAAGTTATTTGGAAAACTCAATGTTTTGAGGGAAATTTTGGCGTTGTGTTTTACTATTCCCCTATTTATTTATTTAACTTCCATGTTATAAGCTCCGCTTAGCTTCGGCTAAAATTATTATGCGTACCTCTTAGTAAAATAAAAACTATCAAATTCGAAACTTTTTAGAATAGAATAAGAATGAAGGAATGGTAGTAGCATTGGTTTTTTCTTTTTACTAATATTGCATTTACTGTATGTCTAAAATACACAATTTTATTTTCTGTATATGCCGATAGCATGGATTGTTTGGAATAGTCTCCTGGTTATATTCCTTTTTGATTTTACAGATTGTATATTCAATATGCATATATATTGGGGACAGGGGCGTAGTCAAGGGGGGGGGGGTTACGGGGGGTCATACCTAAGGTGACCATATGTCCCGTTTTGAACGGGACAGTCCCGTTTTTAGGTGGCTTGTCCCGTTGTCCCCAAGCACAGCTTGGGGACACCGTAATGTCCCGATTTTAGAAAATGTCCCCAGCAATGTCCCGTTTTTAGGAAGAGAGCAACCCACGGTAACGATTTCAATAAAGGCCGCTAAAAATCCAAAATCACCAAGCGGCAGTGTCTGTAAAAAGAAAACCTGACCTCCCTTCCTCCCCTGTTGAGACGTAAAGAAAACACTGGGGGGATATATTATTTTTTTGTTTGTTCTTTAAATGTTCTTTTTTGTCAACTATTTAAATTAATTTAACTTTTATTTCTTTTTTAAGTCATGTTCCTCTTTTGCTTATTCCTCCCAATTTCCACTTTATTTTCCCTTTTCATTCTGGTTTTCTAAGAATTTTTTCCTTCCGAATGACAACTTCCTTTTTCCTGTCCTTTTGTTTGCATTTCTCACTTTCCTATCTTCGCGCCTTATTTCGGATGGTGTTTTTGAAGTCGAAGGAGGGCCTATCCCTTGTACAACCCGAAACGTACGTCTTGCACTATTTTTTGTAGTATGTATGTTTTATCAGTATTTTTTAAATTTTATTTTGATACTAACATTAACACAAGCTTTTTGCGCGTTTTCTTAACAAGTAAAAGATACCCAGACCTCTAAATTCAGGCTCTCTACACTATTGCCTTAAAAAACAGTAGATATTCAGTTTTGAGGAATAAAATACACTATTGACAAAAAAGTAGATGTCCTGTTTTGAAGGAAAAAATAAAGGGTCACGTTAGTCATACACCCCCCCCCCCCATGAGGAATTTTTTGCCATACAAAATGTATATTCTTCACTACATTATCACACACACGTATACATATATATGAGTTGTAGTAGTAGTCATAACCCCCCCCCCCCCATGAAAAATGTCTGGCTACGCCCCTGATTGGGGATGGAAAAAAAGGGGGGGTTCCTATTTTGTGATTATACTGTCCCACTTATAATTTTATAATATAAAAACACTTTACTTTCATTATTAGATTAATTTTCTAATATATACAATCTTATTATTTGTACTTTGTTATTAGTAATAATCATTATAATTTTAAATACAATATGTTATATTCAATTGGCTATACCATCTATTTTATTCACTAATTTTAAACTCATTTCTATATATTTTTAATTTAATTAATATACCTGGATAAAAATGATGTTTAATGATATTACCCTATAGTTTTTGGTAACACCTTTCAATTCTTCTTTCCACTGCTACATTGTACTACTTTTATTTTGGGCTTTTATTTACTGCTACTTTTATTTTGGGGCAACACCGGTTTTCACTTACTACAATTTTTAATTTTGGCAACACTTTCTGCTCGCCTTCCATGTGCTTGCTACCACTCCAGATTGGTATGTCGATTTTTCAGTGCTTTTTCTATTATTTTGATTTCTTAATTACAGTTTTCCTTTTTATAGTAGGATAGAGCCTAATACGTGTGGAGTGAATATCTTTTGATATGCCACACAAGCGAAATACTACTATTTTTATTGCCTTTAATTATATCTACTGGTTATGGCTCCTGACGATGGTGCCAGTGGTTATAATTTCCATTCCATTCTATTATTACATTGTTTAATTGTACTTTGTTTGGCTCAGCATCTGTGTTTTTTTCCTCTTCAGGTTTGTAATTCTTGCATCTGCTGTTACATATTTTTTCATGCGGTTTATGTCATATTTGCAGTATACTTTGTGTTTTACTTATTAGTTTATATATATATATATATATATATATATATATATATATATATATTGCAGACACATCATTTTATAAATGAGACATCTCCTTTTCCATAATGTTATTGGTTTACAAGTCATTTTGCTTGTTCCTTGTATGTTTTTAACACCCTTTTATTAGCTTCACCTATATGTATGTATGTTTGTAACAGACTCCTTTGAACTCGACTTTGACCCACTTTAAACGGTCAGATTTAATTTAAACTTTGTAGATATATCAAGGATCGATGACAATATAATAATTTGATTAGTTTATCCCATTATCCTGATTTTAACACGCTTTTATTTATTAGCTTCAGCATGTTTGTATGTTTGTAACCGACTCCTTTGAACTCAAATTTAGCACACTTTAAACGGCCAGATTTAATTTAAACTTTGTACGTTTATGAAGAACCGGTGACAATACAATAATTTTATCTCATTATCTTGATCAGGATCGCCAGGATTAAATAATTTCCCCATTTCTTATCCTGATTGAAAGTAGAACACTTCTGAAGATTACAATCTTAAGAAAATCTTTTTTGTTGTGGCCGTGATCGTATAGTGGTTAGTACATTGCGTTGTGGCCGCAATAACCCAGGTTCGAATCCTGGGCACGGCAATATTTTTATTTTTACAAAATATCGTGATCCATCACATTATGGAAGAGTTGAGTACAAGAACATGTTAAGGCCATTGTTTTTAACACGCTTTTATTTGTTGATTAGATATCTGTTTTTCCTTTTTAGTGAGGAAGGTAGCATTTAACTGCAGGTTGATTAATACTTTTGTGCACAGCAGGGGCGTAGCAAGAGGGGGAGCTCAGGGGACTGCTCCCCCCCGAAATGGGACCCTTTACTTAGCTTACAATTTGATATTTAGCTTACAATTGAACTTTAGCTTTAAATTTGATACCCAGCCCACCCCGAAATAAAATCCTGGCTACGCCACTGGTGCACAGTGAGAATAAATTATCTCACAGTTTGTACTTTCCAACTTAGTGTTCCTTGGTGTCTTATGAGAGATATCGAAAACTAAAAATAAATTTTAAATACATACAGTTTAACAAAAACTAAAAAACACGCTTTTATAGCAAATCGAACTAAAAAGTGAAAAATAAAAATATAGTTTAATAAACCAAAAAACACGCTTTAGTGATAAATGGAACTAACTAAAAAGTGAAAAATAATTCTTAATATAGAAATAAATTAATGAACGAAAAATAGTATTATTGTGAAAAAAGCGTGGGGTGCTCCCTATATCAGTTCTTGAGAATATTCGATCGGTACGATTAGTACAAAAAATATAGCACTAAGCACCCCAAGCTTTTTTCACAATAATACTATTTTTCGTTCATTAATTTATTTCTATATTAAGAATTATTTTTCGCTTTTTAGTTAGAAAACACGCTTTAGTGATAAATGGAACTGTTTTTTTTAAACTATATTTTTATTTTTTTCATATTCTATTATTCCAAGTTATGTTGCTGTAGTACTTCGCTTATTATCTATACCTATTTATATAATAGTTATTGAGGAAAAATGTATTTCAAAAGTAGCGCCGGAATAAACTTGAAAAGAATCCAATTTAAATTTTAAAAATCTGATTTAAATAAAAATAAATCCGATTTTTTTATTAAAAAAAAAAAAGATTTTTTTCTGCGGCAACCTAAACCTGTTCTGGACGTTTACTTTGATCTCTTTCACCACTTGCAAATTGCTGGGGGCAATATATCCGACTTCCATTTGTTTTCTCATCTCTATTACTTGCAAATTGGCTGGTAAGAAATTTCTAATGAGATCAAGATAAACACCCAGAATAGGTTCAGCTCGCTGGCGGCCGAATTATACGAAGCAGTGTGTAGCAATTAGCATCAAAATACGGCGCATGCCTTAATTCCCATGGGAAGTTGTCGAAAAGTAGTTTAAGGTGTGTAGGTTTTTTTCGTAATAAAATACAAATAAAAACAAAGTGCTAATCTTCTTAAATACCAAAACAGTACTTACTTTCTGAATGAACTTGGTGTACATTATTTTTTAATTCAGACATGCCCTTATTTTTAAGTAGAGACAAATACAGAAGCTCTTGTGCTGTGATTTGCAGTTCAAGCGAGTTTCTCCTAACTTCAAATTCCTTACTTTCAAAGTCGTAGGGAATTTTAAAATCAATTTAAAAGGTATATTACGATACTAATGATTTGTTCTAATTTCATGATGTATTTTGAAGGAATTTACATTTTGCATCGTCTGTCTACTTCCTCAGTTTGCTAAAAACTGAACTTGACTCAAAATTTTTGGCGACAATATACATCCTAGGTTGAAAAAGTTTACTTTCCTTCCCAATAAATAATGTTCGTAAACGTACTTCGCATTTCATTTCAATTCCTGAAATAGAAAAATAATACAACGCATTTTTTTTTCCATTTATTTCAGCTATATCATTTGCTACAGATTTGAAACATTTCCCAAGGCATAATTGATTTTTAAATAAGTGTTCTTTCATTTCGAGTTAAGTTTCTAGATTTTTTTTTATCATCCAATTTATATTTAAAAAATTGATCTTTCTTATGTATCTATATATAAAGAACTAAACTGTAATAAAGAGAAAAATGCTATTTTCGGTATTTTTAAATATGTAATGTTTTATTTCAAGTTCCTGCTCTCTGCTATATAACATACGTAGTTCAATCATAATTTCATGTTTTCCCTTGCGTGAAAATAAGTGTCTTGTAATCTAATATGAGTTTAGTTAATATAGTTTATAAGTTTATTTTTCTTACTGACGTGTGTTTGTATCGAACACTTAATATTTTATTTCTTCAGTTACGAAGAAAAACTTTCTTTCTGTTTTCATTTTCATTTTTCTTATTTAATATTGTTTGATCTTCTGTGTGTCAAAATGCTTGGTCTTATTTATATTAACAACTTTTTTAGCAATTCTTCAGTAAATGACTAAATAAATAAATAAAGCAAAAATTTATAATTTTTAAATTGATATGTACATTTGTGATTCTGTATTTGTGCCCTCATTGTGATTAACCAAAAATGAAAATTTTTGTAATGATGTCCGAATTTAACTCGCTGAAAGCCTGTATGTGGTTAACAAATGAATTACGTCTTATTTCGATTGTTTTAAGCCCCCGTTCTTGTTACCATGTGTTATTAATTTATGAATTCATTATTTAAAGATCAAAATGACACATCTAAAAATACATTTAACTTTCAATTGGATTCATCTAACTTATAATTTATGGCAACAAAATTATATTTACAGTTTTTAAAATAATATTTTTAAATGTAAGTACAGTTTATATTTTCATAAGAATAAGGATTGGATCGCCTTAGTGATCGTTAGTTTGATTTTATGTTTTGTATCTCGAACATCTTCTCTTTTTTAATCTGCATCAGTCGGTCACCGGTGCTGTATTAAAGTAAAATGCATTTCCCTAAGACTCCTATTTATGAAAAGCTAAACTGGATTATTTCCATGGGAATATTTCATTTCCGTTCACATAAAAATAAGGTGACTGTTCTAATATTCCATTGCATTCAAAAGAATATTCCATTGCAGGAGATCTGTAATATTGCTTTTATGTACTTGTACACCCTAGTGCGGAGAATATCTGGCTTTCAGGATTCTCAACAATTGTAATGTCTGAGATTGGCACAAGAAGTTAAGATTTAGAGAGATCACTTAATGCGAAATCCTTTGTTTTATCTTACGTTGAAAGTATTCCATTTTCAAGATTCCATGACTTTCTTTGCTATCATATCCCCTGTTTAGCTGAAGTGAGCAATTTCATTACTTTTGGAGGAACGCTACTTTATTGTTTTATTCAACTTCTTTTACATTTGAGCGACATAAATTTGTATTTTTGTCTTTAAGTACTCTCGAATTTCTCTTTTAACTCAAGAAAATTTTAAAGTTGTCTTCTAAATTGTAGTTAAGAGTGAAATTCTTTTCTCTATATTTTGAATGGATTATACGTACAGCTTTAAACTCAAGTTAAACTTTTCACTGAAGATATTGTGCAAATTTTATGCTCGGTTTTTCCATATTTGTGGTGATATAAAATTACCCCTTATGCTGTTAAAAATGAACTAAAAGCCTGATTTCACCAGTAGTATAGTTTTATGTTAATCCAAAATGATCGTTAAACTTCAAATAAAAATAATCTTGATAGCTCGAACGAAAATATACAAGTTTGAATTTTTATGATTGTGGTGCCTTCTTTCTAGATAATTCAGTTTTCTAGAATCTTCTTTAAAAGGATAATTTCCAGATGCTGCGGGAAATTCGAACACTCGCTACGAGTTGTTACGAACTTTGTAAATGGTCTAATATTTTTAATTGAACCATAAGCATGGTGAACGATACATATCTATCGTATTCCGTCTTATTTTTTATTGACTTTCAAAATACATCAGTCATTTTATGGGACACCCGCTAATAACTCTGGAAAATATTATGCGAACTACATATCCATTTATGTGTTCTGAAATAAATTGTCGTAATACAATTTTGTGCTGGGCTGTATCAGTTTCGGAAACTATGTTTAAAGTTATCTTTAAATTCTACTTTGACGCTACAGTTATCTTGATGTCTTAGATATTAGTAAACCTATCCCTTTCAGCAAATTCTTTCAGTGTCCGAAACATATTTATATTACATGAAATAACGCAAATTTTCCCGTTTGACAGTTACATTTAACTAAATATTATTTAATGATATATTGGTAATAGAAATCTGGTAAGCTTCAGTTAACGATATGATATAGTATCCTCCATACTTAATAGAGGGGATCATTGCTCATCTGATTATTCGTGAATTAGATTTCTGCGGATATTCATCTAATGAATTTCCTAGCCAAAGTTTCATGTTGTCCTCGTCCTCACAAACTGTAATTAAACTATTAAATATACATCATCCGTTTATGCCAGTTACTATGTTGGCTTCACTAAGCTAATAACAGTAATTTAGAATGGCATCTTAAATAGTAAGAGGTGGTGCAATTAAAATGGATCCGTTGTAGTTATCCAAGTATATTTAATTCTGGATATTACTTAAATTTTATATTTTTGCTACTAAACATTAGAATTACATATTTTCTTTAAGCTTTTTCAAGAGAATTTATTTTGAATAGTGAGTATATAAAATTGTCAGATTAGTTACCGGGACTTTTTAAGTCAGCTATACCATAAAAAACTTTCATTTTTAAAATCGGCGATAATCGAATAATATCGATATTCCGATGATGAAATTCGACCATTCATGATTGTTTGAAACGCTTAGGTTTAATCTCAAAGCTCCAAATATTTGTTTTTCAAGTACTTAGGAAAAAAAAAAATTATGCCTTCGCATTGTTTATTAACTCCCTCTACGTTTTACAACTTGGATGGGATATACTGCCACACTCACCATTTTCTCCAAATCTGGAGCCTTCTGAATATTATTTGTTTCGGTTTTCACAAAATGTTTTAGATGGTAAAACCTTTACTTCAAATGAGAAGGTCAAGAATCACATGGATCAGTTTTTTGCCAAGGAAGAACAAAAATTTTATGAGCTTGGAATCATGCTACAGCCAGAAAGATGTCAAAAGATATTGGACCAGAGTGGAAAATATATTATTCAATAAAATATTTATTCACTATAAGAAAATCGTCTTTTATTTTCTTAAAAGAAAATTCCTTCGAAACAGCCCAATAGTAAAAAATTCCCTCTATTTTTTTTGGTAACGTTAATTTCTTTGCACCTTGTATTATTCTTTCTTTAAACTTAGGTGTTTTTTTTTCGCATATAAAGAGACAAAAACATTCAGAGTTTTAATTGCGCATCCTAGCCTTTATACTTTAAAAATAGAATAATTTATCTTTTCGATTTATGGTTTAGAACTCAAAGTGAAATGTCCATGCAAAAATTTTAATATTTAATTTAAAAAGTACATTTTTAATTATTATTTAACAGTAATAATTAGTTCCATAATGTGACAATTATCACAAAACATAATTCTCAATAGTAATGTCACGTTACAATTTACTAACCATGGCTGCCTCATTGAACTGAATAAGAGCGAATATGTTTTCTTTTGGCAAACCACAAAGATTGTAAGAATTAGCATGCTTCATGTTACGGGACGAAGCTGAACGATACGAAATAGCACGTAACCAAATAAATAGCCATAAAACAATAATATGTAAAAGCTTGGTATCTTCTTTTCAGTTAAAAACAATTCACGACGTGGGAACAGTGCATGCTGTAAATATTTTGAAGGAACTGCAAAAAAGCAACCACATTCACGCTTAAAGTGCAATATGATCCGCTTTTTCTTTCTTTCTTTATGCAGATTAGTAATTTTACTACAAAAAATGTGGTGTCATGTTCAATTTTCTGCAGCGTAATTACTGTGTGAACGAAATGTATTATTCACATTTGGATGTATCAGTAGCATTTTTCTTTTTCTCACTAATTTGCTTAGCACGCAGTGATTTTTCCTACAAAACTTTTCCTACTGTTGTTGCTTTCTTTTCTGTGTGAAAATGGATTATATGAAGTACGTGCATTTTTTAAAATGATTTTATTTTTCTTTTGAATGAACTTGGATCTCGTTTTATGAGAGCTTTCCGGAAATTCAAGCCCCTGTGAGGAGTGTGAAGAAAAATCTAGTTATGTAAATAGGATATAAATGAAGCAACATTAGCAGCATTTACGTGTGGAAAGTTTTATTTTGGTCGAAATTATTCTTTCAAAGAATAGATATCTTATGATGATTTTTTACTGTTTGTAAGTAACTTGTGATCAGTGATATCAAGTATGTTTCCGTTGTTGGGTGTAACAGTATCAAGTTGAGGCGGGGAATGCTATTTAATTTTTTTTTTCTTTTAAATTTAAACGTCCAAGAGCATCATTGGTAGTAAATTTATGACCCACACATTTAGAACTTTCCTAATAGTTAATTTTTAATCATTAATTTTTGCGTACTTGTATTTCCTCGTTAAAATTATCTTAGTTATTTACTCTTGTTTCCTATTTTTAACTGTAAATTTATAGATTTTATGCTTATTTTCGTTTTTATCAATTACTAATCTGTATTTTTAAAAAGTATCCCCTTACCCGATTTGTCCCTACTGAGCCTCGGGCAGGTAAAACGTTCCATTCTGGATTATCCCGAGCTTCGCTCGGGCAGTAGGAAATTTTTTATTTTTCACGTAATCTTTCCCAAATTATTTCGTTTTGCTTTCAAACACTTTTATTTACTTTTCTCCCACTAGATGCTAGCAGTATAAACGATTTAGGAATTCTTATATGAGAATAGTGTTATTATGTTTTTAACCTCTTAACAGTCTCATTTTTTTCCAGAATTCGGTCCCAAAAATGTCACATTTTTTTATTGCATATTTTTGTTCATTTTACATTTTTAAGTAAAGATATGTTATTAAAATTAACATTTCTAATATTTTTAAAGAAAAAATAGTTGTAATAAATGCTTAATGAAAATAATCTAGTTTCCCCGTACGTTTTTTTCCCCCTACATAAACGCCAAACAAGGATGTCACATTTACAGGTAAAATTACGAAGAAAACCCGCGCTTTTGAACCAGTCAGAATAGAAAACATGATAGACTACAAAATATCATTTACTGGGCAACTATCGCTATCTACACGAATAATTTGTTACTAAAAATAGAAAAGATACGGGCGAAACAGTGAAAGCCAAATAGAAATCAGATTGCCCGCACGGCGTACGGGCAAATCAGTAAAGGCCCGAAAGCCGCGCCTGTACCGCATACAGGCAAAACAGGGAAGGGGTTAAAATGTATATATATCTAAATATGCATTAAAAAAAATTGACATTTTTTGACCTTCCAACTCGAAAAAAATTGAACTGGCAAGGGGTTAAAGACAAAAATAAAAATGAAATTGCTTTGATATTGCTTTCTTGAATAGTGTTATTTTTCTACAATTTAATTGAATATATACGTAAACAAATAAATAACATTACGTAAATATATAAACTGAAAAGATTTTATTTATTATTATTAGTTTTTAAAAAGTCAGCATTAGGAAAGGGTATGAATACTATCTTAAAATACAACAAAATCAAGTGTCCTATCTCTATTCTTTCTATGTCCTTTCCATTTACACGAGTAAAAAGTTACCAGTGTCATTTTTTTTTTTTCTGCTAGGATGCTATTTGAAAAAAAATTACCACTCACGTTCACTGTACTTTTCTTATTTATATTTCTCGTACTAATTTGTTTACCACGTAGAAAATTTTCACTCTAATCACTCTTTACATCTTCTTTCGTTTGAGTTCATTAACAAGAAAACGGGTAATGTTAAGTAACTGTTTATTAATGAAAACATTTTTAATAAATTCGCTGATCTCGTTTTATGAAACGCTAGCTGCTTACTTGTACTTTGCATTGAACGAATATTTTTCTTATTCAAATGATTGAAATCAATTCCGTCCTTGCGGAATCTCAAAAACTGCGAATTTGACTCGTAACATAAACTTTGCCTTACAGATATTGAATTTGAGATGGCATATAGCTAAACTGCAAAATAAAGCAAATGTCAAATTATCCGACATCAGAGAGCATTTTTCTGCTAGGGGTCATTTCTGACATGCAACTTTCAAAAAAGTCAAAAGCGATCTTCTTGGGAAAAAAAAAAAAAAATCTTATTTATATAGTCCAACTTGAATAATTCAAAGTTGAAGAGACGAGAGAAAAAGTAGTTTGAAATATAAAAAAATTCAAATTACATACATTTACATAATTAATTTGTAAGCATAATTTAGCTGAATATTGGTGACTGAGGTAGCGAAAATTAAAAAATTCCGTTTTTAAGAATTTTGTTGAATAAACACACTTCTTGCTAAAAATCTTACAATCATTTCCAATTAACCTTAAAATCTTACAATGCACTCCAAATTCTTACATTAAACCTTACACTTTGGCAGCTATGCTCTTAGCATAAATAATGTAATTCATTAAATCAAATACAGTTCTGTATTAAATTCTGCTTATAAAAATTCAAAAATTATGGTGACAGCTTCAAGGGTGAAATCAGTTTAAAAAAAAACACTTTATCGATTGACAGGGTTGTTAGGAATTTGTTCAACCCGAAAAATCCCAGGTGGGTTTTTTTTTTAAAAAAAAAAAGCCCAACTGAGAAACTTAAATGGTTGTTTTCAAAATTTCAACTTTAATTACATAGGTAAATATATCTCTTGATATCAGAACACCAATTGTAAGGGTCAATGCATACGATAATTGGGTCTGTATTGCAGTCTCGTCACAAAATTATAATCGATTAAAATGGCCCTTTACAAAAATGCAAGCGATTATAACAGCACTTCACTCTCATTTTAATCTGTTTTATCAATTATTTTAACAAAAAAAGTGATTTTATAAAAAACTGGTATGAGGATTCACAAAAATCAGTGTTTAAATTCACAAAATTAAGTATTGAAATTCACAAAACTAAGCACTGAAATTCACAAAAATGGGATCCTGGAAAAAATTCCTTGATCGACCCCTGACTTGTAAAGTTCTACAGAACTTTTCATGAGTGCACCCATGAAATTGGGGACACAACTTTTGTTAGTAAAACAAGGTTATACTAATTGTCTGTGCACAAGGTTAATGGTAAACAACTCCATTTACTAACCAGAATTAATACGAGTAAAAACCAACAATATTAAGCATAAACAATGAAATATTTGTCTTAAATAAAAGTATTAAACTTTTAATAAAAGCAAAACTCTTTAAAGCTTTCTATTATTATTATTCATTGATGAATGCCAGAAAACATTCTAAAGACAGAAAATATAAGTGGGTAAAATTATTTATTCCAGATTTAAAGCTCTATTTTTCAGGTTTTTAAAGAAACACTAAACTTGCCATGAGATTTCTCTGACAATTTATGAGCTAATTTTTAATCCCGGTGGTGTATAAACCTCGAATCGTATCATTACTTTAATTTTAAAATTGAAAAGAAGTGTTTTTCTGTTTGTTTTTTACAGCTATATATAAAAAATTTGACTACAGTAACATGAGTTGAATATAATCACAAATTATTTTAACTCTGCGATCGTAAATCTGCACACGTAATTCCCATACACCGATACGGGAAAAATGTGAACAATTATTTAACAAATAAACCAACGACATTTTAAGTGGCGTTCTTGGCGCTTCCTCATATGTTTAATATCTATTTAACTGTTTCAGTAAAGATTAGAAATGTAATGATTAGAAACCGAGAAAATTAAATTTATTTAGGATTTACTTATTGTTTTCTACGAGTAATAGGTTGTAAACATAGGCTTAACGGCTTTAAAATACACTACTTATTCTATATAAGCATGGAATGTCGTTATGCTTTAAAGCATAAGTTTTTTGAAAAGGTAACATTTCTTAGCAGAAAAATTTCAGAAAATATAAGTAATAATTTTTAAAAAGTACCTTTAAAATCAACGCCAATTCTTTTCGGCTGAATCAACTTTCACGTCGTAAAGGGTTGATTGGTTTCCTGGCTCAGCTACAGATAAATCTTGTTAAAAAACAAATTCCAAAAATAACCGTTTTATAACAAAAATATAGCAAATTTACGTGGAAAGCATAGTTAAATTCTGTCAGCATTTTTTTTTTCTTTTGAAAACTGACAGAATAGTTCGGTATTTTTGCGATTATTTTTTGCAGTGTATGTAAATATTATATATATTTAAAGCGCTAAGATCAGGGACGTGTCCAGAAAAAAATTTCGGAGGAGATCCAAACAGTGGAAAATGCAGAATTTTTGAAAAAAAGAATTCATCATTAATATTTTCTTGAAATAATAAAAAATTCCGGAATGGTCTGACCCTGTGGACCTCGCCCCCCTCCTTTAATATGCCCTTGGCTAAGATATATTATAAGCCGCTTTTCGACTCTTCTTAGCATGCGCAACTATTGTATTCTCGGTTCATGCTAACGCACGTCGGCCACTTTGAAATTACCTTTTTTTTTCTCTTTTTTTTTTCGATAGCTCACATCGTTGAAAAGAGCATTTGAAATTGACCGTTTCATCAACTTTATTATTACATAAATGTTCAATAACATTAGAAAAATAAATTTTACCCCTCCATCCTCTTTATTTAAATTTTAAATTACGTATGTGTTTCGAATCTCATGTTTCTAATTTGTAATCAGTTGTTTCTCATTCATGAAATCCTTTTATTGAGTTCTATAGTTCTCAATTTATTTGCCAGGAGAGGACAGCTCGCGTCACTGAATGTGTCGCTTAGAGCTACATATACGTCCTTCCCGGAATTTCCCGCCACAATTGGGAACCTCATCAGAAGGTGGGGGACTTCTGAATATTGGCACCCCTCGGAAACTGCTAGCGACCGCCGAGAGGACTTTCGGAACCACGGATTTAGCGTGCACGTAATCTGGTGTACACGGTGGTCTTTAATGGTACGCCGGTATCGAACCCACAACCTTCCGGTTATGAGTCCAACGCCTTAACCACTGGGCTACCAAGCTCTCAATTGAAATTGTTCTCATTATTTGTAAAGTGTTTGTTTATGTATATTTTAATATTATTTATAGATGTTGAAACAAAGCTCATTTGAGAAGGCATTTCTTTGGACATTCTGATGATAACAAAATATAGTATTCGAATGAAAATGAGCTTGAGAACAAAAAATTACTGAAGAAAGGTTTGAAAAATTGACAAAATCGAAATTAAGGAAAGTAAACTCGTACAAATTTTTCATTATTAAAAACTGAGGCTTTTAGTCAATGTGTAGTGTGCTTTTTAGTCAGTGTGTTTAATTTAGTCCGAATCCGACGAATGGTCTAGCCGCCTATAGGAGAATACGTGCGCACATACAGCCACTAAAGCCCTATATCGACTAGATTACTACGCTTCTTGACAACTGCTAACGAACAGTTACTTTTTCGGAAAAATTAAGAATAGACAATGATTGAAGAAATAAAACTAAGTTGTACATATTTAATTGGGACGGTGTGCATTTATTATAGTACAAAATAGTACAGATATCGCCACATCGAAGAATTAAAAACTTAAAATAAAAAAGATACTCCTTGGATGATTTCCAAACAGCCCCAAAAAATTGATCTACAGGTCAGAATGATGCAGACATGAGTACCTTAGTAAGATGCATGTTGACTACTGACAGTAATGCACATTTGCATCTGTTCTCCATGCTCTTCACTAAGCTATCGAGGAGTCCTTGTGGGATATTGTCCCACTCCTCTCTCAAGGTGGTTTTGAGCTTTTGCATTGTTCGGAAGGGATGGTTCTTTGTGCAACACGTCTGCCAAGAGCATCCCAGGCATGTTCAATAGGATTTAGGTCAGGAGAGTAAGCAGGCCATTGCATACAGAGAAAATTTTCACTTTGCAGTGTGTCCGATACCTCAACGCTTCTGTGTTGCCGCGCATTATCGTCCATAAACAGAAAGTCTGGACCTACAGCACACCTAAAAAGACAAACATGATCCAGAATAATCTCTGCAATACCGTTGCGATGTAACGCTTCCTCACTCAAAGATGTGAAGCGGTGTTCTGCCATTGTGCATGATGCCTGCCCACACCATCACGCCTGGGTCGCCACGCTCACAAGCAAACTGTTGTGCATAACGTGTTCCACACTCTCTCCACAGTAGCTGGTGGCCAGAATCACTTCCCATACAGAAACAAGATTCGACGAAGAACATTACTCTAGACCAATTTTGGTGATCCCAACCAACATGTTCCTTACACCAGCGTAATTTCTCCCGACCATGGGGTGGTTAGATGCAACGAATAGGCTTCCGTGCATACAAACCAACTTGATTTAATCGCCTTAACCCTTTATAAGGCCGTGGTAAGATACTTACCACGGCCGTCAATTACCGTCTTACCGTCAATTAATCACAGAAATCCATTATCATTAGTGAATTTTCTGATTTTTGTTGAGTTATATTGGATGTATATTTTTTCCATACATCTAGAATCTAAATTATATTTGGCTTATGAACTTTTCTTTCATTCGCGATTTTAAAGGAAGCTCGAATAATTACTCGAAAATTGAGCACAAGAATCATCGCTTTTAATTGTATATTTTTGCGTTTAATTCCGTGTACAAGCAGCAGGTAGTTTTCAGATTTTGATTTTGTGAATAATTAATGTATTCTCCTGTAAAATTTCTATGCTTGTTTAATACTTTTTTCTCCGATTTTCACGTGGGATCTTACAGTAAAGGGAAAATATATGAATTAATCCACAAAAAAATGTTCAGCAAAATCCCAAGTAATTCGAATCTCTGTACATAAACTCGCCCGATAAAGGGTTAAGATGGTTCTTGCTGAAACATGCGTACCGGTAGAGATTGCAAGGTTTGCAGCTATCTGGCCAGGAGTGTAATTTCTGTTCCTTTTTGCGACGTGGGTTACATAGCGATCCTCTAAAGGTGTGGTGTTACTACCACGACCCCTGGCAGGCTTTGGAAAAGTATTTCCACCTTCAGCGGCCTTCTTTAATCGCGAGATGACACTCTTGATACACCCTTGCTGCAGCTACAGTGGTGACACTTTGATCTGCTTCCAGTCGTCCAACTGCTCGTCCACTATCGTAGTCACTCAAATGATGTCTTGCAATAAGTAAGAGCAAAATGTCAGTAAGAACCAAGCAGAGTTCCAGAGAAAAAACTTTTATAACATCCAGCACTATTTTCGTCAAACTTGAAACAGCATGAATTTTCGTATGAATCATAAGCTTGCATGCACTGTCTTTTATACAGATAAGGAGTCCTGGTCTATGACGCCCTCTGAACTTGAATTTACTGTTATTGGTCAGCTGTCTGAGATGCAATTTTGCATGCATCACTTGTTCCTTAGCAATTGTCAAGCATTGTAAATTATTAGTCTGAACCGCTCCATAAATAATGCATTAAAAATAACTTATTTACAGTTACAAAAAAGTTAAACTCATGAAATATAGTTCTTTATTTTAATTGCTTATCAAATGAAATATTTTATCTTTTCATACCTATGGTGGTTGAAATTTATCGATAATATACAAACTTTACGTTTCTGCGTACTTTTAAAATATCTGAAAATGCGAGTTCTAAGTCACTCTTGAGTTTTATTTGAAGAATCTTCTCAGTATCTATGTATATATCAGTATATATGTCATTACCGGAATTCAGCTGGTATTTTGTAAATGTCAATAACACCTGCATACATTTTTTAAAGTGTCAGAAAAATTCGTGGATGAAAAATAAAGTGATGTACGAAAATGTGTTCTTCTTTTCGGTGTTTTCATGCTTGGGAAAAGAAGACATTAAGTCGAAGTTGCTGTGATATATATTCAGGCTGTACTTTGATGTAAAATTTCAAGTTTTTGATATTATGAGTTAGTTGCTGAAAATGATACTCTTTATTTTAAACTGAACTTTCTTCAAACAGTTTGAACGGGCTGCCAATGGATTTAATTTCCAAAAGAACTTAGAATTGCGTGTCAGAGGAAACAAAATGGATTTCAATATGTCAAATAAATTGATTTCTATTATTTAAAAAATACCCAAACTCATTCAAACGTAAGTTACGTTATTAAGAAATCTCAAAGAAATTATGCAATGCACATCTATAATTAGCAAAATTGTTAAGCTGCTGTGGGATAAAGTAACAAGAAAGCAATTGGAAGTTTGTTTCATAGTGATTGCCTAGTTTTGGTTAGTTGTCATTTTGTAAATAAAAGTGAATTCTTAGACGCTTTGAGGTATCATTTGTCTTATTATTTAGAATGGAGGGGGCTGTTGATGGACTTGACGGAGGACTCTAATAGTAAAAGTCCGTTATGATTGATAGATAAATGAATGAACAAGATAAGAAGAGGAAAAAATATAGAAAATACTGACCTAATGAATTGTCGTAAGTTTTCAAGATTGGTTCTCATGTTCGAAGCTTTTGCACAGACATTCTTTTTTATAGAAATGGCTGAACATTTGCTTTGTTTCGTCTAAAAAGTTCTACTGCGAAATATTTTTTATATTTTTCGTTCTCCATTGTACATCGTACTCGTTTTCCATTGTTACATTCTCCATATCCAATATACAGTATTTTGTAAAAAAAATATTTTCTACAACCTTAATGTTTTAAATAATAATGCCATTTGTACACATCTTTTGTTTTGCGAGACTTCAGCAAAGATAAGTTTCTGATGAACTGACAAAGCTACTAATAAAATGCATTTGTTCGACCGAAAATTTTATTCGCAAAACTACTGTAAGTGGTATTTTAGTTTAAATTTTTTGTTTTCTAAAACTGTGAAATAACTTACATTAAATAATTTTTAATATGAAATGGAATCTTTCCTTTTTTTTTAAGCTACAGGCGAAACATAAGTTTAAACAGGCTGTGATTCTATGCTGATAAAACGTTTTCTTCCCTTACTAAAACCTGCACACTTTTCAAATTAATACAAAGTAGTAATTTTTCATGCATATTTTTATTCCTACTCGCTTATTATCTACTTTTAAGAAAATGGAAAACGATTATTAATTAGTTAAATGGGGTTTCTTTGTTGGGCGTATTCTGTTCCATATTTTACTGTCACTTTTTGACTCTGAAATAATGGGCAGTTTTCCGACACCTTGATTCTCTAGCTTTAATGAGTTAGATGGAATGGGAAGTTCGTACCTGAGGCTAATTGCGAAGAAAAACAATCGCAATACGCTACAATTACATTACTTAATTTGTATTACATTTGCATTCTATTAGTTTATTGTTATTTTGAAATTGTTCCATCAAATCACCAAACCATCTGTTAATCTGATTTAATGATTACACATTCTGAAATAGTGAACCAATTTAAATATTCTAGTTTAAGTATAACCTCTGGAGTATTCTAACACACTTAAAACAACATCGAAATTGATAAAATAGAATTAAAAGTGCGAAATAAATATTTTTATTTTTAAGAACATAATTAAAACTTCTCTAAGCAATATTCGAACAAAATGTAGTATACATATTCCTCATAATCTATTATTTTTTTATAATTACTTTTTATGTGCTCATATAAATACTAAAAATAATTTGCTGTGTCTATTTTAGTGATATATGTTTTACAGAATAATTAAAGCATTTCCGATATCAAGAATAAGAGGAGAAATAAGAAAAAGTAAATGTGTTAATTTAATATGAGACTTTTTTCAATTAATTGAACGCCCATTTGTTCTTCATTGTAATTAAGAAGAAAAATATTGAAATTTTTTTTTCTTCACTTTTTAGGCTGAAAAAAGTTCTTTCGATTAATTAAAAAGTATAGATAAATTTATATTTTCTTTTCTGTTAAGTAAATCAATTATTGTAAGGATTGTTATACCGTCTAGTTTATCTGTAGGTTGTGCGAGTATATTTTAAATTGCATTTTCAAATTTTCTTGCACCATTTGCTGCTATAATCTGGTTATGCAGTGAATGGCACTGACTGGTACCTACAATTTATGTTTCTACTTATTTTAAGCTATTTCCTAAGTAATTTTTATGTAACGGTTGTAAAAAAAAAGTGTGTGCGTGTAATCTTTACGCGCGATTGATGTAAAACTTCTTTGACGTTTACGACACATATCACTGAAATGATTAAACTTTAACTTAAAATAAATATCATATTATACCTTAATCATATTTATTATTCATGTACTTTACAAAGGTTATATAAATGCTATATTCATATTATTCATTGGAAATAGGTACTTGGATGTCATCATAATGGTTTGTGGTAATTATAATGTGAAACATAAATTTAACTCTCTAAATTTTCTAATTTTCTTGAAAATACAGCATCTATCGTTGTACCGAAACGCGTTGCTGATTGAAGTCGAGAAGTATTCATAGTTAGATCAAATTTTTCTTTTAAAAAATCAACTAACGACTGAGATTCTTGAGAGCGAAAATTAACATTAAAATCTCCAGTAAGAATCATCGTTAATTCATGATAATTACTTAGAATCCAGGAAGTGTCCATATTGTAGTATTATTCTTTAACTGTTTTCGTATACCATTGTTCCGTCTGGATGTTGGGTCTAATGGGGGAAATGTCCATAGTCTGGTATTATACATTAACTGTGTTCTTTAACTGATGTTTTCCTCTGTTTGTTGGGTTCGAATGCAGGTAGTGTAAATTTTTTGTTTTTCTATCACAGTGTTCTTAAGCATTGATTTCGTCTGCTGGTAGGTATTCTGTATCCGTGTTTTTAAACTGCAGGTTCTGTCTATTGTTTGGGATTGATTGCAGCCAGGGTCCTTTCCTTTGTGGTGTTCTATCCCCCTGTTAAACCGTTGCTTGCTCCGTCTTGAGGTTGGGTTAGAATCCACGGAGTGTCCCTTTGTTATTCTTTTATTTTGTTCTTAAACCGTTTGCAGCCGGTGTTTGTTTATTTGTGGTGTTACATACCCGTATTTTTAAACCGTTGCATATATAACTTTAAATATATATATATATATATCATTACACTATATATATCATTATAAATATTGCGTTCGCACAAACTACATTCTTCTAAATTAACATTTCCTAAATACAGCTTTTGGGCAAAATAATAACAGACATGACATACATGATATTTAGGAGTTTAATGGCCTAACGGCCAATGTAACTGGCATTTGACAAATAATAATATCACTTCGCTTCGAAACTATTGTCTATATTCATTACGAAATAGTATTCTAAGACAATTGTGTAATTAAAACACATCTGAAGCCAGTAATTACTATATATCACGTTCTTAAGTTTATGTATTTAATTTTTTGAAGTTCTGCTAATTCAAGGATCTCCATTTACTTCGCCTCGATGGAAATATAAACAACCTGAGATGCGCAGAAGCAGAAGATGCGCAGTTATCCAGTGTGCGTAGCGCCATCTGTTTGCAACAACGGCGTTATCCAACTTTCTAAGCGAAGTGTCCCCTCCTATAAATTTACCTTCGTGGGATAGAAATATGATCCTCCAACAGTGTTCTTAAACGAAAATTTCCCTCTGCTGTTTATGTTCATTTGCAGCCCCTGTCCCTTTAATTGTGGTGTTCCACCTCCTTGTTCTTAAACCGTTGTTCTGTCTTGAAGTTAGAATCCAGGAAAAGTGTTCTTAAACTGACGTTTCCAACTATTGTTCCGGTTCGATTGCAGATAGGTTCCATTTCTTTGTGCTTTTCCAAAACCATGTATATTATTCATCTAAAAATAAGGATTATCGAGAACCTCGTGTGAGGTTGGGATTACATGTAAAATATTATGCTGGATGTACCTTCAAAACGCTTATTGATATATAAATAAAGATTTATGTCTCAAAGATACGGCTCTTGACTGTTTTTCTCACCGTTTCTTTCCCTAACAGGTCTCCGTATTTTTACATGATGAATTCGGCGAAAGGAGCGAGCGGTCGAAAATGTTGGATTTTGTGTGGTTCTTCTTTTTCAGGCGCGCTTGGCTTGGTGTGTATGACATATACGTCACTTCCTTTACTGAGCGTTACTTCCGTCAGAAAAAAAAAAAATCTGAGTTACTCCCTAGTCGCGACTAAAGAAGTTTTACTTCAAAAGTCAGAAATATAATTGTTTTTCAAATCATTTTAAGTGTATATTTATTATAGTATGTAACCATAACAGCATATATAATCACACTAAGGATATAATAATTAACTCTAAACATTGCTATCAGCATTATTATTTTGTCTTCAGCTATTTTTGTCCTTAAGAAAATATAAGAGTAAATCTTCTACAAATTACTCGAGTTCTAAATAAGAATTAAGAAAATTATATTTAATTACTCTTTTGTACCCGTCAAATTAGTATGCGAACTAATTATTCTTCAGATTATGATCGCTCTTTGATTTCTCTTTGATTTCTGAAATTTTAATATTATGAGATTATTAATTTCGAATAAACAGAAGTTTATTACACATGGAAATAATAAACAGAAAATGTTCTATCGGTTGCAGTTGTTTCAAATAACCTATACCTTACGTACGATTAAAAAAAGAAAACAGTTACCTCATATTAAATCATAATAGTAGCTTAACGAAACACCTATTAAAGCAGTTCCTGCTATCTCCAGCAAGATTACAGGAAAATAGGATAATATTTCTTTCATAACATAGATAAGACTTTTTTATTTTTTGAGCTGTGGAGGAGGGAGTTGGTTCCGCCTTTCTCAAGCTCCCAAATGCGATTTGCTCTAGCATTTACCCTTATCACTTATTAGGTGGTTTCGGAATCGTGCGCTTTTCCTTATCCGTCATTTAATGCTATCGATTGGGAATTGGCGTATAGAGCTTGGCGATGGGAAGCCGGCTTACCGTGCCGGAGTTTCTCCGCACAGAACACGTGCTTGCCCGTTCGTTACCTCCCTTACGCTAGGTTTTCATTCCTACTGGTAAAAGATGTGCGCTTAGTGTGCCATTGAAAATAATGGGCTTCAAGTACGACGCGATTGAGAGAGCAATAGAGCTTCATGTAGACTATGACAGTGCTGCATAGCGTTAATCGGTGCTTATGGCTCCTGGGTTACCTGTCGTCATTTTCGTAAAGTAAGGGTGTGGTTTTAAAAAAATAACTAAAAAATGTTTGAAAATTGCCAGTTTAGTTATAGTGAGTAAAGTCTTCTCGAGGAAGCATGTTTTATTTATGAATGAGATATAAAATTGTGACTATCATTACCTGTTTTTTAAAGACATTTTTGTGCAAAAATACATAGAAATACGATTGGATATTCCTTTTTCTTCTAAAAAGACGTTAATTTTATTTCTCATGAAAATGGTTAGTGTATTCAGAGTACTGAGTGTAAAGAAAAGTTTATTATCGCGAAAACTGGTGAAATTCAACAGTGTGTTGCTAAGACTTGTAAATTGCCAAACACTTGTAAATATGACAATGGAAAACTAACAGCTTAATAGAAAATGCAGTCACCTAGAATGAGATTAGAGGCCTTATATTTCATTCTTTGATAAATATGTGCCTGATATAACGTAACAAGATATCAGCTAAGTATTTTTATTTTGTTATTGGAACAACTGGAAGTAACGCTAAGCCGAAAATTGTGAAATTAAAATAGAGCAAAATTGGAAGAAGTTGGAATTGTGACGATTAACTGAATTAGGTCGATTCATTTATTGTGAGGAAAAGTGTGTAATTACTGTTTATGT
Organism: Cheiracanthium punctorium; assembly: GCA_038373885.1. NCBI lineage: Eukaryota > Metazoa > Arthropoda > Arachnida > Araneae > Cheiracanthiidae > Cheiracanthium > Cheiracanthium punctorium. The sequence goes on from JAWZYV010011819.1 coordinate 1,310,041, forward strand.
ATGACATACTTTCTAAATAGTCAACATCCAATTTTAAGAAACTTGTACAGATCAATTCTCGATAGAAACTATTTGTTGACTCTTGGAGGCTCTAAACTGATAAAAATTCTACATTTTCCGACGACAGTTGTCCATTTAATTTATCATGTGCCGATTTTTATTTTTAAATTGAGGAACTATCAAGGATTAACGAATTTCAATAGCTTGAAAGGAATTAATGATCAGTTTCTACAATGACAAGTATGGTTTATGTATAATTATGGCAGTTTAAAAAAAAAAAAAAAAAAAAAAAAAAAGAAAGAAAGAAAAGATTTCAAAGTGGCAGTGAAATGTAACCATTAAACTGTTTGATGTTATCTTTTCTGGAACAAGTTTTTACTAAATCATAATTTTTTTGTGTGTGTTTTGAATGATCCTGCTTTAGGTATCAGGTTTTAATTTTTGTTTTCTATATATGACATCATAATCAATGACTGAGTACTACTTATCTCCTATACGCATGTAAGGAATAGTTTTTGCATCAAAAATTAAGTCTGATTAGTTATTTCCTTAAACCGATTTCAAGGTCGTTCTGTGTAGCAAAATAAATTTAATTTTTTGTATCTTTTAAATTTTGCTCTTCAGATATTTTATTTTTGGAGTTTCCAACTTAAAAAAAAAAAAAAAAAATTAAGAGATGAGTATGTTTATTGTGTTTTAAGGGTCAATTTTATAACTACGGAGAATGTATAACTGTTTATTTTACTAGGAATTTGACTCCCACTTTCTATAAAAGCAGAGGCAGTGTGTGTGCAGTTAGACAAGAAATTTTTAAAAGTAAAACAGCATTTGAATAACAGATGACTGTCTTTTCATTATTTTTCTTGGACCAACAACCGTCTGTGAAAGATTTGGGAGCTAAAATACTTCGAAAAATATTTTTTTGACCTGTCACATAAGGCTGAAAAATTATCTATCCCTAAATTCTGTATGTCTGAAGCGTGTTTACATTAGTGTCTTAAAAATTGCTTTTCAGACATGAGAAACACTTTATTTTAACGAATTATTGCTTGTTAGTCAGTGCGGAAGATATTATTTTTGTGTAAGGTGGATATTAGTTGTCGTGTGAATGCGGGCGCTTATGTATTCCTGTTTCGTCTGAGAAAATCGTCGAAATTCTTGGCTACCACCATTTGGGAAAGGGTTTTTGCTTTGTTTATATAAGTGTGCATTTTTTATTTTAATGAGTCATTTCAAAGCCTTTTCGACGTAACAAAATCTTTTTTTTTTCCGAATCCTAAAGTAAACAGTAATAATTCAGAAATCTGGACTAAGGTTTATAAAGCGTTTCCTATTAGCTTCATATACGCACGTTACACATATTTTTCAGTGTGTACTCTCACAGTTTTGAACAAGGTGTCACGTAAAGTACTCAGCCTAATAGTTTTTATTCTAATAATGTTTTTTTTTCCTTCTTTTTGCGAGGACCCGCATGTTCTGTTAGTTCGTTTTTGAATAAATTTAATGAAAGTTTTATCAGTAGGGAATTTCGTGCTTAAAACATCTGGAATCGAGAAAAAAGGTTTCTTTTCCCTCTCTTCTGCGTTGCTTTGAATTGCCACAGCATTTCACGCTACTGTGTCTGAAGTCGATTAAAATGTTAATTTTGGTTTCCGTATAATTTACGATAGGAGGCTGTTTTGCCTCTTTATTTTAACTGAAATAGGGTGATTTAGTTTTATTCCATTATTTCCAAGTTTTTGTAAGCGCTTCTATCCAACTTAGTCATGAATTTAACTTATTTATCTCCAAATCTTTGTTTTTTATTGTAAGAAGGCTTTTGCTTGTTTGCTGAAAGTTATATCTAAAGAAAATTTTTATTTAATTGTCTAGTGTGTAATGAAAGAAGTATTTTTTGCATTTATTTTATTCTTTTTATTTTAAATTTAATTTTTGTTATATGATATTTCTTTTTTATAAAGTTTTCATCTCCAGAAAGGGAGAAAAGAAAGCTTTGTATTTTTCTAGCTTTTCTAATTAGATTGCCATGCAGAAATTTCAACATTTTGAACTTTACCTTAGAAATAGCAGACTGTTAAGTTAGTCTTCCAGTTTGGTTCCTCTTGCAAACGTGCCGTAGTTTTATTTTACATTAGGTTTAAATATAGTCATGAATGAATAATTTTTAACAAAACTGAATAGAGGTCACTGCATTCTTATACTTGTAATCGGATGTTTCTCTGCGTGCCATTCTACATTCAAGAAAGACTCGTTGTAGAAGATTTTAAGGATTATGTGCATAGTAAAGCTACAAAAGTGAAGTTCTTATGATATTCAGAAAATTTTGTGCTTAGCTTCAGTCAAGATATTTTTTGCAGTAAATGTTTTAGTCACTTTTTCTGTGCCTTTGGGAATATGTACTGCTTAAAATCAACTGTTTAATAACTATGAATTGATATGTTAAAAACAATATCTAGTAATGTGAAAACTGGAATGACCCCAATGATAGACGTGATTCAATATAAATTATTTCTTAGCTCTATTTCAAGTGCGTTTTGTGCATTCTCGATCACCAGTTTTGTTATATTCGATTAAATATTTCATTCTAGCTTTTTTTCTCTTATAACGCACTTTTTCTTCTTCTGTGACTCAGAATCTCATTAAGAACTTGACTCCATTAATATTTATATTGGCTACATTATGTCTGTTCTACACGAAAGCACAAATTGATTATTGAGAACGAGCCGATATTATGAACCAGCCCTGTTTTTACCCATCAATGGGTCGGTGGCAGTATTAATTCGGATTATGAACCAGTGTTGTAGATGAGTGACAAAATAAAAGATGAGCAAAGAAGCGGATTGTTTCCGCTTGATTTAGAACATCCATCTTTCTAATTGTGTTCGGTTGAGCATGCTCTATCACATATTCTCAAGTCCAACTTCTGCCGAAGCAAGTATACAGAAAATTGAAAGAATAATTTTGGCAGTGTTCCAAGGGCGTGTATCTGAAAAGACACGTGGTTTTGGACCGACACCTTATTCTTGTCTTGGATTCTCAATCTGTGCTTGCAATTTCCTCTGGAAATCTTGATGCTTCAATACTAAATCACCACTCCTCCTCGTACTTCTGACAGCAGTTTTATTTATTTCTGAATAACCAAGTTTTATTTCCTTTTTCACAGTTCTGTGAATGAAAGCCTTGTTTTAGAAAAAAAAAAAAAAAATCATTCATTCTACTGCGTCTTGTTCCTCCACATGTAAGCGCATCGATTTCCTAGAAAAAATTACTCATAATATCTCCCCATTCAAGAATAAACGGATCATTAGTACAGAGGGGAACGCAACACGACAGCAATATCGTTCACGGGCTTTGCTTTTCTTTTCTTTTTGAAAAATTCTGTTACATTTAGACTAATGTGACAAATGATGTGCCAAAGAAAATGTCGGACGGAGTGATTATATTTTATTGCCCCTGTTTTTATCCAAATTGCCTAGCTCATCATTCGATTGCCATTTCAACGCTGTGTCACGTTTTATTGGCCAAAGAGTTTATGCGAAAAGTGTAATCCTTGGAACTATAATCAATGAACTATGACTGGAGAGCTGACATCATCCCAGCTGCAACAACTTTACCTGGGCAGCTTGCTTACTGGCCAGAAAAGGCAGGTTGAATAACTTTTATATTTTAGTTCATATAGAATAAGGAAGATTTTTACAATGATAAACTTATTTATATAGTTAGTTTTGTCATTTTCATTTTAGTTAGCATTCTGTCCTTTTTTTCATGCACATTTTTGTATTTCCCAGTAGAATTAGAAGTGGCTATAGATAAAAATTTGATTAAATGCATAGTAAAAGTATGGTTAGTTTGAGATTTAACACAGGACCTGCGGTTCTATTTATTTTAATAACTTCGTTAATTTGCTTGTCGGATTTCTGATAAACTGTCATTCTATTGTTTTCTTATAACAAAATTTCAAATGAAAAAAAAAAAAAAAAAACTATTTTCGAATACAAATTGAATATCTCGTTTCTTTGTCCTCAAAATTGTATGAACGACTGCGGAAAGTTAGAAATTAAAGTGAAAAGTTAGTTTTGGAAAGCTTTGCTTACTAAATACACGATTTCAAGCTAGTTAATTTACTTAACACAGTTATGTGCTAAACTCTTATGGAGGTATCTTACTCTAAAAATCACAATTATAATTACCAATCAAGGTTTTCCTTTTAAGAAGTACTACTAAAGACTAAAAAAAATTAGAATGTCTCTTTACGAGTTGTATTATGTACAAACGGTTAACCTAAAAAGCTTTATGAAATGCGCAGGAAAAAGTGTTAAACATGTAGAATTTTTCAAAATGGATGGCACCTAAACCAATTTTGCCTGGCGAATTATATTTTTAAGATGGTTTTCTCTCTTTTGGAAGTCGGTTGAAGCATTTAATTTTATTGTTTATGAAAGCGTTTAAGGGTAGTACAGTTTGTAAAGAAATATTCAGATTTTTTTCGAGTATCTAACAGAATTTAATTTTAGAAAATCTTCCGAACTTATTGACGAGTGTACTTCCCCCACCCTCACTCCACTCTCCAAATCAGCTACATCCTTAAAATTACTTTTCCTAACTATGTAAAAGATGAGGTTGATTTATTGAGCAGGAGCAAAGTTCCAGTTTTATTCCACTTTGAAACTGCTTTTCTTCATTCCACATTCAATATGTCCGTTTGACGGAGAGTTAGTGTTATTTAAGTTCAAGAAGGATTTGAGAACGGGTATTTTTTATATAATTTCTCTTTGGAGCTATTAATTCGGCTAAAATAGAGATTTTAAAATTACTTTGTACACAGATATATGTCATTAGATTGCTGTTATTCAGCCTGAAGATTTCAATATCACGCGGGCAGAGTCAATCTATAGATAATGCCACATAAATGTGAATAACTAAAGTATTTGCGTGCAAGTCAAATTCCTTATCATGATTTCAGTAGTACCTGTCTCTTAAAATGTGCTAATTAAAATGCAATCCATCGCATTTCTTCTGAAAAGCATTTTGCTGAGTGATGAATTATCTACTCCGAAAATATAAGCCTGGAGTAAGGAAGCCCTAGGAAAAGGTATACAGTAGAATCTCGCTACAACGATATCCTCTATAACGATAATTCTCTCTATTACGATATTTTTTCATACTCCTGGCTGAATTCCCTTTAGATTAATGTAAAGCAGTTCTCTGTATTTCGATACCCTTTAAAACGATAATTCTCTCTACAACGATGGTATTAATTATCCCTTACATCACAATAATTCTCTCTACTACGATATATTTTTTTTTTCTACGATGCATCAAAAGCCTAACTCATGCACAGACATTGAAAGCTACACAAAGAAAGTCGAGGTAAAATGTGGTTGGAACGGGTTGGACCACGCCTCTGCCAAAGAGCGTCTTCTAAGTTTCGTTTTGCTGATGTAGCACTATAGTAATGAGAAAGTGCATTTCTCGTAAGGTGGAAGGGCAGTTGGATTACACATCTTTGATTCCTATCCCCCTCTTTAAAAAATGGTCAAGGATTCCTTTCACCGGAACTGATATAGAAAACGATACGTTCTTTTGTCTGAACTTGAGTAAGAATTTTAACCTCCGATAAATTCTATCGAGGTCGATTATTACACGAGGATATTTTAAATCATTTATGAGTTTTGTTTAGTGAAAATCGAAAGCAAATGGCTAAAAGAAAAATATTTATCGAAGTGAAATTCAACATCATAAAAGATTTTGATAAAGGTATGAAGCAAAATAAATAAGGATAAATTAACGGGTATGTATTTTCAATTAATATCTAATACATTTTTAAAAACGCTTTTGCGGCATTTAGATATTATTTATTTAGACATGATATATTTATTATTCAAATATGCTATAAATATTTATAAGCTACATCTCCGCTAGAATCCCTGGCGAGGAGGCAAGGGTATTTAACTAAAATTTGTGAGTGTTGTGAAAATTACTGAAAACTATAAACATGTTTTTCTCCTTTTATTTATTATATATTACTTGCGAGGGTGTGCTGAATGAAAACAGAACACTTTCTGGTGATACCGCAGGGTATGGGATATATGAAGAACAAAAATCAAAAATCTTTTCGTTCCAATATCGATTCTCTCTATAACGATAATTCTCTTTACAACGATATATTATTTTGACCCCCAAAATATCGTTATAGAGGGATTTCACTGTAACTGCAAACGTGAACAAGCTTGATGCATCTGAAGAAAATCCCTAAAACTCCAACCCAGACAGCATAGCAAACTTGCAGCACGCTTGATTTATCAAGTCAATAAGCTTGAATTAAGCTTGAAAATTTCAAGCGTGTAAGCTTAATGCAAGCTTGAATCAAGTGTTCTAGTTTACACTTGCCCAGCTTGCATTAAGCTTGACATTTCAAGCTTGACATTTCAAGCTTAATTTCAAGCTTAAAAATTTTCCTAAAAAAAATTTCCTAAATACACGGGGCGCCGGTCGGCGAACTCGCCCCACATATTTTACTTTGCCACGCATTTTCCCCCCTCTACGCTGAAATTTCAATTTAATTTAATCTGTTTCCAACAAGTGTTCGTGGATAGAATAGAACTCGGGACCTTTCGGTTGGGAGTCGAGCACGCTATCCGTTCAGCTACTAAGCTTCACGCAGCTATGACTAAAGTTTGAAGTGACTTATCACGCCGTTTTCTCGCCAGATTGATAAGTGGGCGATGTGTTATTTGTTTCTTTTATTTTTCCATGGGATGCATCAAAATTAAAATAATGTTATGTGTGATTTAGAGACTCTACTAATAGGGAAATAAACATAATATAAACTTAAGAGCAGCACACGTTTTAAAACTTCCAGTACCGCAACACTCATGAGCAATACTGCTGGCCAAAATCGAGACAAACGACTGATTTTGAAATCAATTTCGTAGTATAATTGTATTTTATTTTGAAGAATTTCCATATTTGGAAATATAGAATGGGTTTACTTACTTAACACAAATTTTGTGTTAAGTAATCTGAAATCAAATAAACAGATAGTTAAACGTTACTTCGAAATGCTATATCACAGTTGCTAACATGTATGGAATACAAACACTTTAGTCATTTTTGTAAATATTTCTTAAAATAACAAATAATTGAAAATTTTGCTATTTTTTTTACGCTATAAATTCTCTTTACAAATGTGGTTAGTTATTTTCCTACATATTGGTGTGCTAAATCGATATAGAGCATTTCGAAGAATTAAAAATAAGTTTAAATTAATTTAGACAAATATAAATTTGAATTATTTTCATTGTTCATACTTTATAATTAAAACAAATATTTAACTTCTGATTTTTTTTTATCCTTTGTAACTTTATTTTAAAACTACAAAAGTGTAAGATGTAAGATTTTTGGGCCCTAAAATCTGTAGGCCCTGAGCAGTTCCCCCGTTTGCCCTGCCGGTAATATGGCACTGGTAATAAAATAAAACACATATTTTACGAACTTTCAGCAAATTTGAGGAACGCTAAACAATTAATGTCCATTCTCTTTCACAGATGGCGCCATCACTGCGCACTTTGGAAGCTAAAACCAAGCTAAAGTCAAGCTTGTATTAATACGTCAAATTCAAGGAAATGTCAAGCTTGATTTAAGCTTATGTGCTGTCTGGGAACCACCTCGACCAAAATTGGTAGCTTGTAGCCAAAGTTTTCACGGTAAAAAGAATCAACACAGCGAATTGTTTCGCATGCTATTAGAAGAGAATAATCCTTTTTGAGAATCGATGGGGAAATTTCACTTTCGAATAGTTTTTTGAATGACTAGTTATTTTACTATGCTCGTGTAGTACGAGTCAAAACTCATTCCTTAATCCTCTCGGTTTTACTAGCCTGTGGGATTTTTAAAGGTTTTTGATTCTATTAAAATCTCGACACTGCTTTGCGCCTTTTATGTTTCTTCTTTTGCAGTTTCATCTCGTTAAATTCATTCTTAATCTCTGTAGAAAAAATCTACAATTTTTTCCCCGTCCTTTTGTTTTTAGAAATAATATTGAAAAATAATTGTTACCATGAGCGTCGCTAGAATATTTTCCAGGGGGGAGCGTCAACGATTACTTCAACAAATGGTTATCATCTTGAAAAGAACAAAAAGCAAGAAATAATCTCATACAAAAAATCAAGGGGGACAAATGTCCCCCTTGCTCTATGCTGCCGCCGCCCATGACTGTTACAAATGAAATAAAATTTAAAAAACGACAGGATGGATCAAATGAAAACGAAACAGTGATCACAATTTGGTGTGTGTGTGAGAGAGAGTAAAAAACTCTGTTTAGATATAGACATAGAGTGAGAGGTAACCGTAGAACCTTAGAGAGAAACCTTATTGAAGAATGGGCTTGCCCCCTTTTTAAGCGCGTCCAACCACGTGATATAAGTTGGTGGTCAGCCAGGTGTGCTGTCTGGGGAGAGGGCCAAAATCATATTGATGTCTTTTCCTCGATTTTCTAGACCGTCGTCAACAATCGACAGTGTTGACTATAATCTCTCTTTAAGCTTATTATGAGTATTGCACTACCCTTGCTTGTACTGCAATCAAAGTCATGCTTTCTGGCCTTTTGTCTTCTTGCGTGGTTTTCCTTCACGCCAAGACGTGGCCGCATACGGCCACTCGTACACTCAGCATGCTGGAGCAGTTTTGGTGGAGTGTGTTGGAATACTCACCGTACAGCTCTGACCTTTTAAATCTTTGGTCCTCTAAAAAAGACGTGGAGGGGTAGACGTTTTCACTTGGACTGTGAAGTCACGGACAATGTTTGAAACTGGTTTCAATTTCAGCCAAACTCTTTCTAAGAACGAGGTATCCGCCGCTTGGTACAACAGTGGGACAAGTGCTTCTGTAATTTTGATGATTACATTTGAAAATAAATAATACTTTTTAATTTTGTGGCTGCTGTTCCGTTTTAATTTGATCCACCTTTATACATTCCTGCGACACCCATGAGCCCGCAGTGCTGGACGAAGTTTTTTCAATAAGCTTCGCAAAAATGAATTTATTTACCCTGAACAGGTTTAGAATTCATTCTCAGGGAAGTTTATTCGATGGGGATGAATTATTCCTCTTCGAATTCGAAGTCGATCATCCTCTTCCAAAAATGCTAACGCTAGAATTGGAATCAACACCATATTGTGCGAGTGGAGAAAGATACACCGAATGCAGATTTCACTTGCTCACTGGCCGGTGGAAAGGCCATTTATTCCACTTCGGAATTTCTATCCGAGCGGAATCAAGAGTTCCTAGTAAGCCAAACAGACTTTAACTGGAAAACTGTCAACACTCGGTCCTAATTCCGATCGGAATCTGATTCCACTGTGTTCGTGGTAGAGCGCCAGGCCTCTTAAATGTAAAAAGAAGAACTTGTAATAAATTCCGCGTTTACATTTTAATTATCGTTACTGCCTAAGGTTCCTTTTGGCGACAAAAATCAGCTTCCAGTAGTGAGTCTAATTTTAGTTTTCAACAACATTTTAGTTATAAATTATATATATATATATACATAAAATCCTTTAACTCGTGCTTTTGTAATCATGATAAAACACTAAATGTATGCATGGTGTTTGAAATCAAGGTTTAATTGTTTCTTAAACGATTAGATGTGATTTTGTGTTCTAATATTTTTAATTGAACTGTAAACATGGGGAAAACAGCATGAAGCTTCCTGTAACCCGAATTCACCAAATATTTGCTGAAGCGTTGAACTATAGTTTGTGACAGTGTATGCTTAGAATTTCCCGTAAATTTAAGAAATTTCTCGCGTGTGAAAACCTATATTTTCACAATCTCTCATAAAGTAGATAAAATTTAGTGGGTATTTCTTTTTTCCTATGAAATGATGTAGACCTGGCTATGTGTATATTTCTTTGTTGGCTGGTTTTGTATATCATTATGAAAATGGGCAAAGCGTCATAAATGTTATGTATGTTCTGCGTAGGATATATATGTTTTTGTGAAGTAAATAGGTTACCAACTTTATGTTTTCTCCCTTTCTACGTTTGTTTCTAGTGGTCTCCTGTATAACGTAAAATTGTGGGTTTTTTTTTTTTCTGCAATATACATCGGTTTATTTTGTCTATTTCAGGATATATACTAAATAAAAACGCATATACGAACGTATTTGGCTTATATCCCAATCATGGTTTGAATAAAAGATTTAAAACTTGGCATTTGCGGGAATTACAAAATTGATTTAATTCACGTGACGAGAGAGAAATCCACAACTGCTCTTTCATCGTATTCTCTTCATTGCAGTTCAGAGCACATTATACTTTTATTTCTTTGACAAACTCGGTATCGTAATGGAGATACAAATCCCTAGTGAAATTCTGTCAAAGAAAATGGAAAATGCACTTTAAAAGTTAGATGAAAGGGACTGTAATCACCCCAGTCAAGCGGTAAAAAGAAAAGTTTGATTTGATACGAACCAAAATTACTTTTTCACAACCTTAGTAACTTAAGTGTATTATATTCATCTACATTTAAGCGATTGCAGCTTGTGGACATTTATTTCTTCCAGAAGTATATGTGAATGCTTTATTAATCATACGGAACTTAGTAAATGCATTCGGTTTTTCATGTAGCAAAGTATCCTCTTAAAAGACATTCGTTTTATAGGAAATTTGCTTTAGTACGGATTCTTTGGAAAACTCTCTTTGATAAAAAGCTGTTATGGTATAGTCAAAGAACTACCGTTTGTAAAACTTAAAAATTAGAAATGATCTTATGAATTGAATTTTTAATTAAAGTAAGGTAAAGTAAAAGTAAAATGCTTCATTAGAAGGAAAGCATCTGAATACTATTGGCCCCTGTCGAAAAATCACAAGGACTGTCCGGGGGGGGGGATTGGAACCACTGATTTAACGGGCAGATACACGGTGATCATCACTGGTATATATGTCGGAATCAAACCCTTGACATTTCTGTTCCGTCAAACGCCTTAACCACTGTGCTACTACGGCCCAAGATGAGGCTTTGGCCTGGAGAGAAGTGAAATCTATACTAAAACTAAAAACACAAGTCTGAGAAAGCGCAGGACACACTTATAATAAAGAACTTGATAAGACGCATGAATCTTGGAAAAAACGATAGATTACTTAAAAAAAAATTTTTTTAAGTACCACTAATAAAAATCTCAAATAAATTAAAAGAAATTACATGTACAGTAGGCCTCGTTATATCGCGCTTGAAGGGAGACATGAAAAATGCGCGATATATCGAGGCGCACTATAACGAGGTGTTACTGCATTACATTACACATTTTCAACAAATTTAAATTCTGAAACGAAAGTTGCAGTTCTTGGAAAACAAATTTGTATATTTTAATGTATTTTCTTTGCTATGGCCCTGAAAGTAATATTATGCTTTCAAATTTATGTTTTCTCCGTTTAATCCATGTCATCAATCTATCAAAATGTCGCCGAGTTTGAATGGAGCAAATATATAGCGACTTTGTATAATCTCTGCCTCTGTTCGGGGAAAAGCTCTCTTTCTGTAAGCTTTTCTTCTTTTTTACTACAGTATTAATGGGAAGTCAAACCAAAGCTTTCACATAATATCGCACGTATATCAGAATTTTATATAGAGGGTACTAATCGTATTTTAAATTATTTTTATATTACTTTTATCGGCGAACTGTCAGATTTTTTTGAGGATTTAGTTTTTGAATGGATGTACTGAAAAAAAATATTTAAACTGAAATTTTTCGCACGAAAGAGCATTAAACTTCAGTTTGAAATAAAACGTTTTGGAAAAGCTCACAAGTGGACGACGAGAAACCTTAACCAGTTCCAAATAGACAGTACATCCTAAGGCGTAACACGGCTTGTAGTTTTTCTTGATTATTTTATTTTGCCTAAAACATAGCTGACTGTTTTTAAGTTTAAATGCGTCTAATGTATATGAAGGCCAGCTAAGTGAAATGCAATGTAAACAATGAAATATATTCGGATTTTGTGGCGTTTTCCTATGTGTAGAAAATCTTGAAGTTTTCTTTTAGAAGATAAGCGATATAGCAAATTTGTTAAACAATTTCAGAAAAATTGCTCTTGAATACTTTTGGGTACATAATGTAATTCAGTCATTAAAGCTAATATTTCACACAAACTTAGAAGTTACACGGAATATTACATCTTGAATATTTATTCATTGAAAAAATAATCTATAAATTTGAAATATACATACAGGGTGCCTCAACAAGGTGGTTTAGTTCTTCATCTATTAAAAAAAGTGGGCAATATAAATTGAAAGAAATGTTCAAAATAAGGTAGGAAAAAAGACTATCACAAAAATTTCCTCTCGTTAATTTTCAAGAAGTTATACCTTTTAAATCTGTATTCGACCCCGAACAAAAAATTGTCAGTAAATGTGCCTTATACACGGGTTAGGTGATGGACAAAATTTGAAAGTTATATCCTAAAAAGTGTCAAAGATAGTAATATAAACATATGCTTACTTAAACCACTTTTCAATGGCTCTCGAAAGGAACAACTCGCATCGAATGATTGGGTTAAGGGGCTGTGCATAAATTACAAAAGAAAATACTTTTTTTGTGGTCTAGCAATAAGCGTTTACATTCTAATTCATATATAGTTCTGACCATCTTTGTTATAAGATATCTCGCAGACGTTTTATGATGAAGTACTGAAAATTTGTACATCACCTAAATAGTGCATGGGGCACACTTTACTAATCGGTAATTGTTTTGTTCGGGGTTCGATAATAAACGAATATGAAGAATACCACCCGTTTTAATGGAAATTTAACATGTGTACTGAAACAAATGTATCTTCGACTTAGTGTATTTTAAAAATTAATAAATGGCAAAGATATCATCGGTAATTATTTTAATTCCTCAGCTGAATTGCCTGAAACTTTTGGATACTACTTTGAAGCTATAAAATTGTTCTAACTTCGGACTTTCGTTCACAAAGATATTAACAATCGATACAGTAACATGCTATTATTATTTTTTTTTCAGTTAAAAGAAAATCCATATAAAAGAAATGCCATTACGCTTAAGGATTTTTTAAACATTTAGATCTTTCTTATCAGAAATGATAAGTTATTTTTCTCAACGTTCCTAGCGATAAGCATAGACAACTTATGATAAAAGAAAAAAAATGAAGAACTTGCAAAGGTTATGATACTTTCCACCCTTTTCTTTTTTAATTAAAAACTAGTTTCTTTAAAATTGTGAAGAGCATACTGTTGTTCTGTTTAATACATCTGTTAAGTTTTTTTTTTAGCTATTGAAGGTGCCGAAGGTTGTTAATGGTATATTACACCTCTGTTTTATCTTATAAATAAATCATATATATTCATGTTAAGCATTATAAATTTAATTTAAAATGACAGGTTTATTAGTTATATAATATAACTAAGTTATATGATATAGCTAATAGGAAATTATAACTATATATGAAACTCTTTATCAATTTTGTATCAGTACTGAAATTTCGTGTTTTAAAGTCAAACGGTTTTCATTCATTCAATTATTCATCTATTTTTCAATGTAAAACTCACATTTATGTACGTTTTCTTCTGTTTTTACTTCCGTTCTATCAAGCATCATTTTTTTTTTTAAGGGCTAAACTTTCATGCCTTTCATCATTCACCTTCCTACAATGTTCATGTTTAATCTGCATTTCCCTTAATATTAAAAGTTCAACTACACGTTGTATACGCCTACGTATATGTGCCCTGACAGCAGTGACCCTTAAGTGACAGTCACAATCCGGTCACGGGCAGTCATTGCGGCGTCGATGCGTAGTCACTGTGAGGTCGATATGTCCTATCCTACTGACGGTCGTCCTGTGACCCAACAGATTGGTCAATGCTACCACATAGTGACGGGTAGGAAAAAAATAGTGTGGTTCTGCCATCAACTTCAGTATACGGAACCTCTTCCAGGTTCCTGCAGAGAGATAGGAACCCGCTGCAACTGGTTGGAAGAGAAATGCGCAACGTCAACAATTCGCAACAGCTCCCTTAAAAGTCATCTAATTGCAAAATTTAGATTTGAAACTGAACTTTTAGTGGCGTACATTACAATTAGAGAAAAATACATTTATTATTAAATTGAGATTTAAATTAAAGTTTTAGTATTCTTTTATTTTTTCTTTTCAAACATTATTTTCTAGGAGTCTGGATATTTCTTTATCCATTTATTATACATAAATGTTAGCAATTTTTTGAACATTTGTTAAGTTTGATGCATTACTTAGAGGTATATTTTTAAATTCCCAGATTTCAGTAATTTAATAGGCTGTGATATAAAATAAATTTTTGAAAATTCTCCCAATTAATTTTTTTTCTTCTGTTCAAAAATTATTTTCTATGAATCAGATCCCCTCCATTTTCTTCATTAAAAAGGGCTAATAACTCATTGAATATAATTTTGCTTGTAAAAATAATCCTATAAAGTGTGACATTTTTACGAGGTTTGATATGTTACACATACAAGTGCGTTTTCAAATTCATAAAAAATTCAATAATTTATATTTTTTCAAATTAATTCAAACAGGTCTCCAAATTTTCCTTAAACAAGATTTTATCGTATTTTCTCGTTATTATTCCGAAATATCAAAACGTGTAACTATCGAGTCTTTAAAAGTCCCTAAAGCGGTCACTGTGACATCTTTAAAGTCACAAGAATGAGCAGTCAATGAGCAAGTGTCAGAAAATAGTCACATTAGGACTGGCAAGTGACTTGATTTCACTGTGCGGTCACTTGTGACGTTTCATTGTGACTAGTCACCTGTGACGTCTCTGTGAAGTCAAGTCACTTGCCAGTCACAATGTGACTATTTTGTGACACTTGGTGACCACCGTGATCTTTTGTGACGTCACAATGACTATTTTTTTTAGCATCTGTGCTATTAGAGTGTCAACCGGCATTTTGAGCAGGATACATAATGCTATGTGCAGTTTATTTTCATAACTTACTTTTTTAATTGAACGATCATCCAGATTTCAGAATGCAGGAAAAAAAAAAAGTTTTATTTATTTGCTTTTTAAATATATAAAAAGCACATTGAGTTAATGTTGTCACTTAACTCATTAACGTTATTTGTCCAGAGGGAGTGTACATAATTTATTTGGGCAACATTATAAATGACGGATGATGTTAAAAAAAAAAAAAAAAAGAAGTCCCCGAATTAGGGATTCTTATTTTAACGCCTTTCTCCTAAACTCTCGTTTTGCCTCTGCTGCTTTTTCAGACGAAAACACACGCAAAGTGCCTTCGTATGAAGTAGTTCAATTAAATTTGATGCAGAGGTTGTTCCTGGCTCTTATTGGGAGATAAAACTTTGTTCTTCGACAAGAAAATTCAATTAATAAAGTTTCTTTTGTAAGGATTTGTTAAATTAGGGTCCACTAGTGCAAGTACTTTAATGCACTTTTTTTTCTGAAGATAGAAAAAAGTGGCAGGGAGGAATTTTTTTTAAACTGTCCACTCATTATTTTAATGATTTTCTCCTGTAAAAGAAAATTAGTTAGCCTTTGTTATGCGAAATTGATGATCCACTTTAACTCTCATAAAGTCTTTTCGAAAATGTGCTTGATTTTTTTATTTTTTACAGGCATTTATAAATTTTATTTCTTCATGCAATTTTTAAAATTTTCTTTTGTAATACAGCTGAGTAATTTTTTTAGACATTTCCCCCGGAGTTTTTATAGAGAATTAGGGCTTATAAGAGTTAGGATTTAAACTCAGTATTAAAATTTCAGAATGTTGATAGTATAATTAAACCATCTTGTTTATCGGTGCACACCAACAAATTTCTGAAATATAAAAAGAATTATATATATAATTGTATGTTGAAAACCAAGACAGACTTAGAAAGTTAAAGGGACATAGTAGCAATCCATAACGTCAAAATATATTTATAAGATATATACAGGGAGTACCCCAAAAGATAGTAATATGCTTTAATTTTTTATTCATTAAATATAAGTTGGCAATTTAAATTGAAAAAATGTTGAAGATATAAAATTCGACTACGTTAAGAAAAAATTCTTCTCATTAATAAAAAAAGTCACTTTTTAAATTTGTATACGACCCCCGTACAAAAAAGTTCCCAATGTAAAAAATATGCCTCATACAATACTGAGGTGATGTACAAAATTTGAGAATTATATCCTAAAATGTGTCAGAGGTATGAAAATAAATACTGTGGCTGGAAAAAATAGGAGATATATCTATTTGGCAGTAATAATGTTAACAGTTAAATAAATTGTGCTTAAAAAAATAAAAATAAATCTTAGCATATTTTCATGGAAATGCGGGTGTGGATAATGATCATTCTATTAGTTGGGAATGGGAGGTTTTTTTGGTTTTTTTCTGGGAAGTTTTTTGGTGTATTTCGGTTAAAATGCCCTGACTACGGCTTGAGAGCTTTGCAGGACTGGCGTGGCTGATGCACAATATTTTCAAGAGGGCATAGTTAAAAATATAAAAATAAAATAGGGCTTTCGGCTAACATTTTGCTTTATTTTATATTCTGTTTAGGCTGAATAAGCGTCTTCTTTTTCTTCTTTGTTTTTAACTAGCCCCCCCTCCCCCCACGTCCAATCTTTTTTAACTCTTTTTTCCAGGCATACGGCAAATATAAATTTAATTTTTCTTACCTTATTTTGAACATATTTTTCAATTCACATTATCCACTTATCTCAAAGAATAAAGAATTAAATCGTGTTACCATCTTTCTGAGACACTCTGTATATTCACTTTTCTATTTTATTTTTATTTATAATTTTTTTTCTGTGTTTCATGCATAGTTTAAATTATACAAGGTGTCCCCCAAACCTCGGTTTTTATACCTTTTGTAATTGTAAACTTCTGGGGTGTAAATTGCCTGAGCAGATTTTTGCATGTACCTTGTCCCGTCCGTCCTCTCATCAACATAAAATCCATAAGAAAAATTTAAAGCTTTCCTTCGCCTCATTCTGTAATTCACTGTGAATAATCTGACGCCTTCTTTTAATTTTATTTCGGTTGAAAATAAATTGTGAAGGTTTCTAGCTTAAAGATGGTTCGAGGATTGTTACATCTATAAAAATCAAATCATTAATTTCGATTGCCCAAGAACCTTGCCGCACTTTTCGAACTTCCTTGGTTAACCAACAATTATTTAACAATTGTTGCGTAGCTAT
Source organism: Cheiracanthium punctorium (assembly GCA_038373885.1). Taxonomy (NCBI): domain Eukaryota; kingdom Metazoa; phylum Arthropoda; class Arachnida; order Araneae; family Cheiracanthiidae; genus Cheiracanthium; species Cheiracanthium punctorium. Next base: position 1,327,240 of record JAWZYV010011819.1, read on the forward strand.
TAGGCTGGGTCAAGTAGACGAGGGTCATACCCAACGAATTTTGGATTTTTGTGAATAGGGATGGATGCGAGACAAGACAGAGATTAACAGTTTTTTTGTGAGACGAGACGAACATTTTAAGCATTACGATATAGGGATTTTACGAGACGAGGCAAAACTTTTAGGCTATTTTGCGAGATACCTATTTTTCTTCTCGCGTCTATCCCTATTTGTGAACAAAACTATTATAATCAAATATTTTTGCAAGAAATTCTAGTTTCCACTTTTGGGGCATCCCCCCCCCTTTTTTTTTGTTTACGTGTGTGTGCTGCTAGGTTCTTAAAGATCGTAAACTCTTATTGTGACGATATTAGCAAAGAGCTAAGAACCTTAAGCTTCTGAATCTCTTTTAAGGTAATTTAAAAGAACTAAATCATTGGATATAATTATTGAAAGTTTTCTTTCTACATCATTTTTTTAAAAAAGGGATATATTTCAAAAATACGAGATTTGAAGCTCAATGCGCAACCCCTGGACATTATCTTACTCCATCCATATTTTGCATGTGTTTTATTCATAACAATACACAACTTTATGACCTCAGGAGTCCAAGAATACGGAAAATAATTCTTTCCTCCATTTTTAAAGAAAAGCATACTTTTCATCTATCTCTAGATTTCATGCTTGCTGTACAACCCCATGACGTTGTTGCAGCCCATCCAAATTTTACATTCGCATTCTTCATAACAATACACAAATTTCAAGACCTCAGGGGACATGGAAATAGAAAAAAACTTTTTTTCGATCCACCCTAGTCAATTATAGTGTGTTTCAAAAGTGATGAGATAATACGAGATGCTTTTGTGTAAAAATTTTATCATATTTCTGGAAGATTTTTAATTAAATAAAGTAGCTTTGGTCAGTAAAATACTTTATTTCGTTGGATATTATATTTCGTTGCTTCTGATAAAATTGAAATCATTTTTGCTCATGAAGCTTTTTGTTTGCAATTTTTTTTTTTCGTCAAGTCCTTTTCAAGAAGTTTTGCTATAAACCATATTTATTGCCGTCAAGATCTACTTATTTATTAGGCTTCAGGTCTGATTCTCTGGTTTTGGGAAAATCTTACAAAAACTCGATAATGCCATAAAAGTTTTTACGACTGAATTCAGAAAACAGATTGTCAGCTATAAATTCTGTTAGTCCTTCGATATGTCCTTCCAATGAATTCCCCTCCTCCCAGTCAAATCATATGTTGTATGTTTTATTTTTAGCACCCATAAAAAAAAAATAGTTCGTTAATCCTTTCGTCAACATTTTTAATTGAGGCTATTAGTTTTCTTATTTTTCCTAGAAGTAGTCACATGCTGATTTCCTTCCAATAATCCAGTTTGACAAAAATTGTAGAGTTCTTTTTCATACAGAGTATTCTGTTTTATAGTAAATTTTATGCAGATCTGAGGGTATTTGTATGCGTTTTCAGTGACTATACTGAGAATAGGGGTAGAAACTGCGTTACATATAGAATTTCTAAAAGCCTTCAAAATTCAACCTGAACTTAGTAAATATGAATGTGCTGCAATACTGATTAGTACAATTAACACAATAACTGGATATAATGAATTAATACAACGAATAGTTCATGTAAATTAAAGTTTGAATGCAAAATAGAGATATCGTCAGGGATAAATTTTGTGTAGGTCACTTTTCTGTTTTATAGGCATAAGTTGCAACAAAATTTTTAGAGCTGCTGCATGCTCCTGGTTAATAATAAATATCTACTGATTTTCTTTTTCACTTATGAAATATTTGTTTACCATTAGTAATTTTCGGTAACTGTCCATTACCGAAAATATGTTTACTTTTCCATCAAAGATCGGGTTATACTGTATGTAGAAATGTTAATTTCGGAGTACTTATTTGTGTATACAGTCCGTGTGAGACAGATTTTAGTATACATGTTGTGCGGTAGAATAAGTACCTTTCCGAGCCTTCAGTAATATTTAATTCAACGCTATTATGTATTTATTTTTGTGCGAAGTAACTTTATACGTGCGCATGCAACAGAATGCACCTGACCTAATTCAAGCTTTCAAATAATGACATACACATTAAAACAATGGCTAACTCGCGATATGCTTGGAATTATCAAAAGTGTAAATTTCAATGTGCGTGTAAAAAATGTGAAAATTCTGCCCGAGCTTTAACATTCTTTTGGACGAATGAATATGCCCCTCCCCCCACGCCCCCCCCAAAAAAATGTTGATATTGAATGTGGGAGTAATAATGTTGACGATAAAATTGTGAGCCCCCCCCCCCCCAAAAAAAAAAAAAAATTGCATATTTTTATAGAAATGTGGATGTAGATAATAAACATACAGTTAATTCAGGATACTCGGAGGTTTTTTTTTTTTTTGGGGGGGGGGGGTTACAAGGTTGCCACCGATCAAGGAAAACCTGACGTAGTCGTCAGATTCTATTGTAACATAAAAAGTAAGGGAAATTTGCAATTTTTTTTTTTTTTAAAGAGAAAAATCTTGTAATGTGATCTGGAAAATTATCGGAAGCTTGCATTTATTAACAATTTTTTTATTTGCCTTAAGTCTGGAATGCTCCAAATACGACTTGACCTAGGTGCGCAGAAGTGGCGGATAAAGAAAGCATTTTTGGGATGGCCTAGGTAAAAGAAATAGATTATTTAACCTAAAAACAATATCTAATTAAGCAAAATGTTATCCCAAAGCAATGATTTTTTTCTTATATATCTCTCTTTCTTTTAAACTAGGCCCTCCAAAAAAAAGTTCGATATCCGCCACTGTTGCAATGTCAAGTCATATATGGTAACATTCCAGATATACGGCAAATGAAAAATTATTTATAGATGCAAACTTTAGGTAATTTTGCAGGTCACATTTAGTGATTTTTCCTGGCTTTTAGCCGACATTTGCGATTTCCTGACTTTTTCTCTTAAAGTACAATTTTTTGACTATTCCGGAGTTTTCAGACTTTCCTTGACAGGTTGTAACCCTGTATGCAACAGAAACCTTAGAGCATCATGAAATTTGGTAACGTTCATCGTGTAAACATGCTTCCCCCCCCCCCTCCCCCCTCACAATTTGTGTCAGCATTATTATTGCCACATTCAATGTCAACATTTTTTTTCTCTTTTTTTATTTTTATTATGTTTATTGGCAAAGTAATACAGTAAGTTCAAGCAATAGAAGACTATCTTGAACTCGAAAAGCAATATAGTATACCTATTACTGTGTGAATTAAAGAAATCAGATAGTTGGAAAAAATCAAAGGCAGATTTGCTTTTTTGTAGAAAGCTTTGGTCTATTATTTACAGAGATATTTCGGTTGAGGTAACAACTTAAGTATGTTTTTAAATACTTTAACAAAAAATGGACTAACTTTTTTTTTCGGGGGAAGGAAGCAAGGCAGTTAAGGATAAATATTGTTAGAATGTGTTGAAAATGATTTTTCAGTGACTTTGAGGAGAAATGAATGAAAATTGATTAATATATTACTAGTTATAAACTTGATTAACTGTCTTCATTTATCTCCTAAAAGTCAGCGCCCCGCTGCATTCCGTTTAAATGCAAATGCAAATTACTGAACAACCAAATGTAAAAGTGGCGCGCAGCCTTGACGCCTTTCTCGTTTCCATAAATTAGATGTCATTTGTACATGCAAACATGTATGGTTAAGTAGCATAAACGTTAAGGTATCACTTTCGGTATGGGTGTATGGCTGGAATGCATTGCAAATGTATTACTCTTGCTTTAAATTATAGTTCACATTTGCGTTTTCACACATTCGTTATTAAACGTGATTTTAACCCTTATTTCGATTTGGAAGATGTAAGTGACTTTTAAGTACACAAGGAGTAAATCATGTACTATTTTGAAGCATCTGCAGCATTTTAATTTATCGAAGAAAACTATGTCGAAAATTTTTGTTTACTTTCATATGAAGTCTGTATTCTTAATTATTTTCTTTTGAATTAAATTCCTTTTTTCGAAACTTTCGATTTCGAACTTTGATGGGCTCAGATGTCGTGTTTGGGCTTGAAACTTACAAAAAGAAAACCATACGAATTTTTCCTGCGCCCATTAGTATCTTATTTTTTAATTAATATCATGGTTTATGTTACATTAAATATTATTTCCTATTAACTTAAAAGTACATATTTATTTACGCATATTCAGTGGCGTAGCCAAGGGGGTCAGAAGCCCCCCCCCAATGATTTTTTTGCCATACAAAATGTATATTCTTTACTCCCTTATCACACACACGTATACATATATGTGAGTTGCAGTAGTCGTACCACACGCCCCCCCCCCATGAAAAATTTCTGGCTACGCCACTGCGCATATTTCATATTTTGTATGTTATAAAGTGTCGAAATTGTAGAATGTTTGCAGTTACATAACAGTGTTTATATGAGCTCATTAAAGTTCAAGTGGTAAAACTCCATTTATTTATTTATTTTTTTTTGGGGGGGGGGGTTTAGGTTCATAAAAGTGTTCAACAAAGGCCATTCTATTATGAGCGCAAATGTAACTTCCATAGTAACCGTGTAAGAAAAGAAAAGTTTAAAAAGTGTAATGCTGAATTTACTATAATAACCGTAATAAAACCTCCTAAATAATGTGAGCTATCCACTCGGGCTTTAAGGCGCTTATATATCATTAACAACATTTTAGCTAATGGAAGAAACTGTGTGTATGATATTTAATTTTCTTAGTTTATTTATTCTTAGTTAAAGCTCCTGATATTTGTAAGAAAATAACAATATTACGAAGAAATGTGTTTAAAACATTTGGAACTGTTTCTGTAAGTAGAAAGAGCTTTTCTGTAGATCTCGTATAAAAGTTATTTCTATTAATTTAAAATATTGACGTTCAAAACATCGGAACGGTGACTACTTCTACCCTTTCAAATATTACATTCTGCTGGGGAAACAATCCTCCACCTCTTTTCCGAAACATTTTCACCTGCATACATTTCAAAACAAATCACTTCGTATATAGTTGTAAATTTCCCACAAACTGCTAAGCCGAGTTGTAAAACGAAATTTTCATATGGCTGCGTTTAATTTTTTTTTTTTTTTTTTAATACGTATTTCTCTGAGGTAAAGTCAATTCTCTCGTTCTGCCTCAAAGAAAATGCAGGTGCTTTTCCTCTCAACGCTTTGCTAAAAATTACTTTACGGCGCTGCCTCAGTGTAAGGCGTTTTAGCCTTCGCCGGGTCGATTTTGCCTATGTTTATTGGTTACCCCTTAACCCAAAGTTCATTCGTCTCTATTGGAAGCTTATAGTTCGACTGTTTGTAAAGCCAATATGAATTTTGAAACAGAGCCTCATTTACTTTTTTTAAATGTTCTGCCTTTTAAAAATACTTTCTAATGATTCTTATTATTCAAGAATGCCTTTAGATGTTTTTCGTTTCGAAAATCTTTCTTTAAAAAATTATTTATAATAGTTTTGAAGATTCATTTGTATCTTCGTTGTGTCTCACTTTTTCAGTTTATCTCACATAGAAATGCGCATAGGACTAATAATTAAAAAATGAAAAGGAAAAGTTTATCAATGTATATGATCCACAAAATTTGAATGAAATGTCAAGCAGTTCAATGAGAACTTCAATGAAAAGCAGTTAATGCACTTTAGGACATACGAACTCCTTTCTTATTTTACATAAAAGAACTTTAATTTTTTTATGATGTAGTAATATGCAATTCATCAAACTAAAAATGTGTTTATATATGTATGTATATAACTGTAACCTACTTTTATTTCACAATTCACAAAATTAAAAAAATTACGAAACTAGATTTATGGGAATAGATCCCTTATAAGATTATAATACTTAACAGTCGCGATTCAACAAGAAACAATTAATTGTATTTTCTGTCTCAAAATTACATGTAATTAAAAATAGTTAATTAGATGATTTTTGACATCTGAATCACCGTAGAAAGGTACAATTAAAATAAACTTCTACTTTACATCAGTACAACTACATGATGACTTAAATGACACAAATTTAAGTTTATAGCAATTTTCTTGTCATATTTTTTTCCACTACTGAGTTTTAAATCGCCGTAATTAAACGTAATTCAAAATAGACAAATATCTTCAAGCAAATGTCTGAAATATTCCGGCGTTTCCTAATTTTTTAATGGAATTTCTACTTTTTTGAATGAAATATACCCACTTTCGTTACTGCAACAAAGATGCGATTTTTATTTTTGGCTTGCTATGTGTATGAATTAATTTACTTGTTGTGTATGCATTTTCAAAATTCGAAGATTGGTTTTATTGTGCAGAACGCTCTCTTTATAATGTTATGTAAATAAGTCGGTTTGATAAGACGCAAAAACTTTCTTTTAGTTGCTTTTTATGCTTTTCGTTACTGGAGGGTGCAAGTCATATTGCATTGAGGGAATGAACTATTAGTTTCTTATAAAAACATTTATTCTTTGGATTTCTGGATTTGACGAAAGATTAGTTCTTAAAATACAAGTCAATTTAAATTTTTTTTAGAAGCATTATACACTGGCCTCGAAAAGTTAAGGTACAACTGGTTTTCTGCCTGTAATTTGCAAATGAATGAATGTAGAAACAGCAAACTTCGAGGAAATGTGTTATTTCCAGGAACAGTTATTTATTAAATATGACCTAGAAATTCATATAATCTAAAAGCAAAATTATTTACAACAGAAAAAGAAATTGAATTGGTGGGAAAGACCATTCTTAGAAAAAACAGTACATCATTGTTTTATGAGGTAAAATTTCACAGAAACATAACAAAAATGAGTTCCAATAAGGAATGTGTCCACCACTAACTTGAAGGGACAGGATGGAAAATTATATTTGAACATTCTTGATGAGCGATACATAAAACAGAGGGATATACTTCTCTACTTATTATAAAAGAAGTCTGTGTGTGTGTGTGTGTGTGTGTGTGTGTGTGTGTGTGTCTGTCGGCAGCGTTACGGACAAACGGCTATACCTAGAAACACCAAATTTGGTACTCGGGAAGATGTAAATATGTAGTTTTGCACCTCGAAGCGATTTTTTCAAAATTCGACCTAGAATTTTTTTTTATTTTATGTTTTATGCGATTTTTCGCGTTTTTTCTCACCTAATTCGTAATAACGGCGGAAATTACGCTCGCAGCAAAACAGCATTTGTATCATCGGATAGAGGAGAAAATTTTCTTTTAAAAACAGTTTGTTCTGAATACGTAGCATGATTTACCGATTTTTAGGAATTTTTTTACTAAGCATCTGTTTTGGCGAATTTTTCGTAAAATAATTTTAAAACTGTCGCATCTTGAATTCTATCCGTCATAACTTTTTTATGCTTTGACAAATCGTGAAACATTTTTTTCTCCCTCTTTTAAAATGAAAACAAAAAAGTTATGTCAATTAGATGATTTTTTACGAATTTTAATGCAACCTAATGTTTAGAATTTAATAGCATCAACGCGATCTTACGCCATTCATTGCATTGCGATCATGGCACGAGAATTTATGTTGGGTTGCTGCCACAAAAAGGATTAGAAAAAAGGTTTTTTTTTTCAACCAATGGAGTTTTTAAGATGGGATATCGGAATTTCAATTCGCAAGTGAGGATCTATGACGTCAAATGCTTTAAGATACGTAAATATTACGCCACAATTTTAACTCATTTATTCCCGATCTTTTTCCAACACAGGGAGACGATATTTTGATTAAAATTTATTGTAGAAATAAACGAAATAAACTAAGAAATTCACGATTACTATTATTAGAAGTTGTATTTTAATCCGTTGCTTAATTAAAAACTGAAATGTCTTAACGCACATGAAAATGTTCATTTTAAAAGTTACAAAGTTCGTTTTAAAGCGCGATATATTAAAATTTTTCTATTTACTTTTTTTATTTTTGGTATTTAATTAAGGCACAGGCGTTGCCTAACATATGCATGCATGTTGCGAGTATAGTTTTATTTTAACGTTGAATTACGTTCCTTCATAGCGGTCCTACATAAAGCAAAGTTTTAATGATACCGTTTGAAAACTAATATGCGAAATATAGAAATCAACTCCCTCAACCAACCGGGGTATCCTTTGCGGCAGTAAACAGTGACGTCATAAATTTAAAAAATGGGTGAAATTTGTAAACTCTGCAACTCTAACGCCCTGTTACAACTGAAGCGGGAATAAGTAGCTCTTCGAGATTACACAGTTTGATGTTTTTCAGGAGACAGGACTATGGAGGATATATAAGATATCGCTATATTAGATAAATGAATATATAAAATGGCAGCACTTGGATATTTTCTCCCCAAGGTAAGATGAAATGGTTTGCGGCGCTAAATACGCTAATCTTATAAAACTATGCATAAATTAAATATATATGGAGAGTTTCCTTAATGGCAACCATTATGTGAAATGATCATTATTTATACTAATGCGTAAATTGCAAAGAATCGCCATAGAATCAAAAGATCCCATTGGGGCCAAATAATCTAAGCTGTTTAAGCCAGCTTTGAAGAGGGAGAAGCTAAGATAGATAGTATTAATGTACATAATAGGTAGTATTATTAGATTTGTAAGGATAATATGAATAAATCACAATATAGCATGCTAATAAATATTTCATGAAATTAAAGGTGTTTATTCTTTTTCAACGGTTGTTTTAAACGACCGTAACCAACTAAACGAAAAGTAATTCTAATTTGCATTAATATATCCCGCAGTAATTTCAACAGAGGAGACTACTTGAACTTTTTTTAAAAATGAAATTCTGTTTTGTCACATGCAGATATATGATTTTAGTAAAATATTCGCTTCTTCCCGTATGAAGAGCGGGTGCGCAGCTATTTTAAAAACATCTCTTGAAAATAGCATAAATGAATTCAGAAGACCTCAAAACGTGTAAATGCACCAAAGTCTCGAAGTCGATTTTTTTCATGATTATAATACTTTCCTTACATGGTACATGTTCGGAAAGAAATAAACGGTTGTCCATTTCATGTAGTGTCTTGGGTATTTAATGCTACAACTTTGAACCTAAAACCAGTATGATCTAGAAATAAGACATTTTGAAAGCCAGGAGTTCCCTGCAAACCATTAAGCTTTCCACTTTTTTGATAGTGAATGACACTGACGTAGTTTTTTGAGCCATTATACTGCAATGATGCCAAGTTAGTACTCATGACGCAAAATTTACGCCAAGAGTCAAAAATTTTTTTTTTTTTTTTTTTTTTTTTTTTAAAGATTCCACATCACGAATAAATTCGAATTACACATGTAAGGAAAATTTTCATTTCCTACCGTGCGAAGAACGGGCACACAGCTAGTTCTAACTAAAAGAACAGCAATTTCACACTGGAAATGGATCATTCAAAATAAATACACAATTTCAACATTTGTTCAGTAGTTTTTGAGAACATTTATAACTAGTTAGGTTAATATTTAGAGTTAACTTCATGCTGCAAAGTGCCACTTAGCGGACATTTTCTGAACTAAAAAAAAAAAAAAAAATGCGCACTTATGCGCACCTCATGTAGTGTCCATGTGCAAAAATTTGAAGGTGATCTTCTCATCCTTTTCAGCTGCAGACAGCTGTTTACAGAGGAAGTTTAATTATAAGCACTGTGCAGCATCATTTGAAAAGTATGTGCATTCAGTATATGCGAATTCCCTTATGGTAATCCCAGAAGTAATGTAATTTTACACTCTCTCCCCATGGATTTCCTCCGATTTTTTTAATTTGCTCCGAAAATCCGATAATTAACAAAAAACTCTGATTATTCTGTCTTCAAAACTTATTTACAGAGGCAGGGAGAAATTTTCAATCTTCATCCTTTTTCTAAATGGCAATATTTTACTGAGCATTCCTTTATTGAAGTCTCCAATACCTAATGATTAAAAATTAACCTTTATTTTGAATATTTTTAAATTGAATTTAGTTATTTAAATTCATTTATGATTTTCTACAAGCTTCAATTGATTTTTAAAGTAAAGTTTACTTAAAATATGTACATTTAAAATATGTTTGTGAAATATGTATTAATTAAAATTATAAAATGGCTGCTTGTGCAGACAGCCAAGTTATAACACGGTATTTCACTAGTTTAAAATAGTTGTTTTAGTTACTACTACAGTATTGAGTATCATTATCACTCCATACATAAATGACTTTGACTAATCTTTTATTTTTGGTGTATGTGTATATCGAAATCAAGAGTAAAAAAGTGAAATTGTCCTAAACTTTTGGAACTAATGTTTGAAATGATTTTTTTTATGAATTTGCCCCCCCCCCTCATTTTCCCCCCTTATGGTCCCAAATAAATTTTTGCACTGTGAAAGAATGCTCGTATATTTTAGAAGCTAAATAATTAAACAGATCTATTTTGTTTTTTAACTTGTTTAAAAAGAAAACATTATTTTTGATGAAAGAAATTTAATGCATACCCTGAAAAATACTGTTTCATACCTGTATAAAACTACAAAAGAAAGCACATTATAAATATTTAAAAGAGATTTACTTTTTATTTATGAATTTTTAAAAGTAATTTAACTTAAAATAAAACTAAAAATGACTAAATGTAAATTATTATTAAATTATTAAAACAGAAAAGGTATTAAACGTACGTTTGGAAAAAAATAGCTCATCTATCATAGGTATCTTATAAAAATAGATTCCTTATTATTAAATAAATAAAAAGTATGCATTTCTTCGTGAAAATAATCTGCAATTATAGATAAATTAATAAATGTGTCATGGTTAAAATGCATTCGCTTCTGGCAGTAGTGCACACATAAAAAGAATACATTTTCCACTGTAAGTAACATTTTTTATGTACATATATGTAAAGATATTTAGTTTTTGTAAATTATAAGTCAATGATCAAAAAATCTATTAATGATGTGTGAAACATGTTCTTATGCTATTATATAAAAAAAAGGAAAAAATCACACTTGATAACTAAATACATGTTTAGTGCCGGATATCCGGCCAGATATCCGTATAAGGCAATAAAAGGAGCTTCGGATATCCGGCCAGATATCCGTATAAGACAATGAAAGGAGCTTCGGATATCCGCTATCCGTCAAAATCCCTATCCTTTACATCCCTAGTACAAAAGCCCATCGCTGTCTGGTCCAGGAAAGGTGTTCTCTTGGCCGATATAAGCGGACCCTTATCTATCGTCCGTTGAGGGAGGCCTCACAACTGGTCGCCTTGCATAGAGACCTGCATTGTGAAGACCTGCAACATACAAGCGGTTATTCTTCTCCATAATGCGACAAAGTGGTCTGCAACGACCTGCGGCATAGTAGTGATTCTTCTCGGGCCGAAAGAGCAAGAAAACGGTCTTCTACAGGTGTAGTTTGTGTCAGCCTGAAACATGTCTGCTGGACACAGAATCTTCTATTTGATATTGATCCCAGAGTCGTTAGACCACACTGCGAGACACATTGAGACGCCTAGTACCATCAGCCTGTGACAACACTTTTCCATCCATCCGACCGCCCACTATCTTAACAAATTAGGCAAATGGCTTCTAATAGACAATGCTGGACTCTACTGCCTATTGTCAACGAACCTGCCTACAACCAACAAAATTTACACACGTAATTAAGAAAGCCTGATATTTGCGCAATTTTCTCTTCCTCATATATACCTGTTCTTATCTGCAAAATTAAAGTGCTAGCTATCGTTTTCGTATAATTTTTTTTAAAGTTCGTTAATTTCCTCAATGTAAACTATGAATTTTATTGTTACAGCCATTTTTTTTTAAGGGAAGCTTCGAAAAACATGTTGTGCGTTAACTTTTGGAGGCCAGTGTAATATCGCGAGATACATTCTTGGTGATTTGGATAATTTGTTTCCTTAAACGGCGCATTAATTTTGTCCTATGAGGGAACAAACTCTTCACCAGAGTTCCATTTCCCAGGGCAATCGCTTAAAGGACGTCGATATGAATTTTATAGTTTATCATTTCTTTATTAACTTTTTGTACCCCAAATCAGTTTAAACGTTTGTATAAATTGCGTTCCATGAATTTAGAAATTTTCTAAAGTTAATTTGTACTTATATATATATATATATATATATATATATATATATATATATATATATATATTATTATTATTATTAAATGTTTAATTTTTTAATTTGACACACCAGTTCAACTGTCATTGGTTTATGGGTGTTTTAAAGTTTAAATATATTCCAAACTTAAAACGAAAAAAAAAAGGCTAAATAAAAATTAACATTAAAATCAATAAAAACTTTGTATAAAAACACACATAAAACGATACGAACGTTTGACCTGCGAGTCGCTATCATTTTATGTGTGTTTTTATACAAAGTTTTTATTTATTTTATCTTTTAACACCAGTATTTTGAGTGTTTTTTCTCAAAAAATGAACATTATCGTTTAGTTAATCCTGTAAAAAGTCAACTGCTGTAAATGACTGCTAAATTATGCGAAAGAAAAAGCATTGAATATTGTTCAGCGGTATAAACCGCTAAACAATATTTAACACTAGTTCAACTGTCATTGGTATAACGCTTTCTTAAAGTTTAAAACATATTCTAAACTTGAAACCACATGAAAATCAATAAAAACTATGTATAAAAACACACATAAAATGATACCATTTCGTAGGTTGGAATTTTTATAGTTTGACCTGCGAATTGCTATCGTTTTATGTGTTTTTTATACAAAGTTTCTATTTATTTTATCTTTTAATACCAGTATTTTGAGTGTTTTTTGAATGTTGGGAAATGCTTACAAATTTACCAATTAATTATCTCTCCTCGTCTTATTTAATAACTTTGTTTCAAAATGCATTTAGTTTTATGCCATTAATAAAAGAAATTTTAAACTGCTTTCTAATGTATTAAGTCATTTTTGAAGAGTATTTAAAGTAAATAAAATCTCCCAGTCAATTTTATTAATTTTACGCACTCAATACTTGAGCTTATTCTTCCTTATTTTTAAGAACACAAGAATAATGACAAAATGAAAAAGTGTACAAAATTTAATTTCGGTTATTTTTCAAAATCATCAAACTTTATTTACGTATTTATTTTTTCACCCTTTGCAATGTAAAATTACATTCCCTTTACAATGCGAGAGAAAATATTTTTACACAAGATCATTTTTAATTATGCAGTCTGAAAATGCATCTGTCTTGAAAAATAAAGATTTAGTACTTTAGTTTATAATATTAATTCTTTGCGTGTCTTAAAATTTAATTCAGTTTTATTTTCTCTTTCTGGTAATAAATTCCTTTTATTCCTCTTAAAAAAATGCAGCCAATCCTCTTTTTTTTTAAATTAAGTGCTTAAAATTCAGTATTTAAAAGTAATCTTAAATTATGTTTTATCAATAAAGAAGAATAATTAGATTAATATCCTACTCGCCCATCTTTCTGAAATATTTTGCTTTGGTGTGAAGGTATGGTTTTAAAAAAATTGCGATTTTGTTTGTCAACAAATTTTTAGTTCATTTTAGAGGGAGAGATATTTTTTTCCACCACGAAAATTGTCAGATTTAAGGTTTCCCGCATTGTAACTGCTAGAGCTAAATTTAATTCTCTATCGGGGGAGAGGGGGGGGGGAAATGCGCAACTGCATTTTATTTATGTATGAGTATTTCAAGAAGGAAAATATTTTGGCGTTGTTTGACTTGATTATTTGTAAGTCAAGTTGATCAAATTCTATAGTTTGTATGCTCATTTTGAATGAATTCGGATCTATCTTTAAAAAATATACCAAGCTAAATTAAAATAAATGAAATAGGAAAATGAAAAATGTAGCACTTCGAAAATGTAGGGGAAGGTGGCCTAAAATGATATCCTTAAGGAGAAAACTTTTATAAAATAATATAAACTTTTAAATAAAACTTTGGCATTTTGCTAAAATATTTTAAGCTAAATATTTTTCATTATAAACGTATTTCAATAATATTTTCAACCCACATTGATTTACTTAAAAAATACAATTTTGAAAAAATGTACAAAAGATTATTTTACCCTCAACCGCAGGGCAAAAGGATTCTTTGTTAAAAAATAATCGTAAATTGTTTTTTTTCATCAAAATAAAAAGATGCAAAAGTAATTATAACTATACTTAATGACATAAAATAAGTGTAACAATCACATAGCACATATTATTTGTTTTATGAAAATTTTAAAATAGAAAAGTGTCACAAACAATAAAATAGAATATTTGAAAATTATAACATAAAAAGTATGGCCTACAATAAGCGCAGAAATAAATTAAATAATGTATTTTTCTGATACTTCGAAAACTCAGAATATTTGGGCACATATCACAAAAATGAACGTGATCGTCACTCTCAGGTATCCCTGCGTATGCATCATTCACCCACCTAGGCGTTTGTGGCACTCGATCTAACCTAAATAATAATCTAAAAAATATACTCCCTAAATAATAATCTAAAAAATTTTCATCCAGTAAACCAATCCACATTTCTGTACATGAAAGACTGTTTATCTAAGTAAATAGGAAAGTTAGTGCTTACCTGACGACAAATGTTATAAAATCCAATTTTTCAAATAATTCTTTTTAGACACCTCATACTGCGATCACTTTAATACCGCCATTCCTTACATGTATGGAAGAAAACATATGTGGATAGTTTTACCCGCTAGGATCATTTTAGGCGACCTTCTCTTACTTAACTCTAAGCAACCACATGTTGTATATTACATTAAAATGCGAATAGTAAAATATCAAAACTGTCGACCTCACGGAAGAACAATAGATGCTAGAAAGTTTGGAAGTGTAATATTTACAGAACCCATGAATGTTCTCTTTGCTGAGTCATGCCAATTTTCGTGCCTATGTTTTAAGAATCCCTTGATTTTTGCAAAATCTTCGAATGAAAAGTCATTTGGTTCTGTTCTGTTTTCTATGACCTAACATCACAAATATTTCAACCTTCTCGATGTCTTTATCATATCCATTTCTATTTCAAAAACTTAACCAATGAAAACAACCAAACAATTTTTTTAAAAGTTACTTTTCAGTTTTTTTTTTCCAGAAATATTTTTTTGTCGGTTCAGGTTTTGGTTTTACTGGGACTCGGGACTACAATTTTGACTAGATCTCTGTGTTGCTTAAATGAAATCTTTCTAGTTATAGTCTTCGTTACTGATATATTACTCATAGTTTTTAAGACAGTTTTCTTGTAAAATAATGACAAAATTAAAAGTATTCTGAGAAGAGGAAAATTATAACATATAACTAGAATATAAAAAGAAAGTTGGTAATTATGTTTCCATAATCACACTTTGTGGATCAACGGAGGATTACGCATATTTTTAAACATCTTGTTTCTGCAAAAATTATCAAGGAATTTCATCGTCAAGGAATTTCATCGTCGTGCTTAAATTTCAGGAGCTGATAATTTACATCCTGCATAAGAAGTTACAATGAATAAATGATTTTAATTAACTAAAATTTTTTTCCTGACTGATTACTGTTAGAGTAATTTCCATGCCTCTAAGTTTTCTACCCTTCGCTATTACTTACAAATACATTTACTTTAATATTAATTCTATTTTAAAATAAATACGCTATATCGCTAAATTTGATATTCATCTTTGGAATTAAAGAACTTGTTACTTAAGTTTAATGAAACGCAAAAGCAAGTCAAAATTAGCAATGCTGAATAATGTTAAATTTATGCCGATATGCACGCCTTGTTAACCTAAACATATAATGCCTAGTGTTTGTCATGATTGATATGATCTTAAGATAGCAGACAGATCGTTTCCCGTTTGCTGGTGTATGTCTCATTTCATGAAATTGGTTGGAGTTTGATACTGTTTATTGTACTCTATGTTTTCCATTGCAATGTTTTGATTTCAGTAATATCATAGGGAAAACTGTAGTCAGTTGTCCCATTTTATTCATTTTTATTAATATCTACCTAACTTAACGACATAATTCAATGAAACTTTGAGCTAGACATCACAGAACCTTTGACAATTGCATAAATGCAATTTTGGAATAACATTTGACACGCGAGTAGAATTTAATTTATATATTTCAGTGCATAGTGTACAATTATCTACAGTGGTGAGTAAATTCCCTAATAGCACAACTAGTTCAAAAGACGTTCACAGAACGTTCAAAAGACGTTCTTTGGAGTGTGCTACTAGGGTTGTAACAGTTTAATGGAACAAAATTGTATCATATAAGTTTTTATTACTGAAAAGTGCACTCATACTAAGTCTGTTTCTTCTGAATGGTATGTTTTAACAAAAAATGCAGAAAACGACCAACTTTAAATGATATTTCAGAGTTTTCCTGATTTTATGAATAAAGAAAAGCATCATTTTCGTCATTTGTAAAGAATATATATATAAAATAAAAGCCAAAATGATAATTAATTGTGGTACAAGGACGTGTATAGACAAACCTCTTAATTACAATTTACATGCAATAAGAAAGTTTCAATTTCATATTTTCTGCTACTGTCATATGTGTTCAGCAGTTCTTAAAGGCAAATAAAATGTGCATAAATTTTCTCAGAAACTTATTTTAATACCTTTGATATTTAGATACTAAATTCCTTTCACAGTTAGTTATCCTAGAGTTTATTACGTAATCGTGGAGCTCTAGGACATACTTGTGAATTACAACTAAAATTCTGAATATACTGTCGCATTCTTATCATTTTCGCATTGTTGATTATCTGATGAGACTATGGATGTCATGTCCTGCAGCCACATCTGGAATTACTTTGTAACTAAATATATGCATATATTTCAAGAGATTTCTTCTTTGTTGGATCCTTATTTATGTTTTCAAATGTATATGTGAATAATGTTGTTATTGTACCTTTGTTTACCGTTGATTTACTGTATCAAAAAGTCTTCCGGGGGAAAAGAATTTTCACACATTCTTATTTCTTTGACGTGAGTATTTAAGGTGTTTCAGCACTTTATGTAAATATGTGAGCTTATATGTATATTTCTCTATATTGTGCGAGGATATTATGGCTCAACATAGACAAATAACGATAAGAGGTATCTGTGGAACCGAGCGGAGATTTTTTAAGATAGTAATCAAGCTTTTTCTACTTCTTTGGGCAGCCTCGAAATTTAAATATTTGCCTGTGTGTCTAATATATTTGTTTGCCGCATCGCGGCGTTAGTTACTTTCATTCACCATCGCCAGCTTAAAATTAACAATAACTTGCTTTCGTTTGAAAAAAATTGTTCTCTTGCACATTTTATAATGTTTAACTAGTCTTTTCCTTAATTATTAGTTTTTATCCCTTTTTTCTAATAGTTCTAAAGCAACTTTTACCATCCCATCTTTTAGATATAATTTAGTTTTTGCTTTTAAATCGTTGATTTGCTTTACTTTTGTAGTAATGAAGATTCCTTCCCTTCGTTTTTTTTTTTTTTTTTTAAATGTCAATATATCTTCTAATAATTATTTTCATTGCGTGTTGATCATCCATCCTCTGCTTGGTTAAAATAAAGGTGAGTAATATTAATTCTTATGTTACAGCATTCTCATTGTAATTTGTAGTACAGTGGCCGCCGCTTAATTGGATCACATTCGTGCCATCGATTTTCGATCCAATAAAACGGCTGATTGAAAAAAGCGGCGGCTTTGATTGAGGCTTTGAAAAGAAAGATTTCGTTCTGTTCTCCGTGATTTGATTTTATAAAGCGGCTGATCCAATTAATCGGCCTCTACTGTTGTATATAAAGACTTTAGAATATATCATAATGGAATCACATGTTTGATACGATAAATATCATATGTTTGGACTGTCTATTTTTGAGTAGAAGTTGATAAATAAATTAAACTGTGCCATCACCGGTAGAGAAAACCTTTTTTGTAGGCGCGGGAGGGGGAAGAAAAATATTATGAAACTGTTCGTTAATGAGTGAATAATTTATTTTCAGCATGATGCTGCTGTAGAAACTTTTATCTTAGAATTTTTGATTTTAAATTATTGAAAATTTATTTATTTTTTAATTTAAAGCAAATAAAATTGACATGGTCACGTTTTATATTTTATGTATTTTATGAAAAGCCACAAAATCCTGAATAAAGTAACATAATTTTCAATATTTTTGGTCAAATGGAACCTGAGTTATAGTCTCCTAAAGATTTCTATTTCAAAATTTCATAACTCGGAAGTAAATTATTTCAAAAATTTGCACTTTTTATGTAACGTGATATTATATATATGTAATGTATAAAAAGGTAATTTGGGTTTTACTATAGTTTGGGTATTGTTCAAGCGGGTACTTTTACTGTAAGTTTTGCTTTCCTGCCATACTTGCCACGCGCGCTCTGGAGCTATGTTCTATTTATTTTGTTATTTGTCAAACATCAGGCCGTCGATTCTGAGTCCTTTAGATGTACACGTGTCCCCACGCCCTTGTAGCCCCGGATGCGGGTCATGTTGGTAAATGTGTGTGGTTCGATTAGAGATAAGAGAGAGGCGGAGTTATGTCTTCGCAAACCACGTGGTATGATGAACGTAAATACTCCCGCACATCGAAAATCGAGAGACTGCTGCCACTGGAACTGCTTAATTAGTCCACGCTGATTTTTCTACCCGTCTCCCCTCTCCTCTTCTCACACTATGTTGTAACTTAAAGATAATGTTTAATAAACCGTTTTACCTGCCTTAACTCTGGAACTTTACTGAAATATCTGACGTCTCAAATATATATATATATATATATACATAAACTAAAAATAATCAAGCAGGTTTTACATTGTTTCATTCTTTTCTTTAGTTTCACTGATGATGACTTATACGTAATTATCTGATGTAAATAAAATGTTGTTAATGGTATCCATTTATTTAAAGTGATGCTTTTAATGATGCAGATATAAAAAATTAATTTTTTTTTTATTATAGCTTAGTAATTTGATTGTTTTAATATTTCATAAATCAACTTTCTGATGTGCCCGTTCTTCGTACGAGAAGAAACTAATATATTTCTAACACTGGTATTTGAAAGTAATTTATTAGATTTGAGCAGCCGAATTGCTTCTCTCTTGCTGAATTTCTTGTTAGTTTCTATTCTATGAAATTTTACCAGTACTGCTTCTGATTTTCCTGTGCCTCTTGGAAATGTGACGTGATAGACATAAATTGGTTTAACCAGTGAATTCAGCACCTCAAAATTAAGCAAATCCACTCATTTACAAACCAGAGGCCAAAAAAAAGTTTAAATATGTTGACTAGTGTAATCAGTCATCAGAGCGCTTTTTCTCTGCTGGGGATTTTTGTGATTTGCATATGTAAAGCGCATTTTTCTGGCAGTAAAATAAATCTTAGTAGTAGTATTGAAAAGGACATTCAATGCATTTCATCTTTATCTACTTAGAATAAATAATGAATTTCATATTCTATTTTTAACATCACAGTTACCGTTGTATCGGAGTTTATTTTTGCCTCTTAAGTTATTAAATTCAACAATGTAACAAAAATTTGCACTCGGGAATAACGCATAAAATAAAACTTTTGAAAAATATCTAAAACACATTAATATTTTAAATACGCATGCCATTAATATAATATATGTTAAAAGGGGATCATAATCCATTAATCTACTCTATTTGTCTTTCTTGCTTCATTGCGTTGGAAAAGGAAGAAAAGAGCATTATAATCCATCAGTGGATTTGTCTGAGTCTATGCGTGGATCCAATATTAGTCTCTCTTGTTCCATAAAACACTTCTTTGAAATTCAAATGCATGTTAAAATCGCCTACTAAAACTGTTTTACAATCTTCGCCTGAGGCATGTTCTAGCTATATTTCCCATTTATAAATACTGTTTGGAAAGTGACTCATCGTCTACAACTCACGTTGACAAAAAAAAGGGGGTCTAAAAGCATTCCAGTTATGACAAATAGAACATTAACTAACTGGCGTTTTAAAAATAATCATTTTAGTTGTTTTGCATTTTATCTTTTTCACATGTGTGGCCCCTAGCCTTAAATATTAATCCATGGCTCTCTGGCTTCACGCTAACTGGTAAAAGAATATTTTAGATACCTGATTACAAAATAAATAAATAAATATAAATAAAGTGTCCAAGAAAAGGAAAATAAAACGTGAAATTTCAGTATTTCATGTTTTAGCAGACGATATTTGGAACTGCGGAGGCAAAAAAACATTCTTGGGGCTTTTTTTGCACCGAACAATTAATGGTGCATAGTTTTTTTAAACTTGTGACATCAAGTTGACGTAGCCTTAGGATACGGAAATGATTAGCTTTTTTTACTTACAGATATGAAACGGATATAACAGAAGCTATTTCTAAAGCTGGAAATAGCGAAAAATCGCTAAAAATTGGGGAACGGGTGGATTTTCAGATTCCTAATGCAATTTATGTTTTTCTATGTTTGTCTGCATATCTGTACAAAATTTCAAACCGATCGTTAAGGAGTAAACGTCGAACATACATACATACATTCAGTTTTATTTACATAGATTAGTTTGGAAGTTAAATGGGTTTTCCGATTAACATGTAGAGTTCTCAGAAAACCTGATGAAAATCAACATTATCTGTGTATCACTTGTTAACAGCTGATTATGAATATATCAGATTATTTTATATGCTTGTCATAAAAATATGGACATTGTCATTTTCAATATATTTTATTTTAAAAGAAAATATCAAAGTGTTTTCTGCAAATTTATTATGAGTTTTAAGCTAAATTTACTAGATTTGTTTCCTTGTTTAAAATGCATGATGACATAAAAAATAAGTTCTGCAACTAAATCTTTGAAGTGGTGAAATTAATTTTTTTTAACATCTCTTTTATTTATTTTTTTAAAGGGGGGGTGTTGAATCTATAGAAATAAAACAGACTGTAAAATGTTAGTCCGTTAGTTAGTTTGTCTGTCTTGCGTAGTTCGCAGACGGGTGACCGTAGATCTACCAAATTTTGTATAGAAATTTTCCAGGACGGGCCCCGGCATACCTCGAAGTGATTTTTTCGACACTCAAATTATTTTAGGAGATATCGATAAAAAACATGTCGCAAAAGGCTAATTTTTGCTCTCTGCCATTTCTTAATTGTAACCCCGCAGTGGAAAAAGTGACGATTAAGTATATCTTGGTTGCCATATTTGGCAAGTTTATTAAATGATTCAGACTCTTGAAGTAAAAATAAAAGAATAACGATTTTTTTTAAAGATTATTTGTAAGGTTAGTTTTTAATTAAAATATCGTGTGCATGTGAAGTCAGAGAAGGAATGAAATGTTTTATACTCAAAAGAAAAATAGGATTTGGAAATTTTACGAGACTAAAAATGTGCTACTTTTTAATTTGGCGAAAAATAAAATGGTTGATATGCAATTTTGAGAAGATATGGTTCTAGCGCTTGGCGCAATTTATCGTCTGCTTCTGCTACTTCGAATTGCGCATTTTTCTGCGCAGCTTTTCCCATCTATTTCTAATGTATTACATCCCGAAAAAGGATGTTAGAAATATCAGTTTTAATTTACTTTAATCACACTCATGAATAATGATATACTTCCCAACTGAATGTTAAGAAAAGAAAATAGGGAAGACCCATGGATTATAATATGCTTTTAATATATAGCACTTTAGTACGTATTTAAAATCTGAAAGTGCTTCAGATTTTCTTACTATTTTTTTTCCTTTCCGTTTTTTGATAAAGGTTAATACATCCAGAAGGTCTTCAGAATTAATATAGGACGAAAATAATTTGTACCTTTTTGTAGGTGTTTATCATTCAACCATCTTATTTTTATAACCAGGGGACGCCCGACACGGTAAGCATCGCATCTGGGCTCCGGCTTAGAAGGGGCGCCATTTCGAACTCAAAAACTAAGTAGAGCATAAAAAAGGGGGCGTCTTTTTTACGTTAGTAGGGGGCGCCACTTACACTAGGGTCGCTCCTGTTTATAACCATCTTAATTTTAAATTCCATTCAGAATCTAAGACATTTCAGTGCCAAGGAAGCCGGTGAGGAACAGGATTCTCTCCGAACAAGATTAAGATGGCGAACCAACTGGTCGCCGGAGGCGGCAAGTTAAAAATAAACCAATTCGAATATGTAATTATTAGTTGTTTAAGATTATTTTTAGAACGTTCTTGAGGAGGAAATCATTGGAAACATCCATTTAAATCGTCCAATCATAGGACAGATGGTCCCCACTCACGTACGTTATCTATTGTTTCAGCTTTCCCCATTGCAGTCTTCCAAAGTTGACAGGCTGTGGTTTAACTTAGGTTAGCTAGCTGTCAGATCCATAGCTTGCCTGTTATTGCGCCCATTGGTGGCGTCGATGTAATTACAACGAAATATGCTCAGAATCCTTTAAGCATAAGCGTTATAATTTTTTAACCTTGACATGGTGTTTGTTAAAGAAAAAAAAAGAAAGATAGTAAAACAAGGAAATAAGAATCAAAAACTAAAAAATACGTAAGTGAAAGCACACTTACCTTCTCTGAGTGTGCCGAAGGACTCCTGTGTTTTCATTGCCTGTAAACTGATTCCATGCATTCTATTTTTGAATTATTTTTATTGAATCTTGATTCTAAATAAAAAGATAAGATAAAGAATTTAAGATAAAGAATCTTTACAAATTATTATGTACAAAGTAGACATTTAACGTTGTTTCTTTTTTAATGACACTGACGAACTGTCAGGCCCGTCGCTAGCGGGTGTGCAGGTTGTGCACCGCACAAAGGCGCCAAGGTAAAGGGGGCGCCGAAACGATTGAAGAAGAGTTTAGCGAAAAATTAACATTTTCGAAAAAAAAAAAAATTAAAAATAAATATTTTTTTGTTTAAGTTTATATTGCAGACACTTAGGAAAGGGCTTTTCCCTTTGAAATGCCCCTCTACAATGTTTTTGCAAGGTTTTATCTTACAAGTTCTTGTATGCAGCACTGCTTTGTTAGCATCCCCCCCCAATCCCTTAGGCCAGTGTTTCTCAACCTGTGGGGCGCAGAGCGTCTTCGGGGGGAGCGAGAAAAACCAAAGAGCAAGTAGTGATGCATGTTTTTAAAAGATAATCTTATTTATTCTCATTTTTACTAAAAAATCTATCCATTTTCAATTCAAATGTTCATTCAAACTTTACTGATAACATTATTTTGTAGAAAATTCTATTAAATGTTCTGTTGAAGATTAAAAAACTGAATATATGCTGAAAAATGTGATGGGAGGGCGCCCCGTAAGTTAGCCTTTGATGGGGGGGGGGCAACGTTAAAAGGTTGAGAACTGCTGCCTTAGGCAAAAACCTTCTCCGAGTTTCCCCAAACTTGTCTTTCAGTGCTATCTACAAGGTGAAATTTACTGATATGTGATACCATACTTACTATGGTGATGATATGGATGATCGTTTTCAGATTCTTTCCCATTCATGGGCGTCTGCCTGAGGTCCTAATGCCCCATTTACATTCAGCCCTTCCCACTTCTTCTCTTGCTGCAGCTTTTTTCCAAGGAAATACTTCTGCGTCAGTTCCAAAAGCAGTAAGCATTTACATTCAGCTGTACTCGCCGTCTCCTGTATGTAGTTTTCTACTGTACTTCCGTCCTCTTACCTTAAAAATCCCCTGAAGAGGTATCGTGCCGGGCAAAGAGGTCAGCAAGAAAGGTCATGGCATGAGCAGGACGAGAGAGATTCTTGCACTCCTCTTACTGCCATTTCTCCCGCTCGCTGCCGTGAAAGTGGGATGAGTCTAAACGAGGGGTGAGATGTTGCAGAGAGAAGCACTGTTGCATTTGTTGATGGGAGGGGTTCATCATGGGCTTTCCCGCACTTCAGTAGTAAAATAATGCAAAAAAGTTGAGTACACTATTTCACTATACCGACGGCTTCGGGAGAGGCGATCCAGGAGTCCATGATGACAAATGCAAATCTGGGAATGGACATGGAGCCAAAAGGGGCGCAAAGAGAAATACATTTTATATTAGTTTCTAATCGAAGTTGCCTGGTACGTAAATGAGTGCTCATATAGAAAGGTAGATCAGATCGTGCCCCTTCCTTAGGTGTTCCTGACGTTAATTTTTTTTTTTTGTTCTAAACTGAATTTGTATTGTTTTAGTACAAGGACAGTCTCTAGTACATTACAGCCTGATAAGAGCATTTCCCTCATAGAAACACTAGTATAGGCATTCTTGCATGGGTCTCAAAATTTAAAATGCTTTACCAACCTAACAGAAAAGTAACATTAATTGGCGTTCAACTGTTAATTATTCTCTAAAATACATAAATACAATCTACTTTATTTGTATTACACATTAATTGAAATCCGAAGTATGGGATCCAAGGAAGGGCGATCTCTCTTTCTCTGAGCACGTTTAAAAATTTGCGGAGTTGCTGGGGAGTTTAACCGGCGGCTCCGGTTTAACCCACTTTCGAACCCAGTTTTTTTTCTGTCTGCTCTCATCATTGAAGAGATGCAATGGCGAAAGCTCTCCTTCTGTAAGAAGTGTTGCTTCCCGGCATGGGTCATTAAATGCTGCGCCGGAACCCTGACCCAGCAGTTGCGAAATCGTTGACAGCATTCAAAAACTCACGTTGGGAAGTAAAACTGGTCACAGAAGGAGAGACTTCTCCATTGCATCTTTTCAATGATGAGAGCAGACGGAATAAACCTGGATTCAAGATTGAAAATGAATTGGGCTGGATGACCCAACAGGGAAAAAATTCTTTGTGATACTTATTTCTCCCGTCCTTGAAGCATTGCTGAATCCACTACTGATAAGAAATTTAACAAGTCGAGCCACATTTAAATAACTTTTGATTCAGGTAGTATTTTACATTACATATTCAAACAGTGCTGCACCCCCCCCTCCCCCACCTAAAAATAAAAAAAAAATAAATCCTAAAGATTAACATTTTGTTTTATTGTGCATTTTGTATGGGTAAAATAAGCTGTTTTTTTAATATTAGACCAAACTGAAACTGATTACATTGCTTTAGGGTAAAAGTTTGCTTTAATGTACAACTTGTTTACGTTACATAAGCTTTATCATTAAAATTAGCCCTTTCCACACAATTTTTTTTTTATATTCGTGACTGCACTCAAAATTAATGTAACTAATATTAACTTTAATTTACTTTTTTCCAGTCGTATATAGAGTAGTAAATTATTTTTGTCCTTTTTACAACTACACTTTTTATAAAGAAGTAAGGAGTAGCATAGGTGGATACAATTGTAAAATAAAATAATAGTTGATTTTATTGACATTTGAATAATTCATTTTAAATACACTTTTCATATTTTTGAAACAAACCTATGTATTCAACACTAATTACGCCTTCTCTTGTGTGAACTATGGCAAATAAAGGTTTAAACTGACAGTTTCTGTCGCTTTAAACAAAGGAATTGTTGCAATAGGTGATTGCAATAGGTTGAAATTGTTTAAGATAATTCGAAGGATTATTATTATATATATTCGTCATAAACAATTTTGTTAATTCAACAATTTCATTCGAAATTTTAGATAAATATAATGATATGTTTTTACTTATATCACAAATAAACTTGTCTGATTGGAGTGAAAAAGAAATCTTAAAACATTTTAGAGACTTGCATTCAAAATTAATTGATGATATAGATGGTGAATTTCTTTTCGAGGAACAAATATCGTTAAAAAGTTTTTCAAATACCGTAATCTCGTTATGAATATATTTTTCACTTCCAGTTACAGTCGCTTCTGAAGAAAGAAGTTTTTCCAAATTAAAAATTATAAAAAAATTATTTACTATCATCAATGAGCCAAGAACGGGTGCCAAATTTATGAATCATTTCAATAGAATGTCAAGAATTACATAAAGTAGACATAAGTAATATAACTGAAAGGTTTGCTAGTGCAAAAGCTAGAAAAGTTTTACTGTAAATAATACTAGTGCTTCCTTCTAAAAAAAATCTCTAACTAAACCAGCTTATTCCAAGCAATACCATCCATAATTATCAATTAATTAAATTTGTTATTGTAATTTTCAGTTTTCTACTCATGAAGAAATATTTTTACTGTGAATATATATTTTTCTGACATATTAACACATTTTAGATATGCAGATAAAACATTAGATAAAACATCTACTGTTCTTGAAATTAAATTATATAATAACCATCTGCCATTATCTTCTACGCTGAAATCGGTCACTTGAATTTAAAATCTATCTTCTGGATAAACAAAAAGCTTCAATAATCGATGCTTTCAAATAATATGGACATTTTTGGAATTATTAACTATGTTAAAACTTGTCGTTTGTGGTTTTCCTTGTGTTAGATTGCTTTATTTATAAACAAACAGTGCACATATAAAATTAAAATATTTTAATGCTTTTTATTTAGATTTAAGGATTTCTCATTACTTTTGAATCAATGTCCTGGTGTCTCTGTGTAAATCGGAAACGTTATACCAAAGGGAGCTTTCTGCTAGTTGTGAAGCGCATTCACTCGTTAAACATTATGGCAGTGTTATATAATTATTGTTGAAAAAAATGCACTTTATTCTCCCCTCTCCCTTCCTTCGTCCTTTTTTTTTGAGGGGGGGGGGATGTAAAGAACAAGGCATTGAAGGATACCTCCCTTTGAAGGATATCTCCCTTTGAAGGATACCTCCCAAGTCCGCGCTTGAACTTAATGAATTCCATAGCTCTAGAACTCTGCAAAAGACTAGTCTATATGGAAGCAAATCTGACCTCCGCACCCACGGTAAGTGTTAGCCACCTACCACAGTGTTTTTGGTTCCACTACTTTACGAGCACGTATACCACATGTACTGGGTGAGTTTTCGGCGCCGGATATCCATCAGGCAACCCTACAGTCCAGAGCAATGCCGTATATTCTCTACTGAAAACTAATATGGCACTGTAAAATCATATTTTTGTTTCAAAAACTGAATATTTATAGGGGTGCCACCTACAATGAGACTCGGTTTAATTATGATATTTTCCAACTGAATAAGTACTTCGAATAGTGGAATGATACTTCAGTTTCGAAGACTGAAATTTTTTTTTCTGTAGGGGCGCTAAATCGGTGTTTGCACAAAGGCGCCTGACACATCCGCGACGGCCCTGCGAACTGTCCAGATGCTCGTTCAACTTTCTACTTCTACAGTTCGTTAGAGTGGACAAAAACTTACAGTTCTGGTTTGCGTATGCAAAAGGTTTCGGTTTCGGTTGGCGCAGTGAGCGCCAGCAGTGGTGTTGCCATTCCGACAGCCTTCTTACGTAAAACAAAGTAATATAACAAAATATGATAGTTGTGATCGCATGTATTTGTAAATTTTCGTCAATTTTTATTATGTGTGTGCATTATAAATAAATAAATCAGACCTGTTTAGAAAGAAACTTTCAATCGGATCATTCAAGAGATCATTTAGACCTATTTTTAGCGCAAGAAAAGTTTAGAAATATATCTGGTAGATCCAGATTGACAGTATTTTAGAACTCTAGCATGCATACAAGACTACTAAAAATAGTCAATTATTGATTTATGTTCAAGTCCATTAAAGCTGCATTTTACATTTAGTTTTATGTCAACGAATACCGAATATTTGGGCAATTAAAAAGGAACACAATCAAACATAATTATGTATTGACGATGTCTGAAAGTTTTGTGTCATTTAGATACCGAATTCCTTTTACAGCCGGTTACCCAGGAGCTCATTAGGAACTCAGACTTGAGGCATATTTGGAATTACCACAGAAATAGTTAATACGCTGTCTTCTCCCAATCATTTACGCATTTCTGACCTTATTAGCGTTCGCTATTTCTTGAGATAACCGTGTCTACTATTACTGTGTGTTTTAAATGAAATTCCTTTAATTAAATTATTATTTTTATGTATAATTTTAGTTTAATTAAAATTTTATTTGACATCATTTTTACAGAAAGTTCGTTTTATAATTCGATAGGATGCACGGATATAATTATTAACTTTCTGTAAAGATGACATTTAAGAGATGACTAGAGGTACTGAATTTTCGCAAATAAAAAACAGAAATTTCGCCGAAAAAAAATGAAATTTTGAAATTTCGCTAAAATTCGCATACACTACTTATAAAACATTTTTTAATACACTTAAAATTTATATTCAATGGGAATTAGAAAGTATGTTGTTGTAATGTCAACATTTGACTGGTTTAGAGTTCTTCTCCTGTTCGTAACGACGACATTATATCTATTGAAGAAGTGTTTTGGATCTACGCTATTAATTGGGCTCCAAATGCTCTGTAAAGCTGCTTCAGGAAAGGTTGGAAAAGAAAATTTATTAGACCAAAATACTAATATTGGGTCCACAATTACTCCTTAATATTGGGATCTTCATTCCTGTCTGTTGATTGTTACATTAGGCGATGAAAGTGGGTATACTCATCAATTAGCTAATTTTGAGGAAAGTAAGGAATTTTTGAAAAGCTTTCGAGCAATATAATTTAAGGTGGTCATACTTGCAGATACAGATCAGATGGCCAAAATAATTAACCAATGTGAAAATAGGCTTCATTTGTTGTATTTAATTTCATTGCAAAGAAAGTTTATGTAAAGTTTATTCAGATGCAGTTTTTATAGCATTATGTTTAGATCCAGATCCCCTGACTCTGTTATTCAAAACTTGCTTTCAAGCCTTTTAATCTACTCCACAAATCGTAAGCGAATGGGTAACTTGAATCTTGTAATCCGTTAATTAATTTCGGGTACAGATCAAATATGAAGCTTATTTGATTCTTTTGTTTACAGTTGAGAGATTCTTTAACGTAGTTTTCTTTCTTTCCTTAAAAGAAAAAAAAGAAAGAAACATTATATTTTGCATTTATTCACTAATTCCTTATATTTCGCAAGTATAAGAATATTTCACTTATATTAAAAAAAAAAAAAAAATCATCGTGTTTATTTCTGGAAGGCGAAATTCGTGAATAGCTTCTTTTGGGAGCGTTTAAAAATGTGAATCAAAAGAGTTCTGAAAGAGATGTGATTATATTCCTCTGCAAGTAGAGAATAACGGTCATAACCAAGCTAAGGGCTTAAATATTTTTGATTTTGAAGCCACATGACTGCCAACTTGGTCGGCAGAGTCGACCTTGAAGCCTTTTGCGGCAGCTTTGGAGTTTGTGCTCATTTCATTGTTATCTATCGCCTATTAAAGTCTTGGCCAAGAGTTTTCACTTAACAGTCTGTGTAAAAACTTTAATGCCCGTAAAAATTTTTGAAAGAATGATAAAACGAAATAAAAAGGATTCAAAGATAATTTTATTAATTATTAAATTTCATTCTTAAGAAATAGCGCAAAAACAGAATTTGTAAACTATTTGATTATCAGAAAAAAATCGTATATATAGAAACACGTATATTCAGCTTGAGTAAAGATTTTAAGGCCACCAAAAATTTTTTAAAAATAAATATACACATATTGGCTTAAATGTTACTGAAATTACTATGATTGTGATCCCTCTTAAATTTGCGAATTCATTATACATTTCTCGAAGTTTTGGTGCTCGTTGGGAAGAAGGAGAAAGGTAAGAAGATCATGAAAGAGGGCGGATTGTGAAGCTCTTTCTTCAATAGGAATGAGTAGCCGTACTATTGCAATAAAGATAGGAAGATCAAAGACTGTAGTCAATTTTTTTTTTTAATTGAGAAACAATTATGGTAAAAGGAATATCGAGGGAAGACCTAAAGTTCTGTCCTCGCATGATGAAAGAAGAGTTTGCAGGCATGCATCTACTGGAAAGTACTCAACCAGGAAACTTATTTCAGCGAGAAGTTTGAATGTTTGTCAATAAACGATATATAACGCAATTAGAAGGTCTGGAAGTTACATTTATACAGCACAATTGGCTAAGCCTAAGATACCTCAGAAGCACAAAATAAACAGCTTGAACTTCAGCCAACAAGTAATGACCTGGGATGACCAATGGATCGAAATAGTTTTCTCTGGTGAAAAAATATGGAATTTAGATGGACCAGACGGATGGAAGTACTATTGGCAAGATTTAAGAAAAGAAAAGAAATATTCGCCGAGTGCCAATTAGAGGTGGAGGATCTGTGATGACCTGGGGGTGCTTTGGTTACAATGGTGTGGGTTCAGTTGCGTTCATTTTTGATAAAATGAATTCACAAGTGTCCTAACAAGTCAGCTTTTACCAAATGCTGAATTGAATTACAGGAGAAAATTGGAAATATCAGCAAGATAATGCACCTATCCATTCGAGTAACAGTACAAAAAAATGGGTACCAAGTCAACAATGTTGAAACTTTGAAATGGCCCACTAAGTTTCCAGGTCTTAACCCAATACAGAACTTATGGAGTGATAAGCAAGAACAATTTATGCAAATGTAAGACATTTTACATCATCAGCAGAGCTGAAATCTACTATCGAAGACAAATGGTATAAAACAGACCTCGAACTTATTCAAAAACTAGTTTCATACACAAAAAATAATTAGAAAAAAATTGAAGGAACTATCGAAGAAATGGTTCCTACACAATCTTCTAAAAGTCTGTTTTTTTTTCTTCTTTTTTTTGTGTGTGTCTTATATAATATTTTCTATGTTGGCCTTAAAGATTTTACAATAAAATTTATACATGAATTTTGCTTGTATTTAAGGTTAACAATTATAAATGAAATACTATTTTAATCCTCAGTTCAATATTTATTCAATTTCTCAAAATTTTTTACTGGCCTTAAAGTTTTTACTCAGGCTGTATCTTGTAAACTTGCCTGAATAAGAAATAAATGTATGTTGTTGTATACTAATTTTTGTTTCTTTCGAGAATACTTAGTTATAAGATTAAAAAGAAAATCGGCCGTTTCAAAACAAAGTGGGTAAAATAATCCTTTATGCATGCTTCAACAAATGAATTGCATATGAAATGAGCGCTGAAATTTCGGATGCATGTGTCATAAACTCTACTTAGATGAAGTTGAGTTTTAAACTATAAATCATTTTTATACTGTTATGAAACATACATTTGTTAAACTATTTTAACATCTTACTTGCTTGAATAATGAAAATGCATATTTTATTCATAGCTGGGAATATAATAGTATGCAGGTAAAAGTGTTGGTAAAATGTGTTTTTTAACGTTTCTATAATGATGATAAAAATTCCTCTTGGTGCCATAAGGATCCCATTGCATAGCATTAATATACCAAGTTGCATTATGCATGACTCGCATTTCTCTGATTACATTTTCTCATGACGCATGTATTTGTAGTTTTTCTTTACAAATTTCATCCAAAAGTCATCACGGATAGTTTCTGCATCGCTGGCCTTATCTTATGATTACCGAAGAGTTACAAGCTATATTCAGAGAGGGAGAAGTATCATATTATAGTTTACCCAAAATATAAATTTTCACCAGAAGTATCATATTATAGTTCTTCCCATGCATATTTTTCGATATCTACTGGGTGAATAAAAAAAAAAAAGAAAATGATTCATTTCTCTTTTATTTTCATTCCTTAGAGTTATTTTAACATTTAGTTTATCTTATACGTACAGCTGCGGAAAAAAAAGGCTCACTTGCTCTTTATTTCGCCATCGTTCTTCGTATAGCAAAGTTATATATACCATTCGTTTGCAAATAACGCGTACTTTAATTTACTATTAATTAATTTGCATAAGGGGCCGTCTTCATATTTAATTCTGCATCAACTTCGTTTTTCTCAATGGCAACCCCCTATTTTGACTTTATTAAACGAAAGAAAACCTTGAAATTACCCAAAATATAAATTTTCACCAATTTTCTACGATAATTTCCGGAGATATTGCGAATTCATTTTTGCGCGTTTTTAAGGGACTTTCTGTAAATTGAAAAACGCTATTTGTAGGTTTCGAACTTTTCGCCTTTCATTTATTTCTAGGGATCGACCGATACCACATTTTCGCCGATGACCGATACCGATACTTTACCTATAGATTCATTTTCAGAAATAGCCGATACCGATACTTTTAAGTTATGGTATCGGCCGATACCGATACTTAACCTATACCGATACTTTACATAATTTAATGTCATTTAAACCCACATCTGTTGGGCAGTTTTTTTTTTTTTAACGAGAGTGTAGTTCTCGTTAAAATGAATAACAGAATGATGAAATTTGATCCCAGAAGAAAGCATTAAAAAGAAAAAGCAGTGGATACATTTTGAAATGTGAATTTACAGTAGTTCTAGTCTTTCTTTTCTATTCAAATCATGCCGACGAATGGCCGAATTTATAAAAATCTGAGCACTGGGAAGCGTCTTAGTGTGCAGGTTCGGAATTCTTTCTCCTCGCGTGGCTGTCGATCTAGCGGTCTAGAGTTTTGGGCGATTTTCTCCAGATGTTACGTGAATATGCGTTAGACTCCCTTAAAAAGTCTTCCGCCCAAGCCCCCCCCCTATAGGTAGATGCCCCTCATTTAGGCTTGACAGAACACAAACGCAGGGGGGTGGGAGTTAAAGGAGTATAAGATAATCCATTTCATTTCCTGGTGCAAATATTTAAATCAATTTTTCTTAACCTCTATTTTGTCGCCTAATTGTTGCTATGAGCCAGATAAAAGGTTTCCATATTAGACACTAAACAGCTTCCTGCTTGCTCTTACTATATGTGTCTTTCTTGCAATTTTTATTTAGATTTTCTTTAATTAGAATTCTTTCACACATGAAAATATTTCTTAGATTACTTAAACTGCATTAAATTGTGATAATGTATAAACTGTACAGTATTATGTAAGTACATATGTATTTAGATATTGTTCATTAAGTACGTGTAAATTCTTCCCTTAAAATGCATAAGTTCACATTAATTATTGGTTTTATTTATCTGCTCCAATTATTTAACCACTAAGTGAATTATTAAA
The DNA here is from genome assembly GCA_038373885.1 of Cheiracanthium punctorium. NCBI lineage: Eukaryota > Metazoa > Arthropoda > Arachnida > Araneae > Cheiracanthiidae > Cheiracanthium > Cheiracanthium punctorium. The sequence continues at coordinate 1,360,096 of JAWZYV010011819.1, forward strand.
TGCTTTAGCAAGATTTCTGTTTAATATGAACTCATATGATCATGTTTAAGTTCTTTTTGAAAATCTGAATTCTTTGACAGGGATTCTCTGGTCAGGGTTAAGTCACAATTAATCCGGAAGGATCCATGTATTTGATCTTTTCCGTACGAAGAACAGGTACACACTGATTAGTCCTGTGTTTTCCTTACATATAAACCAAATAATATTCACAAGAAATATGTTTTTTACGCCAAAATTTGAAATAAACTAAATAATAAGTAGTATTACTAATTATACTAATACAGCTTTAACTTTTTAAATTAACAATATAAATAATTATTAGATATTGATAATTATTACACTTCTCAAAACAGAATGATACACAAATCCTACGTTCTCTCATTAATCTGATAGATAATAAAATCATTAAGTGTTTGATAATTCGTACTTTTGATATTTTGTAATGTTTTAAAAATGAATCATTAACATCTGGACCAACATAATTAAAGACATGGGAGTCGCCAGTTTTCAAGTCACTGCCAAAAAGTTAACTTCTTTGCGACACAAAAAAAAGGAATAAATTGTTTTTACATATAGGTTTCGCTTATAATTTTAGCACCATTAATTTTGTCATTGAAACAGCTACAATATGAAGCAAAATATTTTTGCTCGTTTTCAAGCTGCGCCTTGGAAGGTCTAAATAAAAGATGCTTTAAAATGACGAGATTAAATGAAGGTTAAAGAAAAATCCAAAAATGATAAACTAAATTCAATTTTCAAGTTTTAAAAAAAAGTTGCTACTTTATCCATATTTAATGAAATTGATCTTCAGTGTTCGGCGCGGTACGGTAAGCAAGGTCTGGGTGCCATCGTCGAAAGGGGGGGGGGGGCATTTCGAACTAACACTGAGAAAATCTTGATCTAGAGCAGTGGTTCTCAAACTTTTTTGTCCTACTCTTCAAAAAATCTTCAACTAGATTTTTTTTTTCGCGACCCACTACTACATAACGATAACCAATATAGGTTATATAAAATAGTATAGTTTACTATATAATATATAATACTAAAATTTAATTTTTCCCACCACATTCTGAAGTTCTATAAGCTAAATAGAAGCAAATTCCCAAGAAAGGTATTTCGAAGGCCGAAATATTATACTTTAACACACATATGGACAACCGCCGGCCCGCGGAACATTTGAAAACTCCGTATAAACCATTCAATATCCCATATAAATCTCAATTATACGGCCCGCCACCTCGCTAAAATCCGCAGGTTTGGCCAACACCACCTAGATATACAATGCCTGAGAACCAGAGGCGTAGCCAAGGGGGGGTTAGGGGGGTCATAACCTCCCCATGAGTAATTTTTTGCCATATAAAATGTATATTCTTCACTCCCTCATCACACACATGTATGCATATATGTGAGTTGCAGTAGTCGTAACCCCCCACCCACATGAAAATTTTCTGGCTACGCCCCTGCTGAGAACAGAAACTTGCACGTCATCACTAGGTCCACTAAAATGACGTCATCATACATTTATTTTCACTAAGTAAAAGTATTCAAAGTTTGTGGTGAATTTACTCCCGCATAAAACATTTTAATGATTTAAGTTACAAAATTTAGTTTTACGATAAATAGGAAATTTTAACTATCACTAATTGTGTAATATGATACAGAAATAGATCATAATAAATTATTTTTTATCAGACAGGTATTTTATTTTTTATCTTCAATTGAAAATACTTTCTAAAATTTGTAACATTCACCAGAAATTTTAAATAGTTTTACTTTGTGAAAGTAAAACTGTGATGACGTCATTGTAGTAGACCTATTGATGGCATAAAAGTTTCTGTTCTCAGGCCTTCTCTATCTAGGAGGTGTGGGTTTGGCCCGCGACTTCGCTAATATCCTAAAGTTTGGCCCACAACTTTTCAAAGGTTGCCCATACCTGATTTAGCACTTTAAAGTTCGTCATCCCCTGAAATATCAAACGATGTCAGGGACCGTCTCCCTCATCAATTTTGATATCTATATCATACCCAAGCCGAATCAGATGTCCTTGCGCCAATTTTTTTAAATAAAAATTTAAAGCATGTCTCTTAAGCGTGAAATCTATATCAAGAGCTAGACACTCTCCAACGATATCAAAAGCCTATATATACAGTAGAATCTCCCTATAACGAAGACTCCTTACAACGAATTTCTCCCTATAACGAAATTTTTCATGGAAACGTAACTTTAAGGCTTAAATAACACTATAAACGTTCTCTATATAACGAAGAGCTTATCTTCCCATAGCGAATATTTCAGATTTACCTTTGATTTTTTTTTGTTAGTTTTGAAGCAAATTTTAATTTTCGAAAAGAGCACTTAGTGGAAGAGTAACAGATGATAAAAAGGAGACCAGGAAAGTGAAACGGAATCCGATAATGAAGACACTTCAACAGCGCCCGATTATGACCAACTGGGGGCAACGGGCATTGATAGATTTTGGGGCCCCAAACTATGAAATTTTTTAAACTTTTCATAAAAGTTTGATATAAAAAAGAATATTTCAGAAAAAACATTTAAAATTGAGGGCCCTTTCAAGTCGGGGGCCCTGGGCAAAGTCCCGATATGCCCATATAATAACAAGGCCCTTCGCTTCACGACCAAAACCACATCAAACTTTAATGCTTCAAACTTTCAAAACCATTAAAAAGAGGTTTCTAAATGGAATAAAATGTGCCTCACTCTATTTTCAGCGGACTTATAAAATGTGAATATTTTTATGGAAATTTAAAATCACAGAATGCAAAACAATGTAAAATAACGGAATTTTGAAGTAAAATAAACGTAAGTGCACTACATATTTTATTGTCTAAATTCGTGGATTGTCCTTACTTTCGAACATTTCATTTATACAATTGAAAAGTAAGAAACCGTAAGTTTAACAAATTTATAATAAATACCAATTTATTTTTAATTGAAAGTCATAATTTAATACTTTTAAACATCGAATTAACTAAAAAGTTTGTAATATTTTCTGAAATAACTGCAAAAATCTCTAATCTCTGTACAACAAAATTTTCTCTATAGCGAATTTTTCAACTGGAACCGAGCGAGTTCGTTATAGGGAGATTCAACACATTGTGTCAACACAGTTAGAAAATAAACGTTTATAAAACTGAAGTAAAACTACAGCCTACCTCTCGACATTTGTTTTTTTGCAATTCTTTCAGAGAGCGTATTTAGTTTTGGGCACCAATTGAAAATAATTTAGAAGAATAGGCGACTGTCCTGTTAAACTGCCATCTAACGATTCTTCGTCCATAATTTCGACCACACTTGGTGATACGACATCCATTTAGCGATGGTTAGAATAAAAAAAAAAAAAAAACAGTTCGAAAACACTCTCACAAACAAATGTGCCAATGAAACGACGCCTCTCATCTCATTACCAAAACGAAGATTCTAGAATGGTGTTGCGAATGCGTGGTTTTTTCTGAAAAGCGAAGTATCGGTTGAAAAGTATCGGTGAAAACGGATGAAAGCAACAGAAACCGATACTTTCCCGATACTTTTAGAATCGAAAGAACCGATACCGATACCTAAAAAAGGAGCCTTGGAGGTATCGGCGCCGATACTATCGGTTGCCGATACTATCGGTCGATCCCTATTTATTTCGCTTGCGAGAATTAAAAGAAATTAATATTATTTTCAAGGAAAATATTGTTCCCATCTCTCTTAAAGTTTTTTGTACTGAGAATATCAAGGGTAGAATAGAATATTTAGTCTGTGGTCCAAATGACCCGTGAGTTCATAACTTCCTTGGTTCGTACACATGATTTAAGGGAAAATTGAAAAATGACTGCTAAGGATTTTGAAAATCTTTGTAATTTTGAAATTGTTATTCAGTGTTTCCCTTGATGTTTCTCTTAGATAGCTGAAATGTTGGCAGGAGTTAGAGGCTGCTCCCTGCTCTTCTGACTACAAGCATGAATATTGCTCGACTCAGCTATGGTCGAACTTACAGAATGGTTTCATGATTGAAAATTTATTTGTTTGAATTTCATGTAAAAAACGCAATTACTTTTTTGCCGACCCAATATTATCACTGTGTTTGTTATTTCACTTTCTTCATTTAATACTATCGCCTGCAATGTGCAATATTCTTAAGACTTTTGGCGGTCTTTTAATTTATAGTTAGATGAAAATTTTTTTACAGAAAAACGTGATTTTGAATGTTTGATAAAGTATGGGGAATTCCAAAGACCTAATGTTTCCGATATTAAAAAAGGTCACATTCATGCCTGGAAAGTTTAGGATGTTAGTTTTTCATAAATAGGACGTTGTATTAGAAGACATACATCTACTGCATCTAATTCTATAGCTGGAAAATATTTTATTTGGGGGATTATGGTAGCGGACGCAACAATACACGCTTTATAGAATCCCCAACAAACTGTAAAAACCACTAATTTATTTGCTTCAAAATTTGACATTTTTAATACTGGTATCTTTTACTGTGTTTTTGCACAAAATAAATCTAATTTACATTTATTTTATGCATTTTTCAAAAATTTTTCACGTAATACATTTATATATGGTCCCTTAACTCATGAAAATAACACATTTTATTTAATATAAATTAAACTACTGAACGTAAAAATTTGAAATTTTGCACAGCCATGTAATATAAATTTCTGCATCTATTTCCATCGAAATTTTGCTCGGTCGCTATTCATAATTTTTTTGAATATTAATTTAATAATTCATAATTCATATTAATGATTTATTAAAAATCATAATAACATTAAATTATGTTTGGGTCGTTTAGTTCTAATAGTGCGAATAAAAATCAGCTTCTTACTACCAATATTATATGAGATATGAATTGAAGTATGAAAAAATATTTTAACATAGGGGGAGGGGGATTTTGGGTGCTCATAACTCACTCATTTTCTGTCCAAATTTATTGAAAATTGGTGTCCGGGGTTAAAATGAACTAAATTTTTGAAATATGAAGTGAAATCTAGGGGTTGCTATTGAGAAAAAAAAGTTGGTGCGAATTTTAATATGTAGATGGCCCCTTATGCAATTTTTATGCATAGCAAATTAAAGTGTGCGTCAATCGTAAACGATTGGTATCTGTAACTTTGCTGTGCGACGAACAACGGCCGAAAAATGTACAAGTGGGCCTTTTTTTTCCGCAGCTGTACATTTCTATTTAACTTTTGTATGTTATTTATGTAATTACTCTCTTATGTATTCTAATATTTCTATTTATTATTTTATTCATTAATATAAATAGTTTGAATTTTTGACGGTTGCATTAGATAGAGGAAAGATATAAATATTGGCGCCTTCTTTTGTTTTTCCCTTAAAGCTACTTTCATTTTGAAAAATTCCAGATTTTTCACCTTTTAAATCAACAACTGAGATACCTCTTTTATATTGTGAGAAAGCATCCCCCTATGGATATTTGTGGAAGTTACTAATTAGCAGAAAAGATGGTTTAACACGCAAATTTTTCTGTGATATGTGTGCTAAAAGATATTGAATAGCGAAAGCGTTACAGAAACCTTTTCCTTTTACAAATCATTATGTCACTGTGCTATTTTTACAAACGAAGAATATGTATTTTTGAAACATAAACTGCTTGCTTTATAAAAACATTTTTCAAATGAGTTATTATATCTGTGTTAGCATGTGTTCGATTTATGGAGCCTTTTCAAATTTTTGATGGAATGTTTGAGTAACTTAATTATTTTCATGTTTCAAACGAAATTAATCATACTGATATCTTTATGTAGTTTTCTGAGTGTTTTTGTCTTATTAATAAAATATTTAATGTTAATATAACTTTCAAGGTGGCTGATTTGTGACTGCTATGTACAAGTGTATGCGTACTATTATGTCTTAGGGGGTGACTAACCGCACTTTGTACGTGTGTTTTCCTAGCGCGGCTTGAAGCTGATTTGTTTATTGAAATAAGCAGCAAGTACCATCAAAATAAAATTTACATTAGCATGGCACTGCCATTATTTTATCCTGTTGAGATTTCTGAAATTCGTACTTTTCTGTAGGCAAGAAAAAATGTTAAAAAATTGTCATAAACAAGAGTATCAAATCCTTAGCCTTTAACGTTTGATCGTAAAATGGCTGTATCATTGTATCGCCTTAGGTATTGGTTCTTTTCTTAAATTTTTCCGTTTCTGAAATTTATCTTTGATCTGTATACAAGAAATATGATGTTAGATAGTGTCACATCGTATAAGAAAATGGAGTTTGAAAACTTATAAGAATGAAACATGCAAACTTAGAACATAAGAGGCTCGACGAAATGGGGAAAAAAAAAAAAAAAAAAACTTATCAATTATCTTAATCGGAAAACCACGCATGATCAAATTTTTCAACTTCATTTTATACTCGAGAAAAAATGTTGTTTTGATTTTTTCTGTATTTCATTTACAATATTCATTTCTTAATGAGCAAAAAATTTATTTTTTATGTTTTAATAGCTTGCTGCATTATTAAACTATTAAATGTACTGAATTTCTCACTGTCTGCACTGTTTTCATGAATTATGGGGGCTTAGGCACTTCTGCTTTTACAGCATTTTGTAGCAACTACCAGCCCTAAATCCAGATTTGTTCGATAGCGGCAGCACTGGCCAAGGGTATTAATATCTACCACAAACATCCGAAGAGTTCGTTTCTACCTCATTCGGGAGCCGATAGATGACAGCACTACCGATCGTTAGCGCGGGGAGGGGGGGGGCGTTTTAATTTTGAAGCAAATACCAAGCAGAAGACCCCAAGGCTTAGTTTTGAAACACCCAGAGGTATCGTTTTTGTATGGGAACTTGGACACGACGTATTTAACGTGCCCCAAATTTCTCATTTACTCAGTAGTTTTTATTTTTTGTCAACATTATTGATTTTATGTACTTGGAAGTATATCGATTTCACCGTAGGTCCGTTAAAACACACTTCTTGAAGTGGTAGGAAAAATCTATTCCTAGACAAGTTAAGCACATACTCAAAGTTTTTATTCACAAAAATTGTATCGCAATTTCACAATTAAAAATTCTATTTTCTTATTAAAAGAGGTGTTTTCCTTAGCGAAAGCTCAACGGCTCTTATTATTGTGATAAAATAATGTAAAATGGGGATACCTTTAATGTCTTTTTTGTATGTTGTAATTGATATTCCATATTACGTTCGCGTTTGTGAATGATTAAGTAAAATAGAGTAAATCATAAGACTTTTAGGTTTTATATTTGTGCTTACTTTTTAGTGTTGAAACTATGTTTGTCTCCTTAGTCATAAAGAGAAGGTCTCAAATATAAATAGAAGGCTTAAAAGAAAAAGAAAAAAAAAACGTGGCTTAAAAGAAAAAGAAAAAAAAACGTGACGCTGCATTGTATGTATAATTAATTCATTTGTTGTACATAAGAGAAAGAAGGCGGTAGGAATGCATATACACAGAATTACATTTTCTCTGAAACTGGATTGTTCAGTAGTTCCTTTCTTTTATTTAACCGCTTGGTTTAAACCCTTTTTTGTTTGTCGCATTATTTTTCATTTATTTAATGAATGTTTATGTACTACAGGTGTGTTAATTAATCAGACTAACTTTATTCAGGCCCTCACTTAATGTGATTAAAATTCAAGTTGCAATATGATGGCCTTTACTCGTTTTACAATATTAAAGGCCAGACTACAAAATACTTGAGCTCCGGCAAGAATTTTTACTTCTTTGGCTGTAGGGTTCGCCGTGATAGCCCAGTGGTTAAGGCGTCAGACTCTCGTGTGTGTGTGTGTGTGTGTGTGTGTGTGTGATTACGACCGATTAGCTCCGAGTGGGCTCTAGGTCAAAGGGTGGGGTGCCCTCCGTGGGGATCTTTCTAAGGGGTTCTAACCCGTATTTACGCTAAGTTTCGGAGAAAACCACGGAAAACTCCGAACGGTTAGGTCGACGGTCGCGCGATGGGACCCGAACCCGGGACCTTCACAATTTCCCCGTCTACCATTCCCAGTGATATAACCACTGTGCCATGGTGAGGCTCGTCAGACTCGTAACCGGAAGGTTGCGGGTTCGATACCGGCGTACCACTAAAGACCACCGTGTACATGCGATGCACGTGCACGTTAAATCCGTGGTTCCGAAAGTCCTCTCTGCGGTCGCTAGCAGTTTCCGAAGGGTGCCAAAATTCAGAAGTCCTTCACCTTCTGATGAGGTTCCAGATTGTGGCCGGAAATTCCGGGAAAGACGTATATGTAGTTCTAAGCGACACATTCAGTGACGCGAGCTGTCCTCTCCTGATAAATAAATAAATAAATACTGAATATATTTATAGTGTCAAACTATGGCCACAAAGTTCTTGTTAAGAAAAAATTTGTTCAGTGAATACGCTTTAGTCCTGTAAATTGAAATTCCATTTGCAAATACTGATAAATATAGTATATTTCATGCTTTAGCGAGACTGGAAATAACTTTTTGTCTAATTGCTCTAGATACATTAATTTTGCTCATTATTCTCCCATACTAAGTGAAATTGATAAACGCATTATGTTTCGCTTTTCTCCGCTACTTGAGAGAGAGAAAAAAGAAAACTGGAATTCAAATTGAAATGTCTGGGAAGTCCATTACAGAAAATCTCTCCATCCATTATTGAATTTTTCCTGTGATGATTAATAGAAATGTATCGTACTTTTATAACTATTTCCGTCCTCTTTGAAATCCGAATCATCCATCATGCTTCGTCGGAATTTTTTTGGGAATGTCGAAATATCCTCTTCTCGCAAGATTGAGAAGTGGGGAGTGGGAAAGGAAAAAAATTGACTTTTCCCAAGACTCATCTCTGGTAAAGAAAAATGACGTAGACTTGTGAACGAACTGATAATCTGATGCGTTTGTTACCATTTCGACATAAAAAATGTATTACGCGAGTTTGCTACAGGCTGTTAAATTTGAAGGTAATAGGTAGCAAATGAGATGAGAAAGTTGCTTATCCGGTCTCGGTAAACTCAGTAATCTTAAATTTTGATTAGAAAAATAACATCAATGCCTTGTATGCACAGAATATTTCTTTAAGATGAAAAATAACATGACTATCGTGTATGCATATAAATAAAAAATATTTCTTTTACGATGAAAAATGCATTTATAAAACTGAGATAGGTACGAACATTCACAACAGTGTAAGAAACAGCACGAACCTAAACAGAAAAAGAACATTAACTGAGAGAAAGTAATTCTGGAAATCCAGAGTATCGTTTTGGTTTCTCTGCAGAGGAAGTTGAATTGTGATAAAAAAAATGCTTGATTATTTACTACAAAATTACCATTTAGTTCCTACTTCTCGTAGTTGATGTACCTTAATGGAAATTTTGACACATTTTGGGTAATTATAATTAAATCTATCGATCTGCTCAGGGGTGTAGCCAAGGGGGGGATAATGTATATTCTTCACTCCTTTATCACGCACATGTATGCATATATGTGAGCTGCAGTAGTCCTAACCGTCCCCCCCCCCCATGAAAAATTTCTGGCTACGCCCCTGATCTGCTAGATATTGGTACTAAGCATTTTACACGTGATTGACTAAGCTTTAAAAGCATATTTGAGGACAATTGAGATGTACTGCTGAAATTATTTACTTTATTTTATATTCACAAACCTAAAACACATACATAAAGATGTGTGTATCCAAAGAGTTAACTTTTATTCAGATATAATCTAAGTAGTTCTGTGTTTCCCACTTACAGTACGTTATAATATGGTGTAAAATGGTTAAGTACATTTTTTAACCTATCGAAAGTTTAAATAAGTTTTTGTACACCGTATTTATTGTGTGTAGATCTATTGCTAAATACTGAGTTCATGTGTTCTCCGTAATCTAAATATTTAAAAGAGAAAAATGTTAGCAATTAATTAACTATTGTATAATATCCAAGAAATCACCACTGATGCATGGTTTTGCAGGCAGGTTCATTATCTCTGATGCACTTCTTATTACTTCAGCGTAAAAGCATACTATTAGAAATGGTGTAGGCTAGTGTCGAAGCCAGAAATATTTCATAGGGGGTGTTATGACTACTGCAACTCACATATATGTATACGTGTGTGTGATAAGGGAGTGGAGAATATACATTTTGTAAGGCAAAAAAATCCTCATGGGGGGGTGACCCTCTATCCCCACCCCCTGGCTACGACACTGGTGTAAGTTGTTTTTTTATCTGCCTTTGAATATTTCTGTCACTATCTTAAATCTTTTCGCATTCCATGTAATTTTAATTGAATTTATTTTGTCTACTAAATATTGTACTAATTCTTTATTCAGTACTTATTAAAATATTCTCATTAGTTAGAACTACTTTGAATTAGCTAAAATATGAAGTGGCTTCGGAAAACGTTGAAAAATAAATACTTTCAAAAGCGTAATAAACTGTCCAATGTATGCGTGCTTTTTTTTTTTTTAAATAAATAAAAATAAGCTTTTGAATGACTTATTAGTTGTGTTGTGGCTGTGGATTAGTTTGTAAATGATGATGAATAATTTTATTTTTTTTTCTGTTATTTTCTTGTACGTTTTCGGTTCTTGTCTATCGCCATTGTTTATTATGATCCAATGCTTTCAATATTGTGAATTTCAGGAGAGTGTTAATTTTAGTGCTTGATCATTCTTCGGTTTTTCCTTTTTTTTTCTTTTTTTGTGAAATCCTTGAAAACATCAAATTATACTAACGATAACTTTCTTTCTATGACACGAAAATGTGTACACCGTTTAGCGGTAAATTTTAAATAAGTAAAATTGCTTTTCCTTCTTAACAAGCGGCTAAATATGACAAATACTCATCGCAAATGCGTTTACCTGTGCGAAAATGAGAAACTCCTTAAATATTCTTAAACTATCGAAAACTAGTGTTCTAATTAGCGGCTTGATATTTTAAAATTACTTTCTGAACGCTCCGTTTGTTTGTTCATTTAGCTATAATTTTAGGACGAATGACCTCATTAAGTTCTGAAATGTAAAAATAGTTACATGCCCCGCAGATAAATTATGATTCTCAAACATCATTAATTTCTCTTTTCATATGCAAACGTTGTATGATTCTTTTTCAAAAAGAATCATTTGGTGAAATTAACCTTTTTCCCCACTCTCTCTATTAGTTCTTACTTAATTGCAAACTTTTGGTACTAGACAGACCTGTTGAATAGTTAAATATTTGAGGAAGAGATGGAACAGATTTTCCTATTCAGAGTCTCTTGAGCTCGGTACTAATAACTAAAGGCGTTAAATAGCAATTTGTAGCTGTAATATGAAATTCCGGGATGTAGTATCGAAATAAAAAATCGTGGGTATAAAGGAAGCTGAAAATATGTAATGATTGTGAGTGTGTATGCTTTTTTTCAATGGGCACCTCTTTAGTAGACATTTCTTTTATTTGTTTTTAAGATAAATAATGTCTCTAAAGCTTCGTAAAATTTCCTTTTAAAAACTCTTTAAAAATTAATTGAATGGTTTTTTTATAGTGTTTAATAATATAAACAATAATTATATTTTTCCACGTTTTATTTACTTACCAAAACATTAAACCCCCTTCATTTTACTGAAATCTACTTCATAAAAGCAAAAGTTATTAAATGGCGTAAAGATCATATAAACATAGAGGGGCTAAAGTCACCTGAGAGTGCGAGGATCAAACAGGAGCCATACTGGATGACTGAACTCTGGTAATTGACTCTCTTAAGAGATTTTGGTCGAAGCAATAACCAAACAAATGACTTTAGCAAGTAAGATAAATAGTTTAGCTATGCTTTGTTATAACTTAGTTAATTGACATCACAGAACTTTTTGCATTCCCCTTTGCTATTACAGTTTTAAAGATAGGGAAAAAAAATATTTAAACTTCCGTACAAATTCTCATCGACCCCGCATTTGGGGTAATTGAGCTCTTCAAACAGACTTGGGCTTGACTTGAGAATACGGTAACGTATAGTTGAATAGAGAAAGACCTTTTTCAATCCTTTCAGATCCCTTCAATCCAATCCCTTTCAGACCTTTTTCAATTTTTTTTAAAAATCCTTCTTTGTGATATAGGGGAAAAAAGAAAAATACCTTTCTCTAATAGGGAAAAAAAAAATGCCTGAAAATAATAGAAAAAAACCCGTTTCTGTGACTGAAAATAACTGCGAGAAACCGTTTCGTAAGATAACATGTGAACGGAAATTAACCGTTTTCTCCGACACCAGAAATAAAAAAAAAAACGTTTTTTTCCCCGGCAGCGTTGCTGCCAGACAATGACCGTTTATTTCAGGAATTTTTTATAACAGAGTATGTTAACAGATGGCACCACTAAAATTCAAAGAAAGGAGGAAGAAATCGCAGCAGGCGACGATGTAGCTAAGACGTCACAATCCACTTTTCCCCCATATGTATCTGAGCGTGATGGTCACGCGAATTCAGTGCTTTTTCCCCCATCCCAAAAGTACCCAACTTGCCTAATGAAGTTTTCACTTCAAAAATACCAGTATTGTTGACCATTCAAATTCGTAAAAAAGCAAAATGTATTTAAAATAGCGACAATTCAAATTAGAACCAATTAAAAATATGTGATGAACTGCATCACAGATGGTGTCAAGTATGCTTTTATATTATACCTTTTCGTATCAGGAAGTATTCTGTCAAAGCCATGTAACAAATGATTATGAGTGACATGAAATGCAAATGCTGTGTCAGTTACTGTGTGAGTGAAGAGTAATCACTTTTGTTCCTAACGTCTAGTGGAATTGAGGTGTTACTTATGAGATAAAGCTTTCCTGTTAGAATTCCGCAAAGATTTCCTATTAGAATTCGAGGAAAATCATGTCTGTGGTCTTAAAGTTAATTTTGTATAGTTTTTTGAACTCCATCAGTAGAAAGATAATCTTGCTATCGAGATCTCCGAATAAGAATCCAGTCTGCGTGAGTGGTAAATCCTTACTTTTCATGTTGCTGCTTACCTATGGTATGGCGGTACGAAAAGTTTTTTGCTTTTACATTTTCATCACATGGTTTAACCATTTGACTTATTGATTTCACATACAGAAAAGAATTATTTGCAAAAAGAGAGCGTATTATGCTTCGGACTTCCAATTATAGACCATCTTTCTAATAAGCATCTCTCAATTAATAAAACGCATCTGCAGAACTATTAACTTCCTGAAATTTTCGCAGATATATTTATGTATTAATTCGTGCATTTTAATAGTTCTGTTTGTAACTTCTTGACCTATCCTGGAATTTTTGTGCGTTAACGAATAGTAGAATTTTTTTTTCGTTTGTGACATATCTATTTTATTTCCTCCAGGGAGCAACCCATCTTTACAACTAAAGCGCATGTCTTCCACATTGATCCTAAGACAAAACGATCATGGGTTCCGGCCAGTTCCCAAGCAGTCAACGTCAGCTTCTTCTTTGACTCTAGCCGTAACCTATATCGGATCATCAGTGTCGAAGGAACAAAGGTAAGTTGTAAGATTTACTACGTAGGGTGCTTCTAAAAAGTCTTTCAAAATGAAAAGGCCGATAGACAGGGCCCAAATAAGCATATTTTGTAAAAGGAAGGTATCGCGCAAATGGCCTGCCTAGTCGGTAAAGAGCGCTTTTGATATCGCATTTGAAATATGTCACCTGACAAGTTTTTTTTTTTTTTTTTTTCTCGCGCGGATTTTGAAAAACGTGCATTTGCCACGCAGAGCAGAGCACATAGAATTCTACAATACGCTCACAATTTGGAACTGTCCAACATGAATTTATGTATGGAGCTGAAATAACTACCAGTGAACTGGCTGTTATGTTGGCCGACTCGCTGTGTCCCTTGTTGACAATCCCCATATGTCCTTCGAGCAGCTTCTCCATGCATACACTGCAAATCTTTGAACACATTTTGGAACACTTATTTTGTCCCCCTTTTGAGAACACAGAGAAGAACACTTTTTGGAACACTTATTTTGACCCCTTTTTGAGAACACTTTTTGGAACACATTTCAGAACACTTTCAAAAAAGTAAGAGCAGGTGCTGTTGCGGCGGAAGTGACGTCATCAAGGGGCTTGGCCGGACGTAAGGGGTGGAGTAGAGTTGTTTCCCTCCTGGATGGTTGAGTTGTATTTTTTCTGGATTTGGAGTCTGCTATGTTTGGATTGGGACAGCTTTTAATTTACTTTAGTTATTTTATTTAATTATTAAATAATTAATTTCAGTGCTGCTATTTGTTATTGAATTTTCAGTGCTGCAATCTGGTATTATGTTTAGGAATTACGTTTTTAGTCTTGAAATTGGACTTAGAATTTTTTAGAGTTTGGAACTGATTTTAATGAATCATTTAATTAATGAATTTTAGTTAATTACTATAATTTAGTGCTGCAATTTGTTATTGAATTTTAGAATTAATTTGTGGGCTTGGATTTTATTTTTTCTCACTTACCGGCAGCGGGATTCGAATCCCGGACCTCCCGATCTCGAGGCCGATGCTATACCGTTGAGGCTACTCGCTCAGAACAATATCATTGTAACAAATAAAGCAAGGATTTTACCAGTGTTCCCAATCTGTTCTCAAATGTGTTCCTAAGTTTAGATTAACAAATATCCTAAGCATAACACTTTCAGAACGCTTCCTTTATAACGGATCACATTCGGAGCGCATTTCAGAACACTTTTAGGTAACTGGAACACTTTTTTTCAATAAATGTGTCCCCAATTCCAAATGTGTTCCCAATGTGTGCTGGGAATTTGCAGTGTAAAATGCATGACGGCGATCTCCTGTTTTATGTAACGATAGATAGTGCTCGAAATGAATTTTTAAATTATGTACATCTTTTATGTAAATTATCAATTGCGCCCTCTACCATCTAGATGTGCCGTTTACGTACATCTTTTCCGGGGCGAAATATGCTAAAATGCTTTGAAGCGAAATATACTTATCCCTTCTAATTTGTCTTAACATTTGTGAAAGCTATTTTAGAAAGACCTTTTAAATCCTTCAGTTCATTCTTTCTGTGGTTTTGGCATGTCACATTGTGTACCTGGTTAAAATTACTGGAAGTATAACAGTTGAACTTTTTCATAATGATATTTAAGATCCAAGATAAATTACTGTTAATTGTTCTATTAAGGATTTTAAAAATATAGGTGGCAGTCAAAGGAAAATGGGACAGACTATATAAGGTGCAAGGCGCGGAAGATGGCAAGGCAGGTAGGTGTCTGTATAGACGTACTTTCTATTGGGAATCGGTAAGGCATAGAGGTGTGCCGGATTGTTAAAAAGTTAGATCCGCCGAGACAGATCTGAAAACGGGTAAGTTGTTTCTATATCCGCGGGTACGGATATGAAAACGGATCATCTGTCTCTTGTATCCGCGGATACGGATATGAAAATGGATAATTTGCTGCCATATCCGCGGAAACGTATACAAATCTACCTACAATGATAGATCATGCCAACGGCCGTCATTTGTCGTACAGCAAAGTTACATATATCAATTGTTTACGAATAACGTACACTTTAATTTGCTTTACATTAAATTTGCATAAAGGGACCATAGTCATAATTAAATGTACACTGTTATATAAAGAATCTGAATTTCACAGACAATGCCAACCTGAACTTCATGGGAGAATCTCCCTTATTGCTGGAAAAAGCATTTTAAGTTCTGTTAAAAAAACGAAAATTATCGGTAAATCCTCTGAGGCCTAGTTCTAAACGGGCATTTTCCGTTCTTCTTCTGGCATCTCCCAGTCACTTCCACTTGTAATCAAAACAATATTCAAAAATCTTATTTTAATCATTCTGAATGCAGTATGTTCTTTGCTTATTCTGCCTGAAGTTCAAGGAGTTAAGGTCCCTTAAACATACACGATTATCGTCGCACTATGCATGTAACAGACAACTGCAAGTATTTGGAGTAGTATTTTACCTGCATGTCCTTTGTGGTGGGTGCTACGTTAATGTAGTTTGCACGATGAAGCTTATTTCTCAGTGTATTCGCTTGTTGTAGTTTTATTTTATATCCGAATACCAAATGCATCTTTTTCATAGTCAGAGTTGTGAAATAAATTCAACTTAAACATGAAGGGGATGTTTTCGGTTAAGATTTTGCTTTAATGAACATAGTCTCTTACTACTGGATAAGAAAAATCTCGTAGCTGTTATAAAACAAATGAAGGCATGATTACTTCGACTCATAGAAGTGCATAGTAAGTACCATGTTACCTTTCTTTCCTGTAAATAAATTTGTTTGCTGCATTAATTGATGTTGTTGTTGTTGTGGGATTACGGCCAGTTATCTGCGAGAGGAATGTAGACCGAGTGGTGGGGTGCGCTCCGTGGGGGGCTTCCTAAAGGGTCCTATATTTTTACGCTACATTTCGGAGAAAACCACGGGAAACTCCAAACGGTTAGATCGGCAGACGCGACTTGGTTTTGAACCAGATACCTTCAGTCTCCCAGTTCAAAGCGCTATGCGCTAGGCCGCTGGTCGGGCGCTGCTTTAATTGAATTTCACGGCAAGTTTAACCATGATTGCATTTTTGCATTTTGACTGTACTATGAATTCGTTCTAAAACTAAAGACTATATGAAATTATAGTCTATTTATTGAAAAAAAAAATTGTTTTTTGTATAGTGCATTAAGATAGATGCGTATTTGCCTTGATTGAAAATTTATTTTCTCGGACTAAAAATCATAGATTATAGCTCTGATAAAAAATGAAGAAAACGAATCATTCAAATATTATTTTACTCTTGTGCCATTTACCATTTTATGTATGTACACTTTTTAAAAACAACTCTGGTGATTTAGCACCTAGATAGACCACCTTTCCGCCCCCCCCTAAAAAAAATAAATAAATAAAATTATTACTAAAGTATGGGCCTACGCAGCCGGAGCAAAAACATCGGAACTGGACATTAGAAGAATGGAAGAAAGTTCGCATGGTCTGACGAATCACGTTTTCTGGTCCATCACCATCTGGACCGATTTCCAAAGTAAATCCTGGCTCCCAGATGCACACTTAGATGGAGACAGGCCGGTGGTGGGAATACTATGGTGTGTGCAATGTTTTCATGGAGCACATTAGGACCCATAATCCCCATAGAACAATCCCTGACGTCTGTGCGCTACGTGATCATCGTTGCAGACCAGGTTCACCCATTCATGACAGCAGTATTTCCGGCGGGGGATGGTGTTTACCAACAGGATAATGTACCATGTCATAAGGGTTGAATCATCAAGGAGTGGTTCCAGAAACATTCCAGTGACTTTCAAGCCATGTCTTGGCCTCCAAATTCACCTGACATTAATATAATAGAGCATTTGCGGTCCCACCAGGAAAACCAAATTCGTGCTGCTACGCCAGGTGCTGGCAGTATATAATGTAATTAGATAGCGGTATATAATGTAATTATAATAATGTAGCCGTATACAATGTAATTAGATGTATTTTGCACAAAAATTGTAAATGTTAGAGGTTTTAAAAAAGCAAATTTTGAAGCAAATAAATTGCAGATTTGTGAAGTTTGAGGGTACTTTAGTCATATTATTTTCGTTTTGTAGATACATCACCGTTTTAGAAATTAACATTCAAGACTCCTTTATGTATGCTTATTGGTCAGGTGAGCAGAGGACAACGTTTCACTCTTAACAATGTTACTGGCAGCATTTCACCTAAGAGAGCCTGTAAAATACTCAATAACAATTTCAATATGAATTAGAAAGTGTTCATATGTACGTGCAAAAGCGTAAGCTAGTTTAGAAAAATACCGATGTCAAAGATGCCATAATTAAAGTATGCTATACTAAACTGAAAAATCTCTATTAATAAAACTTTAAAATGACCAGTGATTAATTATAATAGTAGAACAATATTGCATTCTGTTATATAATGCTAACAATTTTAATTCTAATGTTTAAATACAGCAAGCTTAAAGGTCAGTTTATTAGAACATTGTCAGGTAAATTATAAATAGAAAAATTATTGTAAAAAATTCTCGTAAATAAGATACTCTTGTAAATCAGTTAAATTGAAACTGTAATTATAAATTAATATTTTCAATTCGTAATGTAATTGAGTTAAAAACTAAAGCAAATTATAGTTGTTTTAAGTATAAAATTTCTCGAAATATTAAAATTGCCTCAAACGTTATTAAAAATGTTTTTTTACACAATTATCTGTACTGGATTGCCTTAATCGTTTTCAAAATTCGAATATTAAATTGCCTATTTAAAATTACAATAAATGATAAATCATACATATTTTTTAACATTATTTTCTTGTGAATAATATTTCTTTTAATTCTCGCGAGCAAAATTGATATAAAGCCAAAAATTTGGAGCCTCTTCATATACTTTTCTCAATCTCCTTAAAATTGTGCGAAAAATAATTCCCAATAGCTTAAAAAAAATATCATAAAAAAGTGGTGAAAATTTATACTTAGAGTATTTTGAGTGCTTTCGTTTACCGTTTAATAAAGTCAAAATAGGGTATTGCTATCGGGAAAGAAAAAAAAAAAAGTTGATGCGAAATTATATATGAAGACGGCCTCTTTTGCAAATTGTATTAATAGGAAATTGCAGTATACGTTATCTAAACGATTGATACATAATTTTTTGTACGACAATCGATGGCCGAATAAAGAGCAAGTGGGCCTTTTTTATCCGGAGCTGTAGATTATATTCTGTTTAGAGATTTATAGGGAAAATATTTTTATTTTATTTATGTAACTGCCAAGAAGAATAATCCGCACAAAATGCAATTTTTAATTACATTTCTTTTCCGTTCACGTGCTAATGATCTTAAAAAAACAAATTTCTGTTTCTTTTCAAATTTTCAGTTCTGCAAGAAGCTAATACAGATTCATTTTGTTGTCTTGAATCGATTCTTATTTAACATTTCCTTCCCTTCCATTTTCTGAGATTACTTGTGTTCCGTGAATAGCTTCTTTTAATGAGCTTTATATGCTCTCCAATAATTTGTGTTCATAATCAATGGTCAGGTAGTCTTTCAGAATTTGGTTAATTATTGCCCTTTGTTTCTTCTTTTCTTCTAAATAAAATAGTTGTACATCAGCTCAATGTAATTCCCTTTTTATAATTTATTTTTCCTTCCGTGATATTTAAGGGAAAAAACTATATATATATATATATATATATATATAAAACCGCATGTTAAGTAGCAAAGATTAATATACTGAATATACAGGGTGTCCAAAAAAGGCGATAACAGGCTTTAATTCATTATTTAATAGAGATTAGTGGGCAATTTTAACTGAAAAAATTGTTCAAAATAAGGTCGGAAATAAGACTCCGCTAAGAAAAGAATTCCTATCGTTAATTTTCAAGAAGTTAGTTTTTAAATTTTATATGACCCCCGTACAAAAAAATTCCCAGTTAGTAATATGTTTTTCATACGCTAAACATGTAATGTACAAAATTCAGCCTTTCATCATAAAATGTCTCAGAGCTATCTTTAAATAAAGATGATCGGGGGCTATACATGAATTTGAATGTAAACGGTAATTGCTAGAGTGGGAAAAAATTTCTTTCGTAATTTCTGTACGCCCCTTGAAATGCGATCATCCGATGTTCTATTCTTTCCCTTTGAAAGCCATTGAAAAAGTGGTTCAAGGGCCCGATTCAAACGAAACGCGATCGGTCGTCTCCAAAACGATCGTTTTCTCTCTGGAAGTTCGATCGCTTTTACAAGCGATCGCAAAAGTGTATTCAAAGTGAAACAAAATAGGCGATCGAACTTACAGGTTTGCTAGATCGAAACTTTATCGCCACAGAGTGAAAACGCAACTTCCGGTGACGTAGAAAGTCGCTGTTAACCAATAAAAAAATCGCATCTCTCTGGAATTTTTTTTAACTTAATGGCGATGACTAACTGTTTATTTATTTATGTTTGAGGTTTTTCCCCAACAGTATTGTAGGTTAGTGTTTTAAAATTTTAACTGGTTTAGGTTAATATTTTTTGTATGTTTATAATCATGGAAACGCATTTTTAATTTATGAAGATTTTTTTTTAGAAAATTATTGATAATAGTATTGTTCGTCATAATTATTATGTCGAATTGTTCGAATTATTGAATAATAATTGTTCTCTAGTTTGCCTACTATATTTTATTTTTCTTCAGCAGAGAAGCTGTTTATAATTATAATGGAGGGGTAGAATTACTATATATTTCATGTTCTGATATATAATTAACAATCAAAGACATCCTTAATATAATGATATGAATATTTGTATTTGTTTAGGAGGGTTGCTAGGATGCTTATTTTAGCGAGAAATTATTCGTTAATGTATTTTTTCGCGCTGTTTCAAATATTAAACATTTATCCAGCAATAAACGATTTAAAAAAAGGACTACAGATGGCGCCTGCATCGTAGTGTCTGCTAGAGTAGAACTCAAAGGCCGACAGAAAATAAACCCTACAGATATTCTGTTCTGCGAGAAAATTCAGCTTTCCGCAGGCCTAAATCTTTTGCAGAATTCCCTGTCTGATAATTCCAACGGATTGCTTCCTAATTTTAAATAACGAGTCTTCATTGTTGTTGTAATCTTCTCATCAACCATCCGCCGATCGATCCGCCATGTTCGAGAAAACGATCGCTTTTGGAAAAACGATAGCAAAACACCAATCGCAGTGTCACGTGATCCAAAAGCGATAGACAGATTTCACTTGAATAGGAAACATAGGAATCAGTCGAAAATTTCCGCGATCGCAACGGAAAACGATAGAACTCTGTTTCGTTTGAATCCGGCCCCAAGTCAGCATACATTTATCTTCATACCTCTGACAGTTTTTAGAATATAATTCTCAAATTTTGCGCGTCACCTCATTTGTGTATGGGGCACAATATTCTAAGTGTGAACTTTTTTGTACTGGGGTCGTATACAAATATAAGAAGTGTAACTTTTTGTAAATGAACGAGAGGAATTTTTTCGTAATGGCATCTTATTTTCAGACGAGTGATTTATTCAAAAGTTGGCACTTCAAGTATTCGTTGCATTTTAAATATCTTTTTTTCTGTTTATGTCAATATTTAAGCATTAGCAATATCTTCGGAACAGTTAATAGTTCACTTAATTTAAAATCAGACTACTCTGGATTTATGCTCTTGACAAATTTATGCTATTTCATTTTTGATACAGAATTTTAGAATGCTTCATTTGAAAGTAATCGATTGATATAGCAATTTTTGCGACTTTATTTTATCACGATTGATTAATTAAAAGCATCGTAGAATGTTTTTAGTTTAGTTAAAAGTATGCATTGGTCTTTTTTTATATATTTAATTTATTCAGTATAACGTACGAACTTTGCGATAAGGCTCATTTCGTGCCTGATAAAAACCGTAAATTTTTGTAAAAAAAAAGGTCTTAGTTGTATATGAAACATACAAAAATGCCACTTATTCTGTTATTTTACTTCCCCATTTAATCTGATCCCCATTAAGATGCATGTGTACCTTTAAAATGCAAATTATTTTAGTTACTATTAAATCTAAATGTCTTAACTTTCTGAATCAATTTCAATTTTGCTGATGTTTTACTTAGAACTTGAGTTATAGGAATTTTAATACGAGTAATTTCATAGGAAAAGCCTACTATTTAAGATTAGTTTCTACTTTTCCTTAAAATTGTTTTTGACGTTATGCTTCCTCGCAAAACATCCTAACTCAAAAAATAATCATTGTAATGTTATGAAACTTTGGTAAAATAATGTAAAAGAGTTGACTTTAGGAATGAGCCTCTATAAACAATGTAATGAAATTATTTGTCATTCCTTAGTAATTTGAAATAATGAAATGTCATATATTTTCATGATTTTTCTGCGCTAAACATGTTAACGTCACTAATTCTTAAAATACTATAGTTAAAGTTTATGAGAATGGTACATTTCCTCATAGAGGTTTCAAACGTCGAAAATAAAATTTACACATTAAAATTTCTTCTTTTAAATTTGAATTTTGATGTTAGCAAAAGAACCAATTTATAATACTTTTTATGTACATTTTGAGCCTTAAAAAATCAAAATATTTAAAAATATGCATATTCTTTTTATTAACAATTATTCAATACATTCCATAATATAATTCACATAAATAGTCAGTTTTTCAAATATTAAGAAAAATCCTTTCCGCAGGCACCTTAATTTAATGCATGCAACAAGGTACTGTTCGGTATTTATATGTGTATTTGTTTATGTTGAAGAACTGAATTTACCATAAGCTCTGTATAAATCGTATTTTGAAAAAACCAAAACATGCCCATGGCAGAAAGATTTGGAGTTTCCAAACAACTTATGCGTGATAGCGCAGTTGTTTTGAGGTCTCAAGCGATCGCTCTTAGCGTCAAGCTTACTTCTTTGATAGCAGTACTGTTAAAAATTGTAGACCAAAATAGTTTTTTTTTTTTACGATTTTGATGCACTTTTATAAAAACACTGATATTAGAAAACATCGAATAAATAAAAAAAAGGAAGTCTTTGTACACAAGCTGACACCCATCGTAGGATAGAGAGGAAAGTGTGATTGAGCAAAATGCCTTTCTGTAGCGTTTTATTTACAAATACAGTGGAAATACAGAGCATCAGAAAGGCAGGGCAGGAAAACCCCAGAAATTGAGAAATTTTAATAAAATCGGTTAAACAACACATAACTTTAATACCATTCTAAGCTAATGCAATATTTTTTACTACAGTATTTAAAGCCGAGCGTACATTTTAGTTATTGATGAGTACGAAATTCTGTATGATGGATGGGGAATGAATCATTGCCTAGTAATATGGAAAAAGAATGCATTGAATTATGAATATCTTTAGAATGAAAACTACTTTTATGCATATTGTGTGAAATGAAACAGCTCTCAGCAATATTTAAAATGAAGATGTATTCAGGACTTGCTTATTCTAACTTTCCAGCGCTTACTTTTTATTCATCATTTTTTTTCTCGTTTAATTTTCATTTAGTATAGAACTTCCGAAAGTTGCGAGAAAAAAAAACTCAGATTTTCATAAACTTTTGTATCGGTTTTGTCTATTCTTCAATGTTATTTAAATTATACCAGTTCTGTGATGGCAGTTAATTTAAATTTTCCCTGAGAAATATTGACAACTGGTGATTTGTAGTAAACACTGAAGTCCAATTAGTGTCTCAAATTATAGCAACTGCTAATTCAATTCATTCTCTCATACATTTGCAGCAGAAAAGCTGGAAAAATCCCCTTGAGATTTCTGTGTAAATTTTTTCAAAAAGTGTAGGAGTGCGTTACAAATTATTCTTCAGACACTTGCCAACATTTGTCAAGAAGAAAGTAAAGAATTCTAAAACAGTATATTTTTAAAACATTCTCGCAGCTGTTTCTGTGTTAAGAAGACAGGACGTCATCACAGTTCTACTTTCAGAAAGTAAAATTTGAAATTTTTGGTGCTGAATGCTACAAATATTAGAAAATATTTTACTTTAACGATAAAAATTAAAACATCGTTCTCATACAAAATAATTCATTACGATTTATATCGTATTACATAATTAGTGGCGATTAAATTTTTCTATTTGTTTCAAAATTAAATATTATACCTCAAATTATTAAAATCATTGGTCATTTCCATTTATCAAGTACAGATTTTTGTAATAAAGATGAATTAAGACGCGCACCTTTAAAGCAATAACAAGCTGGTAAAAGCTGTGAAACTTAAGAGACGTAATTTGCCTAGGTAAGTGCCAGTCATTTAAATTAATAAATTGTCGTATTTGTGCCTCTTAGCTCTATTAAGCTGTGGTAATAAAATTGATACATTTGGGATCCAAGCAAACTTTGTGACTGAGCTTTCGTGTCTTTCTGTGTGTATGTGTGTTCGCTATAGGCGCCTAGATCGTTTGTTGATCGTTCGCGCCTAGATCGTAGCTGGACCAAGTTTAGCATACTTGATTAAATAGCAGAGACAGCTAATTCTGAAAAGTAAATTTTTAATATTGTCTTTGTTTTTTTAGTTGTTTTTATATTTTGTCCTTTTCTCGTCCCCCCCCCTTTTTTTTGTTTGTTTGTTTGCATATATTTTTTGTTCTAAGAAGCTCAGTTTTCATCTGAAAACTATGTTACTTTTGTCACCGGAAAGTCCAGAGAATGCCTTTTCAAATAAGCTCTGTTACAGCATCTTACTTAATTTTTCTTTAATGTCGCCAGAAAATACCGATCATTTTAATATAGGAAATCTTTATTAAGTGACTAATAAAGATTATTTCTCAACACACCACAACAAGTTTATTTCTCAACACACTGTTTAAAAAAATTTGATGATGAACCGGAAGAAAGATTTCGCCCACTTTTATTATTATTATACAACTGGGAGGGCCGATATTTTTTTTCTTTCCATGAAATTACATACTTTAAGAACATAAGATATTTTGCTATTCTTATTTCTATAAGTAACGGATCAGAAGTTGTGTAATGATTTATTTAATTATTAATTTTCAAACTGGGAGACTTAAAGATTATATTTTAATTTAGGATAACAGGATTTGATGAATTGTTTATATTACTATTTTAGTTAAAGGATTTAGTTTTCTTATTTTTGATTAGCGGATTAAAATATTCTTTCTTAGCTGCGTCACATAATGTTTGAAGAATTTCACATATAAAACGAGACTAATATTTTTATTTTTTATATTCATATAGTGCATTCCCCGACCAGTGGCCGAGCACGCATAGCTCTGGGAGACGTAAGGTGCCTGTCTCAAACCGAGGTTGCGTCCGTCGATCTAGCCATTCGGAGTTTCTTCGAAACTTCGGGTAGAAACGGGCTAGGATACCTTAGAAAGTCCCCCAAGGAGGGCACCCCCCTCCCTCGGCCTTGATTCCTCGCGTTCCTCAAATCAAATTAAATCATGTAGAGCAAGTGTAGTTGTGAAACAATCCGGACGGGTTTGGACAAGAGGGCATGAGCGACAGTTTTTACCTGCAAGTTGGCTGCGTGCGATTTCGTACCATGCAGTTTCGTCTCGTCACTTGAAGCGTGCTATTTCATATCGTCTTCTTATAATCTTCTTATCTACTCATTTATAAATTTGATCACTATGAATTATAAGAAAACTCAGTTTTTTGAAGTGATTCATAAAAA
The DNA here is from genome assembly GCA_038373885.1 of Cheiracanthium punctorium. Classification (NCBI taxonomy): domain Eukaryota; kingdom Metazoa; phylum Arthropoda; class Arachnida; order Araneae; family Cheiracanthiidae; genus Cheiracanthium; species Cheiracanthium punctorium. The sequence goes on from JAWZYV010011819.1 coordinate 1,385,233, forward strand.
GCTCTTCTTCAAAAGTAACTAGCAGTCATTTTTTCTTTCGTGTTTTAAGGTACTTTGTATTTTGTTTTAACGTTTCGAAATTAGCATATAGAAAACTTAAGTTAGGTTTATTACAATTTTCCCGAAATTTGTGAAAGTTAGTTTGGTTCTGAAATTCTTTTAATATATTCGAATAACATACTTCTCCAGACACTTTATTATAATTGTAATTGGTGTTAAAACTACTTTTTAATAAAAATACAATTTACATGGGCTTTTTGCTTGGGTTAATTTATACTTATGTGTTAAAAAAAATAATATTAAGTAGAAAGATCAAATCTATGAACTCGTAAACTAAACTGGCCACTAGCCGGACTTACCTCGCCGCTTTTTCTCTTCCACTGTTACTTTGAAGGGGAGGAATGTGGTACGAAATAGCATGCTTGATAGGATGCTACGAAACTGCACGGTAGTGCCCCGGACTACGTAGCTAGTATGTTAGTTAAAAACGAGAAATTAGGATCCTATGGGAAACATGTTTGAAGATCATTAATTTCTTCTCATTTTTACGAAGAAAAGTATTGTTTTTCAATCAAGAGATTATTACGGTTAGCTTTAGTTAATTTCTGTCGTCTACAACATGACCTGGATTATTTTTATCGAGTGAATTTTTTTAGTTTAAGTGAGGCACTATTTATAATATGCATAGCCTTTATCAAAACAATATAATTAAAGAAAAAGTTGTACACATACAGGGTGATTCAAAACTCTTAGAGAAAAAATGTAAAAAGGTGGTAAGGGAAACTAGACGGTTCATAATCACAAAGCAGTGTAGGGTCGGAAACGTCATTTTCATGTTCCCAGTAATAATCACTTTGGAAAGTGTTAAAGTGTTCCTATAATTTCTTAATACAGTTCCACAAACAGTCGGCTTTTTCCGACACTTAAATGAAACAGAGTTTGTAAACTAACAATTTTGTCAAGTGCTTTCTACGAAAAATGTATTAGTTTTTGACAAATTATGGTTGAAAAGTTCACTGTTGCTTGAACACATATTCCAAAATGATTATTAACAGATAGATGAAGACGACGCTTCTGACCCCACATTGGTACATGCGATTCCTAACCATCTTAGTTCCCCCTAACATCCCTCCTCCAAGGATTTTGAATAACCCTTATTTTATGCTAAATTACGAAATTACCTTTCTTTATAAATTGTATGAAAATAGTGTCGTATATATATATATATATATATATATATATATATATATATATATATATGACTAGTTTGTTGCGATACATTTCCTACTCACCTGATTCTCTTTCGCAGCCTGCTGAAGTATTCTACTTTACGCAAGGGAGTTATAAATATTACTTTCCAAAATGCCTTTCGAATTTCAATTTCGGACATAATGTAAATTGAATTCCATATTGCCACGTATGATCAAAGATATTCTCGAAGCTCTTACCGGGAAATGAAAATGTGAATTAGGTTGGCTTTTCGAAGCATTATTAAGCCCGGCCGAATGCTTACAGCTAAATAAATACTTCAAAGCAGACTTCTTTTCAAAGATTTAACGGGACTGGGGATAAAAGACAGTTCCAGCGCTTTTAAATTGAGATGTCTAAGTCTTTGGTCTTGCATTTCACTCTTATTTTGTTTCCATAAACAAAATGATAGCTTGAAAGATGTCTTTTCCTATGTGAGGAACGGCGGGGGCGGAGGAAGATTCATATTTTCCTGACTAGAAGTGCTGAAATAAAATTCTGTCACAGAAATGTTTCTTCTTTTTTTTCTTTCTTTAACCTTTCGAAAGCAGTGTAAACAGTTTTCCGACGTGCAGTAATTTAAATTGCGCTCATTGCATGTAGCCAAGGCCTTTGAAAGGTTTAACTATAATGTTTTCCCTTAAGGGATTTTTAGCGTATTTCTTAATATTTTATAAAAAATCGCTTCAATTTTTTCGAGATTGTTCTTTAGAAAGCACTTGTTTTTCGCATCATTTATTACGAGAGAAAATTTTAATCTGCTTTGATAAATGAATCTCTTGAGCTTTAGAAGCCTTGTAAATAATATTCATATGATTCACAACGAGAAAACGTGTTTTAAAATATTTCTTGATAGATTTCTGCATTTTGATAAGTAGTAATTGTTTTCTACAGAGCAAGTTAGTACCTTGTACGAACCCTAAAATTTACCGCAGAGTCAGTATTTGTAGCCGTATCACATTTTGCAACAATAATTTCAAATTAAAGGAACACAGGAGTCAAGCCTTTTAAATATGGGTTCCCCTCCGTTCTTCCCGAATTCTTACGCATACATTGTATTCATTTTATGATGTACCTGACATATCATTATATACATTCTGTATTTTGTAACTGTATAACCGGAGATTTTACCTGTATTATAAATTTCTTATTATTACTGGTTTTATCACGGTCCCCTTTTTCCAGGGGAAAGCGATTACGGTTTTAATGAAATATACTGTCTGCGTTTTAATTTTAATTTCTCAACTAATATGTAGTACGAAGCTTGAAAACGAAATAATATATATGCTCTTTTCAATTGCTTTCCTTATTTATTGAGAACATCTTGGAAAGAGCAGATGTCAAGTAATCTATCATACTCGTCTTATTGCTTCTTTTCTTAGAAACGATACTTGATTATTGTTTCTAGAAATAATGGCTGAGATATATTCTTTTCTTTGTTTTGAGCGCCTTAAGAGGTAGTAGCATATTTCTTTTAATGATTTTACTAATTTCGATAGATATGTCTTTATGTCTGAGTATGTAAAATACGAAAAATACTTTCTGTTTTTTGATGACTGCCTTAGTAAATGGCAGTAGTCTATTTGGCCTTACGTCCTAATCTGCCAAGTACGTTCTAGTTTTGAAAATATGGTTAAAAAATTATACTTTTTGTAGTTTTTTTTTGTTGCAAAGTTTTAATCTCCAAATTTTCTTTTTTTAAGTAACTGTAAAATGTATTTAAATTGCAAAATTGAAACTGTTTTGCATTTTAAGCATTTTATTTGATTTGTTTTTGTAACGTTATTTAAGTAAATATTTTGGTCTTATACCGTCTAGCTAAGGTGCTTTTTTTATTAATATTTTGTTTTTAATTAAAAAATGATGTATATTTGTATGTATATTTGATTGATTGTACGCAATACATATGCGTTGTGCATATTTTGATATTTTCTACCATTTACAATTTCTGGAATAATGCTATATTGTTATGAGAAAGGATACCAACAAACATTTTTCCCAAAACATGTTCTGATGAGGACTGGATAATCGTTAATATTTTTCGTCAACATTTATAGCTTTCATAAAAATTTTTGTGAATGCGAAATGAAAATATTCTATTAGAAATTTTTTCGCAGGAACGTTCTTTTCAAACTGAAGTTCAGATCTGCACCTGATGCCTTTTAGAACATGTAACCGAAGCCAGTTTCAAAAGTTTTCAATATTCAATAATCTGTATTTACATAGCAGATGATTAAGGATTTCTGTAGTGTTCTGTGGAACATTATATCATCGAGCAACTGTTTGTTTTGTTCTCTCTAGTTTACTACTTTTTTGAAATTTACTTTACATTTCTTTCATTTAAATTACTTTTTCTTAGTTTTCTACTTTTTTTTTAATATGGCATCATCTGTGTTAAGTATAAATACTTCTATTTTTGTATTGATAGAGTTAAATATTGGATGCATTAAAAACAAACTTAAAAATATCACTTATTTTATAATTTAGTGAATTTTTTTCAATCTGAAGTCATACAAAAGATTTAGATATTGTTAGGCTGCTTTAAGTCTAGAATAACTTTTGGAAGTTAAACATAGCTTTGATTTGTAGATGAGACCCGTTCTTCGCTCGAGCATAATAAGAGTTACTTTAACAACTAATACAAAATGTTATACGTGGAGTTTTATTCAGTATTTATCCTTACAAAACTTTAAACCGATTGGTCTAATGATGTCAGATATCCTTCCTTTCGATTTGCGATTAGACTTTATTAAAACATTCAATCTCAGCAATTTGAAATCTCAATAATTAAAAAGATGTACGTAATTTCCACGCCTAGGTTTTTATACATACGAAGGATATAAGATTTTGATTTGAAGAATAGTGTTAATATTGTTTCAATTTAAAATGAAATTACATCTCCAACAGAGAACTGAAATATGTTTCACAACTGTATTCTTATCAATTTACTTTTTTCACGTATATTCTGTTTCACTTTCTAAAATACTTTATAATTCTTTGAAATTTTATGAAATCATCTCCCTTCTTCAATTTCTCAATTTTTTATTATTCAAATATTGTTAAAATAGTAAGTTACTGGCTCCTTTACTGAAATTTTACGTAACAAAATTTTCCATTCCTTCGTAAACGAAGCATTCAGTACCCGTTATCGTGCACTTTTTCTTGTAAACATTGCACTCCATTTCGACCACCGTGGTGACTATTATGACAGTGATAATAAGCTAATATTATGTAGTATCAATATTAGACAGAAAAGCTGTAAATACGGGCGCCCTCTTATGTTTTTGACTTAAAATTACTTTCATTTTGAAAAAATTCTAGATTTTTCACCGTTATGAACAAATGTAACAAGTTTAGAAAATAAGAAGAGGGGGAAAAACTGGTCTTGAAATCTATCAACTTATTATTTCAATTCCAAGATTTACAGAAAGCTTTATAAAAAGCACCAGAAAAAATGCAAATATAGTCCTTCTCCAAAAGAAGTCTCAAAAAATAGTTTTAAATGTTTTAAAACAGGATAAAACCATACAAAAAGTACAGTACTTATCTATTACAAAAAAAAAAAAAAAAAGAAATGTATATTTCAGGAATTGCAAACTTAACTTGCTCTTTCAGCCTTGGCGCAATCTAAGTTTGCCCGCGTTTGGCACATCACATTTAACCCACATTTCTCCGCCAGTGATTTCAGAGAACTTCCCATCACAAAATATGCAAGTCAAGTCAGGTTTATCCCCATCGTTGAAATCCTGGTTGATATCATCACTGTCCACAAGGGGATGATCAGAGTAGTCTGATGAGTCCGATGATGAATCGTATCGTTTCATAGGTCGAATTTTCTTTTTTTTTTAATCCCTTTAGTCTTCCGACCCCTGCCACCTGGCTGGTTGGTCTCTTACTCCAGAAAAACTGAAGGACGTTATTTTGAGAGAATTTTTATCAAGTGATTTGTTAACTGATGGTGGTCCAGTGATGAGGCTGGACCTTACTGCTTTGAGTCCACGAGTAGTGGTTCTCTTCTTAATGTTCGGGACAGGAGCTATGTCAAACGGAGAAACTGCTTTTAAAGTTTCCGGGGAACATAGTGACGTTTCTGTAGCCGCATCAATTGGCATAGTTAGAGCCTGTGCTTGTGTATCATGATAATCTTTAATCATGATAATCCCCCTTTAAAAGGGGGGGGGGTATATTTACACCAAGGAAGGGTTCCCGTATATACACCACTCTCACTTAAAAAAGATGGCCGCTATTACATGTAACCTAAAAGTACGTGTGAGTAAAGGCGTGCTTCGAAACTCAGATTAGAATCTCCGCTTTTGGATAGTACTGTGAAATTATTTTAAAATAACCATAAGAGCATGAAAAGAAAACGATTTCACATGACTGTCAAAAGTTTGAAGTCCAGTTCAAACACTAATTCGCACACTAACTCACGCTGCATCCACACTACTTGAAAAAATGGTTTCAACTGTTGACTACTATATCAATAAGTGAGGCCGTCCACAGTCCTAGTTGCCAGTCTTTAGCGTTTCCTATAGCCACTTGGGGAGGGGTGCCCATATTTACACCTGTGCCCGTTTTTACAACTTTTCCTCTATTGTTTATAAAATATGTAAATTGTTAGATTTTTTTTTGTACATCAGACAGACTGTTGAAACTAAGTTAGAAGGACAACTGGCAAGTCCATTTTAAGTAGTGAAAGTAGTTGCTGCTACTTGTCTATTTTTTTGTAAATGTAGTTTTGCATCACGAGCAACAACAAAACCAAGAAAAAAATCTAAGTAAGAGTTATTAATTATCTTTCCGTGGAATATTTTGAGTACACTGTTGTATAAAATTGATGGATGAATAACTTTCTTGACCTGCATTAATAAAGTCTATACAATTTTGAATAGCTAAATATGAGAAACTCGGTATATATATTTTGACAATCAATTAATTAGTTATATTTCGTTCAAAGCAGTTCATGTTATGTCGTCCATCGTTCCATATTTTCGTATGACCTTCGTCTTTTCAACTGTCACAGCCAAATGACCGATCCTAATACCATCCTGTTAAACAGAGGATTTCCCCTCCTCTGAGGCATGATCATTGGCTTGCAAACTCATCAAATGATAAATGCCTCTTCTATTACCCTCAGTCCTTTCAATTAATTCTGGTGTAAAGCAGACATTCGCTTTTCTCCATTTAAATTTAACGCGTTGTTTAGCTCATATTTCTAAAATGCTTTTTCACACAATAAATGTTTTATGGCCTCATGATCACGTAAACATAGAGGTATGTCAAAACACTGAAATCACACATTTTTAGTTTCAATTAATTATTGTTTTCGCATTATAGTATGAAGAAAGAAATTTTATTAAAATGTGAGCAATTATCTTGTACTTAAGCAGAGCAAGTTTCTGTTTTGAAGATTTTTTTTTACTACATTTTTACTGGTTTTATTCTTTGTGCTGTCTTATAGATTTCAGAGTTCTGGTAATTATATATATATATTGCCAAGAACAATTTTAAAATCATTCTTCAATATTTATTCATAGGCCGTCATCAACAGCACGATAACACCGAACATGACATTTACAAAGACATCTCAAAAATTCGGCCAGTGGTCAGACATCAGAGCAAATACAGTGTATGGTTTGGGATTTGCTTCTGAACCAGAGCTTAATAAGGTAAGCTATTTTAACTGTTTGTTACTTGCACGAGAAACTTTTTGGTATTATGAAACCTGCATAAACTGAAAATGTATGTTAATTACCTATGTTAAAAGAATACAGAAAATAAATCTTGAGAAAATAAATTTGTGATAAATATATATATATTTTTCTTGGACTGCTAAAAAAAAAAAAAAAAATCAATAATTAATGATTTAGTTTAACTGTTCGTTTCACAGTCCTCGGAATAGTTGAACCATTCGAATTTTATTTTATCAATTTTTATCGTTATGAAATGTTTTTAGATTGAAATTTCACAAGCGTTATTTACGTATATCATTATTAATTTAAGGTTGAAGGATTTCATAGAATAATCTATGCTAAAAGAATTTCGCGCTTTCTTCCAAAATTAGGAAGCTTAATTTGTGCTGATATTGAAAGGTAGATGGCAGCACTATATAATTTTGTTCAAGTAACAGAAACTCTTCTAATTCAATGGATAAAATGTTGACTTGGATTGTTCTTCCAGAACTTCTGATAAATTAATTTCAAGTTTTGTTAAGTTATTCTTCTCGTTGTGTGTGCAGAATCTTATTAATATTTTAGTAATAAAAATAAATATTTGCACAACAATGAATGCATTAATGAAACCATTAGGACAATAAACTTTAATTTATCAGCTTTAGGGTCCCCTCAAATACAGGGAATATTTTTATGTGTACACCTTTCTTGAGCAATATCGGGTGTTGGCATTCTATTCTTTAGTGGTGTATATAAAGGCGGTTTGAGTATTTTCAACAGCCTGCCTTAAGCACGTAGTACGCATTTTCAGCAGAAATCCACTATCATTGAAATAATTTGCGAATATTGCAAACTATAGGAGCATTTCCCGATAGTTTTATTAGTGAAAATCGACGTGGCAAATTTGACTTACTTTGTACCACATTTATTGTAATTATTATCTTGCTGTAAATTTATTTGGCCTTTCGCGAGGCTGTGGATCCAACGGTCTGGAATATTAGGCGATTTTCTCGCGTTAGAGCCTCTTAAACGGTCCTCCGCTTAAGGCATTTCTCCTCTCATAGACAGATCGAACCTTTTCCATAATCACAAATATTTCAGTTCCGACTTAACCAATGAATTATTATCATCTTTTTCAACTTAAATTATTGCTACCTTTAGTAGTCTGTTTGTCATGCTAGTGTCCAGTTATATATACAGTGCTGGGAGGAAAAGAAAGTTGCCACTGCAAAACAAAACAAAGAAACATTGCATCTGCATGTTTTCATGGAGATGTTGGTGCAGATAATGATCACACAATTAATTCTAGATGCTCGGAGGATTTTCGGAGTTTTACTGGGTTACCACTGATTTTTTTTTTTTTTTTTTTTAAGACATCCTCAAGTAGTCAGGAAATTTTATCGTAACAGGAAAAGTAAAGGAAAATTGCAAATTTTGGCTAGTGGTGTTCCTGTTAGTTTAAGACCTGTAAAGTTTTTAAATGTGATCAAAAAGAAAGCTTATTTTTTAACTATTCCCTCCAAAAAAACTTTCTGTATACGACACTGTTGCGCACCTATGCCAAGTTATATTTGGAGCATTCCAAAAATACGGCCAATGAAAAATTATTTATGAATACAGACTTCAGATAATGTTCCAGATCCCATTTCAAGATTTTCCAGACTTTTATCCGAAATTTGTAATTTTCCCTTACTTTCATTGTTTCAATAAAATCTTCCTATTATTTCAGGTTTCCCTTGATCTGTGGTAACCCCGTAAAACTCTCCGAAAATTCTCCGAGCATCCTGAATTAATTGTATGATCATTGTCTACACCCACATTTTCATGAAAACATGCAATGGTTTCTCTGGCTCACACTATTAACAACCAACATTATTATTGATGTATTCATTGTCAACTTTTTTGTTTCCCCGGCACTGTATACAGGGTGTTTCAAAATTAGAGGAACAAACTTCTAGGAGAGGTAGGTTACACCAAGATGGTTCAGAATCACATACCGATTCGGAGTCGAAAACGTCGTCTTTATGTACCTGTTAATAATCACTTTAGTGGAAGAGTTCAAGTAATTTTCCGACCACAAATTTTCTAAAACTAATGCATCTTGTACAGATTTCACTGAATAAAAATTCAGATTTTTTAAAAATTTTATTACATTGATGAAATTTTCGGAGGAGACCCCATTGCTTATGAAACTTGGTTAAGAAATTAGACGCACACTTCAATTTTTATATATATATTCAGTGCAGGCAGTTTAAGGAAAGATCCTTAGATACATAGCTCCAGTACTTAGTTTCTCGTTGAAAAATTGGATTGTCACGTTTAGAATGTTATAAAAATTTTTTATTAGAAAGTTACAGTTTTGATATACTTTGATTGAACCAAAAGAAAGTCCTCTAACTTGCATAATGATTAGACTATTGATTGGATTGACTCGTTATTCAGACCAACGATTTCTTTATATATATATTTTTTTTTTCTTGCTTTTTTAAATTCGTTCAAAAAGTTTTTCATTTTCTACGTTTTCAATACTTTAATAATATACTCTGTTCCTTTTTATTCTATATTGCTTATTATTGTGCGCATGTATGTTAAAACGATAAGATGAAAAAATATGTATACATGCGTGTGTGTATGTGTGTATCTCTAGCTGGATTTATTCTTCCTTTTTAATAATTTCTTCCTGACGATAGATAAAACTAAGTTCGAGAAACAGTGTTTTAAATGTATGATATATATATATATATAATATGTTTTATTAAAAAAAAAACACTGTCGGGGAAGGTGGCCCAAAATGATCCCAGCGGGCAAAACGGTCCACACATTTTCTTTTAGACAGGCAGCGGTAGGTTTTGGTGAAGAGAGGCCATGTTTGCATGTGGCTTTCCTTTCTCCTTTTCTTTTTCAGTTTAGTTGTACTTCATTAGATTTTTAAAGTTTTATTTCACTTTTGTTTCTATCCTTCTTCTTCTATCTTATTATTTTGTACCATTTGGGTACTGGAACAACTCAGGCAGCCACTTGTGGTAAAAGTCGCGATCTTCGTGTACTGTGTTTGTCCCATAAAGGATCATTAAGAGGTATATAGAAGCCTTCTTTGCCTTAGCGAAACCTCAAGAACATTTAAACCAAACCAAGCCAAACCAAACAGGAAGCGCTTATCCACTAGGTAACACATAAACTAATTGTGCCAAGTCAAGAAGAAGCAATGACGGGTTTCAAGGGATTGGTGTATTACGTGTCTGAGTAGAATTCTTATAAAAACTGGGTTTTATCATATCTCTTATAAAATAAGCTCTAACTTTCCTATTTATTTAGAAATACAGTCTTTAATGTGCAGAAATATGACTTGGTTAACTGAATAGAGTATGTACTTAGATGTAAATTACACTTGCTAAGTTTCTCGGCGTGTTCCAGTAATATGACCTTAAGTGGGAAGCCATATTGCAGGGTAAAATTATGCCTCGGCTGAAGAAATTCCAGTACCGGGACCTAGGCGTCATGGCAACCCTTCTCAAAATCCGTGACTCCCCATTACATTATTTATTTCTGCGTTTATTGTAGGTCATAATATTTTAATTATAATTTTAAAATATTCCATTTTATTGTTTGTGACACACTTTTATTTTAAAATTTTCATAAAATAAATCTGCATACTATATGATTGTAAAATTTATATTATTTCATTATGTATAGTTATAATTACTTTTATATTGCCGATTAAAAAAAAATAAAAATTATTTTCAAATGAAGGATCACTTTGCCCTTGGGTTGAGGGTAAAAAATAATCTTTTAGACACTTTCTAAGAAAAAAAATTTTTTTTCATTACTCATCGTGCTTTTGAAATATTATTAAAATATAGTGTAAAATATGATGAGATAGGGCCAAAATTTTATTTAAACATTTGCGTTATTTTATGCAAGTTTTAACCGTAAGTGAATCATTTTGGGCCACCTTCCCCTATGAATAAAAAATTTGTTTTATATATTTTGTTTATAAAATTTGTTTTGTGTTATAATGTTTTATGCATCTTGTGTTTATTCATATCGTCTTTTCTTTAGAGAGATATGTTTTCTTTACAATTTTAAAACCATTTCAAGCGGTATGAAGCATAAAATAATTTAGTTTACTCGTTTTCATATTTGCTTTATGCTATAAAAATTTCTATATCAAGAAATAAAATTAAAGGTACGAAATCCTAAGGCATTTTTCTTTAACGAAAATATCTCACTTACATTGGATACTGTAAAGAGACTGCATTAACATTATTGAAAAAATAATCTAACGGAAATATTTCAGAGAAACAGGCAAGAAATATTTAGTTTTGAAATCTTGTATAAAATATGATAGATTGTTTATGTTATCATTTTATGTTAATTTCAAGTATTGAAAATTCAATTGCATATATCGAATTTATTATAAAGAGAATTTCGTATGATGAAAAGAAATAGAATGGATAACGTTAAAAAAATTTACAGTATTTTCTAATAGTGTGCACAATGCTGTAAAATTTTATAGCAAATGATTTCCTACCTATTAATGTGATATAGTTGTTGTTTTGAATCTGAATCATTCTCTTTGCCTTGTAATTTTCACCGAGTGTCAAAAAGTATGTTTACATCATAACATAAATTACAACATAAAGTTTGTTTCTTAACAATTTTATGTGATAGTGCATTGCAATTAATACTCATCAAAGCCAGGAAGGAGTTAAAAAAGTCCTCCTTTTGATCTATCTAAAAGAAAAATTAATAATATTAACATACCAAAAAAAAGCCCCCCCCATTACCCAAATTTGGCAAAATTAATTCTAAAAATTTTTGAAAATTGAACGTCTTTACGTTAAGTAAGAACATTTCATTCAATCAATTTTCATATCGTTACTTGCGGGCCCGAATTAAAATGTACGCAATTTTCTGAGTTTTTAAGTTGAGTATTAGCCTTTCGTTTCACAAAATTTTATTTAATTGACTTCAGAGGGTTTTACATGATACCGGAACAAAAATTTACACATTTTTTTCGCAAAATTAAAAAAAAGTATTTAAGTAATTACCTGTTATGGTACCCAAATTTCATTTAATTTCATTCGCTTGAACCGTCTTTACGTGATGCACTAATAAAAAAGCGTCACGGACCGAATGAGAGACAGTCACACTATTGTCCTCCTTAAGGTTTGAAAAGGATGGAGAAGTAGCACAATTTATAATTCCAAAAAAATGTACATAGTAAGGTCCTATTTTATTAATTCTGGGTACCGCGAAGTGCACTTTTTTGATGGCTAGTGAGCGAATACATTGTATCCTAACTTTTTTTTAAAATAAAATTTACTGCTACCGAAACGAATTTTGTATTTATAGGCGTAATTATTGAGAGCTTTCACGATTGTCAAATAAAATGTATATTCCGTATGTTTAATATGCATTACTGAATTTTATATCAAAGAGTAAAAAATTGAACTTTTCAATATCAGCTGTATTCCTCACCTTCTTTTTTAGCATAACCAATATTATTTGTTGGTGTTATTATGGTAGAGCTCCGCTAGGGCGGTCCGTCAAGGATGGGGAGGGTGCCTTAGTAGGATAACTTTCTAAGGGGTCAAATTAATAGTATAGAATAATTTGATTCTTTCATTTCTTTCGTTTATCTTGAAAATCCATCAAACGATCTGTGGAAGATCCGCTGAAAGAAGCGGATGCGGATTCAGATAAATTTTTATCGCTCTGATAGATCCGGATCCGGACTTTTTTTCTTAGACGTATACGGTTTGGTTTGTACGATTACGGCAACGCTACGCTAGGGCGATCTGTCAAGGATGGGGAGGGTGCCTTGGTAGGAGAACTTTCTAAGGAGTTCTAACGCGTATTAACGTTACATCTGCAGAAAACTTACCAAAACTCCAGACCATTAGATCGCCAGCCGCGCGATGGGACCCGAACCCGGGACCTTCACACTACGACCATCTATCATTTTCAGTGACATAACCACTGTGCCATGGTGAGGCCATAACCAATGTTATTCTTAAGTATGAATTAAAACTGTGTATTTTAAGGTTTTCATGCAAATGCGACTCACCCAATGGTTACTTAAAGGAAATAGCTTGTGAAAGCATCGCTTGTTGCAAATACTGTATATGTAGATTACACACAGATTACGAAAAATTAAATAATAAAAATAATGGTGATGCCCTCGAGATTAATTAAAAAGAGATGTATTGTTTGAAATTCAAAAGTTTCTTCAGTTATTACTTACTAGCTGTTAAATTCGGGTAGATACCAACTAGTTTAGATTTGTGATGCGAAGTTTTATTTCAGGTCACGGTAAGAAATACCTGTAATTTAACCACACATATTGCTGAAAAATAATGGAGCATAAGTACTGCAGCTTTGGAAGCGCTGTGTGTTGTAAATCCACTCACGAAACCACTTAATGTCATTGATAAGCCAATCAAGAACATCAAGAGCCTTGTACAAGAAATTGACACAGTCTTTACATCACAACGTGTTGGCGTTACGTTTACATATAAGGTTCTGCTGTAATCTATGAAAATATTTTTTTCAGTGCACATAAAACTAGTTTAAAAACAGTATTGAATATCTTGTTCAATAAGCAATAAAAATTTTGTCAGTTATCATTGAAAATTTATTGAAAAAGATCAGTCGCCTATCAAACATATTGGGAAAAAAGATACATTGTTTTTATGAAAGTCGATAATATTTTTAAATAGATCCAGTCTTGATAACTTTCATTATTACTAAGTGTTTAAAAATTTTAGTTATTAATTGAGCATTAGATTTTTTCATGATTTCTAATTTATGTTATTTTCAGTATTTATTTCATAATTAATTTTAATTATGTAATAACAGTGATGCTAAAAAAAATCATACTTGAACGTATATTTGATCTTTTTTCTTTGTTTAAGAATGTACAAGCTAGCTCTTTTGTGTACACTTTTTAAAAATGTCAGACTTAAAAAAATGAAGAAGAAAAAAAGCAGGATAAAAGAATTTCACTTAATATTTTAGCTTGGATTTCTGGATCCTTGTATGCGATAAAATATTCGCTTTATTTCTTATCGCTTTTTTATTCTGTTTTAAAGGAAATAAATAAATAAACAAATAAAAAAGACGGGGGAAAAAAGTCTTCAGTTTGTGCAAAAGTGGAATTTCTTGAGTTTCATTTCCTCTTTATACGTATTTTATTTTATTTTATTTATTGTATGTGTGTTTTTGAGACATAGCAAAATTTTAGCAGCAACCTCCATATATCTCCGAAGAAATAAACGAAGAAAATAACTTCTTTTTTCCAATTTAAAATAAATAAAAAAACATCTATTTCTTTTTCAATATATATTCCCTCAGAATTGGTGTTGTCGCGCTTGATAAATTCCTTTGAAGTTCTGCAGATAACTCGATAATACTTCTGGCACAACATTTCACGTTTCCTAGAGAGATAGATTAAAATAAAACATGCTATATTGATCCTTTTCAAAATAAACATAATGGACCCTTTATGAAATTGTTTTCCGTTGGTATGCAAATTAATTCGGAAAAATACAATCATACATCCCACGTATAATAAGAAACTACTGCAAAACTCCTGCCAGAGTTTGATTTAGGTTGAAACTTTAGGTTGAAACTTTAGGTTGTAGAATTATGCTAAGTATTTTTACATCTTCCCGTGCTGAAAGTTTTCCATGTGCTTTCGATTTTCATAAAAAGAAAATTTCCTAGCAAATCCTGTTTTCTTTTTTAAAGCCTAGAATTTCCTTTTTCAGACCCAGACAATAAAATCTTGAAACGCCTGAGCAGCATCTTTGTAAAATTATAAAAATCGATGAAGGATTTTTAAAATTTAAAACAATAAACTGCATATATCCGTAGAAGTAAATATAAATTATTTTTTGGGCTCCTTTGGAGAAAAGAGTAGCTCAAACTACAGGGAAAATAATATATGTAAGCTGGTCTTCCCAAAACAGTAATTACGATGATCAGTTTGCTTTCTGGAATGCATGGGGGAAGAAAGGGGTTGGGAGGGAATCAACATAAACCATAAATACCTAACGGCGCAATATTTCATGCTTATTGCGGGGAGATTAAAGTAAAACCTGCTATTGCGATCACTTTAAATTAATTGTAATGAATACTCACTGCCAATAGAGAGGAAAATGTTAATTTTCGGAAAAGAATCTGAATTTGAGAAGCTACATTTCGCTGCATGAACAGATAGAAGTATGTAAACGTGTTTCTAACAGAAAATCACGGTTTAGTGTCGATAAATATGTAGAAAAAGTGGTTTGTAAGGAGGCAGCATTATGAAGGATTAGAGGAGTTGGATACAGGAGCTGAAAAAAGTTTTTGGAACTTTCTTATGATTAGCTTTAAAGTCAAACGTATTTCTGTGGCTTCGTGAAGACGAATGACTGACAATGAACATTGGAATTCAGTGGGACACCTTGAAGCAGGACAGTTAATCACGGATGTTACTTTTCAACATTCATCATTCTCTCTATTCTACATTATGCAAACAATTCCAAACAAGGCAGACACAGTTGCCCGATGACCGGTTGCTCAAATGTTACAACTACCTCCGAAAATCGATATACTGCTGTTTTAGTCAAGCGTACTCGAATATATCCATTCATGTGACATCTTTACTTTTAGCGGCCATTGGTAAGATTATATTGTTTTTACTGTTAGCCGAAGGCTACACATGAGTGGACTGTGCGACTGGGTGCTACGAATTGTGCTCTTCTCTTACTCCAGTATTGAGAAGCACGATAAAAGTGGTGTCGGTAGCATGGGAATTGGACTGTTTCCGATTTGGGTGTTCACGGATGAGTCAAGATTTGTCCCTGGAGGCAAATGACAAGCACACAAGGGTGTGGAGAGAATGAAGATTGCAATCCGGATCCGGTAATCTGGCGGATCCGACATCATTAGACGTCTACCGAATCCGATACCAGTTTACCGGACCCGGTAAACAAAGGAAATGTCTAATTATGAAACTAAAAAAGGAAATGACTACTTATGAAAATGAAGAAGTTCGAGGTCAATATTCACGACCATTTGTTGACTGTAAAACCGACAAATGTAGAAGCTGAAAGGGCCTTTTTAGCCTCTGGCTATACTTGTAACTCTTTAAGAAGTTGATTGGCACAGGACATGACTAACACTATTTGTTTCCTAAGATCCTTGTTTAAAAACCAAACTTGATTTTTTATAATCGTTAAACCCCAAATAATTATTTAAAGTAAGTTTATTGAAAAATATTCGATATTGTGATAACTGTGCCATTCATTAAACAGATCTATGATAATCGCAAGACTTCTTAGCGCGACAAAATTACATAATTATTGTGAACTCAGTTGATTAAGTTAGATTTAGGTAGTGGAAGAAACTTACATAATGGAATCTAAATTAAAAATAATTTTTATTGATGTTATTTGTGAGTTCTATTATGAACTTTCATTCTGAACTTAAACTCTTTATTATTACTAAATATTATATTTATAAATATAATATTTATAGTTTAAATATAACTGTAAATATATTATTAAATGGTATATAAGAAATATATACTATTTTATTGCTCTCCATTGCTTTGTTTTGATTACAAATAAATTTTGTTGTTTTATTATATTCAATACTAATAATAATAACATATTATATAATGTATATATGTAATAATAAAATAAACTTTGCTAATTTAACCTAATTTAATTTAATGTTATTTGAAAAGCCTGCTTTAATCTCGGTTACTCTCACTGTAAAGTTTGTTTCTCGGCCACACAAATATTATACTCGGAGACGTTTTTTGAAGTTCCATAAGGAGAAAATTGTTGATTCAGCAGGATCTTCAGTTTTCTGTGGTTTTCATAAAGACGCGCATTTAGAACTCCTGGGTAAGCAGGTGTTTTCTCATGTCTTGATTGTTAACTAATTGTCATGTCTTATTAGTTAACTAATTACGTTTGAGAGTAACATCTTCGCGATCGTGCTGCATCCTTCTCACAGGTGTGGTAACTAAGGAGTATTTAAGCAAGAGCACGGAAATTTCGTGAGCTTCGTCTTAACTTCGCACTTAGCTTTTTAGGAGTTTGGAACGTAAAGCTTAGCTTCGAGCCTTTAGACTGCGATGTAAGAAGATAGGCACGGAACGAATAAGGTCGCCGGCCCGACTCCTGCCCTCTGTCTGAACTTTGAAATAAACTATTTAATCTAGAACCCCAATGGATTTGCGTCAATTATTCCAACCAGGAATGGCGTAAGGCCCATTCTTTACAGAAGCCGGCAGGACAGTTTCTGCGTGGAGGAGAAATCGCGAGGAGTTCACTTACGCGGACAGACGCCGACATCTCGTCTGGCGGATTCGGACTGGCTGCGGAAAGGACCCAACTTTCTTTTCGCCGCATGCTTCCCAGGCAGACGACAGAGCACGAGCAGAGCAAAACAGCCTTTCTTCCGTATTCTCCGAGGAGCGAACATGAGGAACCAGTGATTCAGCGCGGACGACAACCCTCCGGTGCCTCCCAACAGGCGTTTGATCCTCTCTCCATGGTGCGATGTGTCGCCGATGTCTTCCCGTGCAGTACCGACGTCGCTCGCTGTCATCATTGAAACACGATTGTACGTCCCCGTATCCCAGAACAGTGCGTCCGGCAAGGATGAACGATCTCGCCCGGTGGAAGCCGATGTTCCGGACATTGACCGACGGCGAACTTAAATTTTGACGGGACACCATTCACAATTGAAAAATTACACTTTTTTTTTGTGTGTGGAACTCAAGATAAAAGAAGATTTTTAATTTGTAGAAGAAATATTAGTGTGGTTTTTTTTTAAATTTATTTTGTGAAGATGCAAGGTAAGGTGTTTCTCTATTAATGACAGTGATGTGTTAGTTATTTAATATCTATGTTGAAAAAATAAATATAAAAACGGGTTATGATAGTCATGTATTATGATACTATTTATAAGTTTGAAAATTAAATTAAAAATGCCATTCAATTGTATGCTATATAAAAAGTGATGATAATTTTTAAGTTCTATAACTTTAAATTTTTATTGTAATAAAGTCAAGATGAAGTTGGTAGACATTCCCCAAATTAAGTTAGCCATTCAATCAGCTAAGTCAGACACAATTAAATTAGTACATTCTTTTATTTTTGAAACAGATAAGCAGAAGAGAAATCGATCTAATTTAAGGGAATTTGAGGGATTCCAATTTGAAATTGGGGATGCAGAATTTGAAAGAAAGCTAAAATATGTCATTGATAATTTTGATAAAATTAAATTAATTAGAATTGCTAATTTTTTTCAATTAGAACCTTCGGATTCAGAAGAGGAGACAGCACGTAAGCTCCTATCCACCTTCAGGGATTTGGAGACTTACAGTGAAACCTTTACGATAAACAGTGATATAGAAGATGCTGACCATATAGCTGACGGTGAAAAAACCCAAACCTTGGGAAAAAATGTTAGTAATAAGGAATCTGCAAAAACAGAAAGTCGATTAGCCTCTTCGTCAGAATTAGTAAATAGTAATGGGAATTCTCAGCAGCTAAAAAAGTCAAAAGAACTGTCATCCATAATACCCGAAAGGAGAGAAACACAAAATTATGACAGAGCTTCAGAAATAATTCCTTTTGCCCCCGAGTCAGGAATGGAATGGAAGAATTGGGTTGTTTATTTTGAGGGTTATTGCAATGATGAAAACTTGGATAATGTATGGAAAATAAAAAATATACACAAGTTCATTAAGGGAAAGGCAATTACTTTATTTGTTAACAATAATTTAAATGTCCGACATTTGGGAGGAGTTAGTGCAATTATTCCATGAGGAATTTACTACCCCTGGAGAACCTTCCCTCAGTGATTTTTCAAATATTGTTTTCAGAATAGGAGAAAATGTTTCCGAATATTACCACAAAAAATTACAGGTAGGAAGAGCTTTGGAACTGGAACCAAAATTATTATTAGATGGATTAACAGACGGGCTACCCAAAGAATTGAAACAACTTGTTGTGGTAAATTCTCCTAAGACAACAACCGAATGGAGGTACTTGGTACACAAACTAAACAAAATACAGATAGTAGACAAAGGACATCAACCTCCAACACATTTCCAACCAAGCTCCCAGGGCTTTCGCCAGTGGCGACCCATGAGACCAAATAATGAATCTCAACCCAATCCTTCAAACTCAGCAAAACCCTGGAACTATAGGTATCCGAATGCAAATAACCCGCCTAGATCATATCCCTCTAATAATAGTACATACGTACCCAGGGGACCGAGGCCAAATACTCAGAATACCAATACCAATGTACATTTTCAGGAATATTTACCACCCTCTCCTTGCAAAATATGCTTAAGTTACAATATTACTAATGTTTTTCATTGGCATAAGGACTGTCCTCTTAAAAAATCTACTGTCATGCAACAACAGATTGTTAACATTCTAACAAACAATACCAGTCAAGAGACCGCTGCTTCAGACAATCACAACGAACGTAGCTCAGTGGAGAGTACAACTAACTCTTTTGAGCAATTAATTTTGCCCGGGCAACTTATTCAAAATGGATCCAAACATAAACAAACTCAAAAAGTAGTTAGAAAAGTACATGAAACTGAAGCTATACCTTGTTTAATTGACACCGGAAGCAGCATAACAATTTGTCCAAAACATATTGTTAAGAAACATCACATTCAAACTCAATATGATAAATATGGGATCAATGCTGCTCAAACTCAAGGTATTTTAAAACTAAGAGAAAAATGCCTTGTAGATTTGACACTTGGTGGTATTACACGAACTGTAGAAATGTATGTTGTAAACAATAACTGACCTTATGTCTTAATTGGTCTACCACATTGTTGTGATTTTAAACTAAATATAGACTGTACAAAAAATGAAATTTCGCAAATGGGAAAAAATATTTTACTAATGTCACTTTAAGATGATATTTCCACAGAAAAGGCCTTGCATTTAGTTCCAGACAGTGATTATTGTAATGAAAGTAATCAAAATGAGGTTTGTCAAGATAATTATTGTAACGAAAGTAATCCAAATAATGTGTATCCAAATTGTGATAATGAATTCGTATCATATGATATGAGTGATGACTTCCTCAGTAAGATACAAATCGATCAGGATGAAGCTATAGAGCTTGATTTTACTCCAGCCACTGAGGAAAATAATCAAAATCTTCAGTTAGCCAATAAAAGTGAACTTCCTGCTCTCTTAGCTAAATATGTCAAAATTTTCGCAAAAACAAAATATGATGTAGGTAAAATTAACATGGAACCACAAAGAGTTCATTTGACATCTGAATTACCAATTGCACTAAGAGCTTATAGAACCTCCCCTAAGGAGGAAAGTGAAATAAGAGAACAAATTCAAAATTTATTAGAAGCCGGTTTAATTAAAGAAAGCCATTCCCCTTACTCTGCACCCGTCACTTTGGTGCTTAAGAGAGAGGAAGGAAAGAAAACACGTCTTTGTGTTGACTTTCGTAAACTCAATGCTATTATGAAGACAGACGCAGAACCATTACCTAGAATTGATACTCTTCTTGATAAATTAGCAAAATCAAATTTCTTTTCCACACTAGATCTCGCGAGTGGATATTGGCATGTGCCCGTACATCCCCGAAATACTGAAAAATTGGCTTTTGCTACCACATTTGGGTTATTTGAATGGAAAGTTCTACCCTTCGGGTTGCGCACAGCGCCAGCAATATTTAATCGTACCATAAGAAGAATTCTAAATAAATACAAAATTGATTTTGCATGTAATTATTTTGATGATATTATTGTTTTTTCTCAATCTCAAGAAGAGCACCTACATCACTTACAAATATTATTTGACATTTGTGTTAAAGAAAATTTAAAGCTGAAGTTATCTAAATGCATTTTTAGTAAAACTAAAATTAATTTCCTTGGCTATGAAGTTTCTAATGGTTGCATCACTCCTGATAATCCAAACATTGAAGCTATTGAAAAGTTGAAACAACCGACCAATGTAAAAGAACTCCAGAGAGTTCTTGGGTCTATTAATGTTTATGGGAGGTTCATTCCTCAATACGCTAAGACCAGGGCACCATTAAATAATCTACTTAAGAAAAATGTCCCCTATGTTTGGGATCAAAGTTGTGAAGATGCTTTTCAAAAATTAAAAAGTGCATTGATTCAAAAGCCAATTTTAAGGCTTTATGACCCAAGAAGTCCCTGTCATCTCTTTGTTGATGCTTCAAGTCATGGAGTGGGTTGTGTTCTGAAGCAGGAAAATGAAAAGGGAGTTTTACACCCAGTGGCATATCATTCGCGTAACTTAAGAAGTTATGAACAGAATTATGCTATTACCGAATTAGAGTGTTTGGCTATTGTGGATGCCTTAGACAAATTTTATCATTATTTACACGGGCAAAAATTCGTCATACATACTGACCATGCGGCTTTAACCTGGCTAAAAAATGTTAAAAATTTAAGGGGGCGTCTTTTTCGCTGGTCACTAAAACTTAGTATGTTTGACTATGAAATTAAATATCTAAAGGGCTCCACTAATATTGAAGCTGATATGCTGTCCCGGTCACCTGCTGTGGAACATATTTCGCACCATGTCCACCTTCTTGATGTAAATGAAATTAAAGAAACTCAAAAGAAAGAAAATGTCATAGTAAATGGTAAAAACTTAATTGAAGTAAATGATGTTATTGTAATTAAGAAAAAAGGACTGTATAAGATTTATGTACCTATGTCTTTAAGATTACCCCTGCTCGAGAAAACTCATAACCAATTTGGACATCCAGGAATATACAAAATGGTAAATTTAATTACACCTCAATATTATTGGCCTCATATTAATACAGATATTGAAAATTATGTCAAACATTGTCACACATGCCAAATAAACAAAAAATGTAAACAAAAAAGATTTGGATTATTGCAGCAAGTACCCCCAACGGATAAACCTTTTGAATGCCTCTCATTGGACACAGTTGGTGGGTTTAATTACTATAATTCTACTAAAAAGTATTTGCATTTGGTCACAGACCATGCAACTCGTCATGTGTGGGGTTTTCCATCTAAAAGTGTCACAACAGAAACTTATACAAACTGTTTAAAACAGATATTTCAAATTTAAGTTCCAGAAAAATTATTAACTGACAGAAATGCAGCCTTTACTTCTTCAAGATTTAAAAAATTTCTTCGTAATTATAATGTAAAACATTTAATGACATGCAGTCATCACCCACAAACGAATGGGAAAGTGGAACGCCTGAATCAGACTATTGTCACAAGGTTAAAATGCAAAGTTAACGCTTCATCAACTAGAGTACCATGGACTAAATTACTAGAAGAAGTTTTAAATCAATATAACATAACTCCACATTCTGTTACACTGTTTTCACCAAGTTATTTAATGTATGGAACTTTACCTTATGATCCATTATTGCCAAACAATAATTATTATCCACCTCTTGATGAAGCACGTAAATTAGCTAAGGAAAGAACCATACAATATCATAACAAAAACAAAATCAGATATGATGCTCACTTTCTCCCTGTAAAATTTAAAGTTGGTGATGAAGTAATATACGAAGAATTTGAATATCCTAATACACGTAAATTAAGGTCACCTTATTCAGGTCCATATAAAATAATACAACAACTTTCTGAAGTAAACTTTGAAATTGATAAACCTAGTCCTCATTTTAAAAGAAATTCTGAGATTGTGCATTCATCTAAACTAAGATATTATAATAGTCCACAAAAATTTAAACTATACCATGAATAGACCTTTGTGTTTGTAGAATTATTTACATTTGTATTTACCCATATTGCTAAGAATAATCATGTTGTAAATATATTCATTTATATCTTATTGTCATGTTATACTATTTTGTTGCATCTCAATTATTATAATATATTGGTCACTTCATTTGGAAAATTATTCCCAAAACTATTTCCAGATATTAGGTGATATTTTATAGTGTTGTATATACGTTACTATACAGGAATATTTCTATTCTTTAGTGAAATTATATTAGTATTATATTTATGAATAAGATCCGGTATGTGTTTTGTATAGGTTTACCTATTTGATTATGATATTTTATTAACTCAGAAAGATACTAATCTGCAGATGCATCTACGTGAATGTGCTCACATATGTTCGCAAATATTACAATCTACCATGAGAGCCTCAAGCACTTTCACTTTTCTTGTGGACGTTATAACAGATATAAACAATAAACTTTGGACAATGAAGTAGAGACTCAACTGAACTAATGATTATTTATATAAGGGATCTTGTTTCCCTTGCGCGTTAATATACTAAAAATTTACAACTACTAGTGCTATTATAAATATTATTTTGTATTGAATATTTTTTCATGTCATAACTGCATTTTGAGAAATTGTGTATGCGGAGAAGGCTGGTGATCTCAAATGAAGTTCAAAATTTCTATCTTGCTCCGTTCGGGTTGAGTGCCACCGACTTGCAGGCAAGCCGGTTGCCCTCTGCTTGGAGGGGGGGGGGATATGTAATAATAAAATAAACTTTGCTAATTTAACCTAATTTAATTTAATGTTATTTGAAAAGCCTGCTTTAATCTCGGTTACTCTCACTGTAAAGTTTGTTTCTCGGCCACACAAATATTATACTCGGAGACGTTTTTTGAAGTTCCATAAGGAGAAAATTGTTGATTCAGCAGGATCTTCAGTTTTCTGTGGTTTTCATAAAGACGCGCATTTAGAACTCCTGGGTAAGCAGGTGTTTTCTCATGTCTTGATTGACAATCTAGTTAACTAATTACGTTTGAGAGTAACATCTTCGCGATCGTGCTGCACCCTGCTCACAGGTGTGGTAACTAAGGAGTATTTAAGCAAGAGCACGGAAATTTCGTGAGCTTCGTCTTAACTTCGCGCTTAGCTTTTTAGGAGTTTGGAACGTAAAGCTTAGCTTCGAGCCTTTAGACTGCGATGTAAGAAGATAGGCACGGAACGAATAAGGTCGCCGGCCCGACTCCTGCCCTCTGTCTGAACTTTGAAATAAACTATTTAATCTAGAACCCCAATGGATTTGCGTCAATTATTCCAACCAGGAATGGCGTAAGGCCCATTCTTTACATATATATAGCAATAATCTTAGATCCAGTCTTATATTATATAATATAAAGATTAAAATTAAACTAGTTATTCCAGAGACTAGATTTTCATATTTGATCTTATTCGTGATTGTTGCTTAGTTATAATAAAGTTGATCAGTGGCGTAGCCAAGGGAGGGAGAATAGGGGGTCACCGCCCCCCGACCATGAGGAATTTTTCGCCATACAAAATGTATATTCTTCACTCCCTTACCACACACACGTATACATACATATATGTGAGTTAAAGTAGTCGTAACTCCGCCCCCGCTCCACAATGAAAAATTTCTAGCTACGCCACTGGAGTTGATAATTATATAAAGTTGATTTCCTTATAAATAAACGGTCTTTTTATAAACTTTATGATACACTCCTTTAAACATCTTTTATACACTTAATTTTGGAACAAAAGAGAAATCGTTTTGGCTTGACCTAAGTGACCGGATCCTACCGGATTGAAATTAGTGCAAGATTTCAATATCTAGGAGAGAACAAGGAGCTCACATTCGGCCTGATAATATCATCGAACATCACGCATTGTGAGGGGAAAGCATCTTGATTGAATGTGGGTATACGCTATAGGGTGATTGCCGGACGAGGCAGCTAATGGCCCAACTACAATAGCTCCATTTCCATCGTTGAGTTTTCCTACTTTGCCTAAGGCACACGGATCAGGTAATGTTCGTATTCCGATCGCAAGTTTAGACGTCACGCGAGGAAGTGTCGCTTTGCCTCATGCGTTGTTTTGCTCGACAGTGTATACCCACCTTTAGTCTGGGATTTTGTTGGGTTATCGTGCCGACCCGCACATCTATAAACAGGTTTCTGTGACGGCTATACGGTATCGAGATGATGTACTAGAATCCACTGTGTTATCGCTTGCTTTAGAATCGGCCCAACATTCGTTTTAATTAACGTTAATGCAGGTAGGTCCCCTTAGAGCTTGCACTGTCGATAACTCTCTGAAGGATTAAGATATTGCTCGTATGGATTGCTTGACGTACTCACCTGACGTTAATCCCATTGAAAATCTTTGGGATGTTCTCGGCCGAGCTGTGTCTGCTACTTTACAACCTGGGGCCGCTCTCTGAGTTGGAAACTGCTCTGCTAGAGGAATGGAGATCACTGGACCCTGAATGATCACCTCATGGAAAGCATCGTCGCACGTTCTAAGTTTTGCATGAGGACGAGGGGTGGTCACATACCCTATTAATGTCTTGTTTGTTTGTTTGGTATTTAATCATTCATCATTTTGTTAATGATTCTAACATGGCTTCATCTTATAATTTATAAAACTTAAATATTGTTTAAATCTTTGTTTATAACTCTTCACTGTTTCATGCATAAAGATGTTTGCCACATTCCTGCCGAATTTTGTGTTATCCACAAAGCCGTACTTGAACATATTTTACACTTTACAGCTTCGTGTTTAACGTTGGTTGTGCGTATAACTAGATGTTAGAGAGTAATTCTTGGTAAAGTTCTTTTCAAATTTAAACATTTTTTTTACAAATACAAAATTATTGTTATGAGTCTTATAGTTTTCCGTATTAACATTTCTCTCCTGCTTATGATTTTGATGAAAAGGAATCTTCCTTCTAAATCTTGATATTTTTATTTAAGCTCAAAAGTTCTTATGCTGGGCAATAGAATATTGAATTTCCGATGGAGCTTCTTTGTTTATATCGTTACCTAAATCGATATAGCGATTCTCCGTTTTAAAATAATAAAATCTGCATGTCTGTTGAAGTAAATATAAATTTGTAAAATATTTTGCGAGTACAGCTCACTCATACAGCTTATGCAGGCGTTTTTTCTGGATAAGAATATGTATAGGTGTGTCTACACAAGAATATATTTGAAGACAGATAAACAGGGTTACTATAGACCTGGAAAGTCAGGGAAATGAGTTTTGGTCAGGGAAAGTCAGGGATTTGAGAAAAAAGTAAGGGAAATTAGCAGAAATTGAAGAAAGGTCAGAGAAATGCAAGAAAAATTGAATTTTGCGGTAAAATCAAGCAAATATTTGCTGTTTGAACCTAAGTATAGAAATTGTTTTATTTTCATTTTCTCATTGAACCTTATAAATAATTTTAAAGTGTGTTATTTATGAGCATATCTTGTGCGGTTGAGATATGCTTAATTTTATCCTAAATTATTATCAAATATGGTTTTTGTTAGAATCCAGTGATGCCAAATACGATTCTTGTATATATTTATTTATTATTATTATTATTTGTAAAAAAATGGGCAAAATATAAAAAAATTATTAACTATAGGATGTAATGTTAAAAATAGAAACGCAAAATTCGGGAAAGCACGCTAGATAAAGACAGGGAAGAGCGTGATAGATGTCAGGGAAAAGTCAGGGAAGCAAAAGCTGTGAAATCTGTAGAAACCCTGTAAAACTTTAAGATTTAAAATAATAGTTCGACCCTTCCATGCTAATAAAAAAGCTGAAAATGAAAAAGGTTTTATTACTTATTATTTTAAAAATGAAGTTATTGTAAATTTTTCAGATTTAAAGCACACATAATAGGGTCATAAAAGAACACATTTTTTTAAAATTTTGATTCTTAATTAAATACTGGTCATTTTAGTTATTTAAAGAGCTGTAACTCGTAATAATGAAAACGTTACTTTAGTCACATGAAAAATGTTACATTAGTCACACCAAAAATGATCAGTATTATATACCAAAATTCAAAAGTTATATGCTTATTAATGATATTATAATACATAACTGTAAAGCTAAAAAAATGTTTTCGTAAATTTACATTTAAATTAATAAATCAATAAAAACATATTCATTTCCAGCTACAAATTTTGCATTAGTTACAATGGAATAAAAATTATGATAATATGATAAATTTGTTATTTGAGTTTTGGTTCGAAATTGCATCAAGCTTAATTTAGAAATAGAGAATTACCCTTAGAACTTTAAGCATCTAAAGATTAGCCTTTGATTGATGATTAAATTACGCATAAAAATAGTCAGCCTTTGGATTTAATATTATTAATTTCGAAGTATCGAGTAGAATGTAAGAAAACAACATAAGCGTGTATAGAATGATTAGTAAGTGATAACTGACGCCGTTCCTATTTCGATCGGATTTGTAATTTAACAATTATACAAATGTTTTTTGTTTAATTTTTGTGCTAATTTGATCTAAAATGCATCTTTTTTTCATGTGTACTGTTTACAATGGCGCACCCAAGATTTTAGGTTGGGGGGGGGGCTACGGTTGCAAATACTGAAGAACTCTGTTATACTGACATCGATTATAGTTATAACTCTATTATAAGGTCAACATATTTTGTATCACTTGCCCATGGAACACAAGCCCACTATCAACTTAATTCGTTATAGAGTCATAAATAATTATCTGATCGATTCAGTGACATTGTAACCGAATTTAACTGTATTTCATACACTAACTATAAGTATTTAAAGAACAACTTTTTTTCCCCAAAAAGATATTTTAGAAATAATTCGAAGACGATTTTAAAAAATGAAACATTTTAATTCATTCATTACAATATTTAATTTTTAAAAGTTTTTCACATCTAACTGTACAGCTTTGGGGGGGGGGGGGGGGCTTTAACCCTCATAGTCTCGTCCGTGGGGAAATCACTGGATGTGTACGAATCACCTAGATAATCTGCAGATTCTTTTCGCCGAAAAGCAGAAAATTGTTTTATCACATTATATAATTAAACTTAAGAATATCTAGTTAACCTTCACTTCACCTGCTAGCCTGTTCCTAAAGTGAGAGGATCTTTGAACGAAGAGCACTAAACTTTTTCTATGCTTACAATACTACTTTGACAAGCATAACAGTAATTTAGGAATTACTTATTTTAAAAAGCGGGTTACGGTTAAATCGATGTATACAATGTTATACGTAACGTCGTACTTTCACCAGTAGATTTTAAGGAGTTTATTCTGAACTTAGCAATAATCAGATTAGAAGTAAAAAATGCTGACACTTATTGAAGCATAATTTCATTAATTTTCACGACTTTTGCTCTTAACTGACTCCGAATAGTTTAATGTGCTCAGTGTGAAAATGAATTGCAATAAACTCTTCATTTTGTAGATTAATTTATCCTTTAAAGGAATATTATGTCAGTAAATGTGTAAGATTTTTCATTTTTATTTATTTTTCTATGAATTTAATGTACGTCGAATATTGAAAAAAAATCTATAAAATCTTAAAGTATATTTACATTATAAATATAAAGTATATTATTAAGTAAGTATAAAGTACAAACTCATGAGGGAGGATTTCTAATCACTTTTCGTAAAGTATGAAGAGGGATAGCCTAGTGTTGCTTGTGAAAAATACTGTAAAGCAAAAAAAGCTCAAATTATCTCAATTGTCGATCTGGCTTTTCAATTGTTTAAAATTTTTCAGCCACTAAATGTCGTTTGTGTTAACATGATCCTTTATATGTTTGAGGTGTATGCTTCAAATTACGACTGAATGAATTCCAAGTTCAGAACATATACCGATTTCCACAAACGTTTTCAGTGATCATGCGTGCGGATGAGGATTTTTTGATATTTTTTTTAACAAATATTCTCCAAGATATGTTTTTTTGTTCTTACGTTTTGACGTGACATTAAGGTAAAATGGAAAAAATTTGCTCCTTTAGTAAACCTTAGTATCCTATTAAAATAAGAAAAGAAAAAACTTCTTGTTGAATCTCAGAAAACCATTGATTTGTAAGTAAGCGTGAAAATTAATTAAGACAGAAAAATACAATTTTTAAATCGTACTATTAAAACTATATTCATGAAAGTAGGGAAAAAAAAATCCTCCCTTATTTCGGTTCCGCAGATCGCTTCGTTTGAAGATGAAATTGTTCAACTGTAGAGTTCACAGACAAAAAGAAAGTTAATTTGACTGTAACATCCCAAATCTTTGGGTTAGATAATTGAAATAATAGAAATGTTTCGAATATGCATTGTTTTATCTTTTGTTGCCGCAAAAGACGGCATTTTTTTTGGGTGGGGGAGGGAAAAAAATTCGACATTTGCCATCCCTCCAATTTTTCTTTTTTTTTCCCGTGAGAAATAAATGGGCAGAATAATGTTGCAATTTATTGTCGCTCGAACGGAAATTAAGTTCATTCTTCAACTGAGTATCTAATTCTAATGCTGTAGTTCTCTTGTTAACTTTAAAGCGCTGAATCTGCGATGCCATTTCAAGTTTCTAAATATCTGTGCAAAAGAGGAAGATAAATTGAATTTCATGGTTTGCCAGAAAGAAGTTTTAGAAGCGACTTTTTAAAGGTTTGTCTGACTACCATAAGAATTGCTAAGTTGCTTTTTTTTTTATATTTTCATGTAACTTTTACCTGATGAAGTACCTAGTTCTGAAAATACAAAGTTAGCCGATTCCATTGTTTCGTGTATTGCAGTGATATTGTTAACGCTTTTTTTCTTCGTATTTCTGAAATTTATTTATTTATTTTTTAATTTTGAGGTTAGTTACACATACAGAAGATTTAATTTTCTCCTCTTCTAACCAGACAGCTAATTATTATCATACGTACTTCCTGATCTCTAGTTGTTGAATTGAAACACTGCGATTTGTGTGTATACTTTGTTTATGTATTACTGTAATTAAAAACAAAAGATATGTATTTGTTACTAGCTAGGCAATAAATACGGAGCTCAAAATTTACTTTTTTTTAGTTCATGCATCCGCAGGGATTTTTATTGCATTTATCTTGTTAGTGCTGTAGGCTACACCATAGGCATAAAGATATGTGGACTAGTCGAGCTCAAGAAACTCTAATAATTTACCCAGTTGTATACAATTTTATGTACTCCAAGTGTGAAATTTGGACACAATACTTTTGTAATTATACCCTAATAGCTACTCCCATTTCGTTAATTGTTCCTCATAAATTCTATAGACACAGAAAGGGATATAGTTTTAAGATAGCATTCATTGTTTTTGGTAATAGAAAATTATCACTGAATCATTTTAAAATTAAGGATACTGAAATGACAACTCTATACCTTAAAATACAAATTAAATACATATCCCTGAAATTAAATTTAAAAAGTTTCTGAAATACATGGAAGAGACTTGTAATTTTGTTTCCAAAATTGAATGGCAAATCTGTGATAATTTGATGTATGCGATGTGTTATAAGTTTAACTAAATGCAAGGTCGCGCTACTTAAATTTTATATTGCCATTTAAGTTTTTGATAGTTCTTCTTTCGAGATATTTCCTTATTTCTGGGTTTCTTTCGGCCGAAAAATGTTAGGAATTTTCTTTTTTTTTAATTGGGTGTTGGATGTTTCTTCCTCCTTTATATTCTCTTTCATGTTTTTTTTTTTTTTTTTTTTTTAAATCTCTCTTGTTATTTCTTCCTTAGCCTTCCTCTCATCTTTCCAGGTGGTTTACAATCCATTGTGATTTTTGGTATCCTCCAGTAGTCCCTCTCAGTTGCCAAACGTTTTATTCTTTTCTTTTTCTACTTTTATTATCCATGTTTTAGCAATTAGATATTAAAAAGGGTCCTTTTGGTTTTTTCGATTGTATCCTTCTCCAATGAATTATATTATTTCTGGTTTATTATAGTATTATAAAACCTTTTCTTGTGCACTTAATCGCAACTTTTAACTCTCAAAAGAGTATATTACTTATTGAATGTTGAACTAACCCATAAGCTGTATTTTAAATGTTATAAAAATTACATTAAAATACTTTTCAAGTTGTTATTTTGAACGTATTTTAAGCCTTACGTGCCGACTGTCACACGTGCCAGCAAGAAGCGCACTCATTTCCCGTCAGGCACGTTGGCGTGCCAGAGTATTTTTTCGTTTACACCTGACCGTCACACATTTTGGCAGTATCCTGGAGAGATATAACTTATTTAATTTTCAAATATAAAATGTTAAAAGTCATTAAATGGTAAGTAAATATTTAAAATAAACTGTGTAAAAAATGTATTTAAAACGAAAAATAAATAATGCAAATTGAAAATATATAAAGCAGAGTTGCTTATATACTCTATAGAGCATTATTAAACAACGCTTTCATATTCCAGCAATTTCATGGGTTTAGGCTAAACAACAAAAAACCTTTCGACCACAGACAGACACTCGCGCAAGGGACTGCTGGCATACGCGCTTGCGTTATATAGGCGTTTGCGACCCCGTCGCGAAAGGGTTAAAGGAAGAAATTATTGAGAATTGACGTAAAATTATAGTAAGATTTAGCAAATGTAGGAAACCTAAAGCTTTCGTAGACTAACAATTGTAGGAGGAATCACATGCTATTCTGAAAGGCATTTATAAAAATTTGAAGAGATATTAGCAAACTAGCTTTCCATATTAAAAGCACAATTCACACTTTTATCAGCCGAATTACATACTCCAGAAAGTTTTCATATCCTGCCGACTCACTAGTACTTGTAAAGATAAAAGTATGTGTTCCTGTATATTGTGTTAAGAATTGTTTTCACTTTAATCCCATTATCATACAGTTGCATTGAGTCACTATTAATATTATTAACATTTCTTTTAATTATCAGATCCATTATATTATGACGCTTTTAATATTCGCTTTTGTTCATCAAAGTGAAATATCTTTTTGAAATTAACGGAAACTCCTTTCTTTGCTGCGAGGTGAAATCTTCGTATCATTAAAAATGTGTTAGATCCTTCTATTGAACTTTCTTTCTATTCATTTTTGCCATATCCGATATTTTCCGGTTGCGCGTTCTCATTAAATAGTCTTTTTTAGAATCTGATACAAATTTCATCTTTTGTTTGAAGCTCGCGAGTTTAGAAAGTAATTTTTAAAGAGATAGGAAGATCTCCCCTTTATTTATGCGACGAGTGAAAGTTTTTAACAATAATACTGCTCTGTAACAAAAAGTTCTATTTCCTCTGCAACAGTGATCATAGATTTTGTCTGAATTATTCATTTCTATTTCCATTCTATCTTTTTAACGGGGGCGTCTCTCTTAACAAGATTTACAACTCTTGAATAAGGTGAAACGCATAAAAGTAAGATTCTTTAATGAAAAAACTTGTTAGGTAAACTGTCGGGATAAAAATTGTTGCAGTAACAGAAAATAGTTTTTTAAATTGTTTTTGAGACAGAATCACAACTTTGAAATTTTTTATAGTTGGTTGCATTAAATGTTACATAGATAAAGGATCCCCACCCCCTTTTTTGTTTCAAATGATAGTTTATTTTTCTTCTCTTTAAAAAATGAATGTTGTATACATATGTTTGTTACTCAAGCTACAACCCTTTTAGAAAAACCCGTTTTACCCTTAATTAAAGTTAAATTCCTATTATATAATGATATTAATCTAGTTCATTTGTTTTCTCTGTTCTGATAAGAGCAGTCACTTTCCTGTAATAAAATACAAATTTTCAAGTTCTCTTAACTTGTGCAATTGAATAGTCGCTTTAAACTCCCCATTCTGCAACCTAAAATTACACAGTAAAAGAAATTAAACATTTTAATTATTGTATTTAAAATACCATTTTCAAAGGCCAGGCCTTATTTTCCGGCATTTATATGGTAAAGCTGTGTGGTCCGGTACTGTTGTTATTTAAAGTATTACAGTTGAAATGCAAAATATTGAAGTCATCTCAGTTAAACTCAGTTTCTACATTTTAGATTATATTTTTAGATTTTATTAATCATTTATTACTGCTTATGTTCATTATTTATGTACTGGCTGAAACTGAAATGTTTATCATTAAATTTCTGATTTTTATAGTCTGAGAACTAACACTATACTTTATAATGAAATAATTAAAACTTTGTAAAATAACACATAAGTACCTTTCATGCTTGTTATTTTACAAAGTTTTAATTCTTTCATCTTCTAAACACCAGTTTTTTTAGTGTTTTCTGTTAGACATTATAATGTCCAGGGGCTGATCCAGAAATTTTTCCAGGGTTCCATTTTTGTGAAAACTGCTTATTTTTGAGAATTTCAGTACTTAATTTTGTGAATTTCAACGTTTATCTTTGAATTTTTATACCAATTTTTAATAAAAGTCACCATTTTGTTAAAATAATTGATAAAACAGATTAAAATGTTCGGTAAAATGCCAATGAAGGGCCGATTAATGCGATTGTAATTTTGTGAAAGGGCCGCAACACGGATTCAGTTTTCATCGGCATCGACCCCTGATGTCACAAAAATTCTAAATTCGAACATGTGAAATATCCTAAATTCGAATGTATGCTTTATTAAAGATTCTATTTCTTTGTAAATTATTTTATTATCACTCAAGTAGACTACCGACTCTTTAATCTTTTAATTTGAAAAAATGATTGTCGATATCTGCAGTTGAAAACATTCTAAAGTTTATATCATACTGGGACTTTTGTTCATACTCAAATTAATAATTTATTTAAACATGAGGCGTATTCAAAAGTTTTCTTTCTTTCTTTTCTTAAAAATACAGAAAAAAATATGCTATGAAATTTGTTCGCTTAAAGTACTGTTAAAGTCTTTTCAACTGAGAAAATAATTATTTCTCAGTATATCTACAAGTAATTTTTTTATGAATTTTATGTGCACTAATTTTCACTAAGAAAGGAAGGGGGAGAGAGTGTTTTAACACCATACTGATATGTTCCCGGGTTGATATTACCGAAATAGTTTTGTAGAAAATTAAAAAAAAATAATTCTTCATCGTAGATATATTATAAGCATATGGCTTTTTCTCACATTTGCTATAGCGGTGCACAAGTGTCGCCTTAGAGTTTATCGATCTTAGCTCATAAGACTTCTTAGACTATTTCTTACTTGCTGTTTTATTTCTTCTTAAAACTTACAAACAAAATAGAAATAGTTTTTTCTCTATTATAGATTTCAATTTTGTTGGTAAAAATTGTATTATTAGTTATTGGATTTATTTTATTAAATCTTAAAAATACGGTGGTATGGGGCACAATTCCAATTAATTGTTCTGTTGTTACAAGAAATATTAATTAGACATATTTCTCTACTGCATATAAACAATAAATAACATAGAAAATAAACATTCAAAAACTGGTTTTAAAAGATAAAATAAATAAAAACTTTGTGAAAAAAAACACCCATAAAAGGTTACTTAAGGCGTAACGATCGTTTCGACCGAAAATTCGTTCGGTCTTCCTCAGACAAATCCTTCCGTCAAACAGAGCAGAGGGAACTCTACGATCGTTACGCCTTGAAATAACCTTTTATGTGTGTTTTTTTCACAAATTTTTTATTTATTTTATAACATTAAAACTATTTTATAACATTAAATAACATTATTTAAATTGCCAATAAATTAATTAATAAAATGGATGTACGTAATGTACATCGCATATAATATAGATTGTTTGCTTTTTATTAAAATAAATTTCTCCAATAATTCAAGCAAAAATGCCTGTTGATAAAAATATTGAATATTTAGAAACTTACAGTATGCCTTAGACTTTATATACAAAATACTAATTTGCAAAAATCATATAGAAACATCACATATTGTCCTTTAATATAGTAAGTAGTTAGCAATGAAATGCTTGTTTATAATGCTTAATGTATTTTTAAGGAAATTCTCTAAGAAATTATTGCAGTATTGTGGAAATCTTTTCAGTCAATTTTTAATTTCGACTTTGACAAATTTCCTTAGCTCCATCTGTCAGTTCAGATACCTGCATGTTTGCTGAATTATCACAATGCTTTCAACTTTTTTGTAAAGTTGTTATAAGTTGTAATATAAACTATAAATAACTGTTGAAGCTGAAATTTAAAATGCTGCGAATGGCGAGTTTAAAAATATTGAATCAATGTGCATTGCCATTTAGAAAAAAAAAAAAAAAACTTATTTTGAGGTTGTAATATTTTTGGAGTCTTCGATTATTTAAAATTATACTAGTTACGCATGTTATTGTCTACAAATGCAAACAGCTTTATGCATTTTATATTTGGATATTGTAAATATTTATTACAATTGGTGTTTAAAAATCTATACGACTTCTGGGAATCCATTGAGAGACCATCCAAGAAATGAGAGTACTGCTTATAATAGGGCGTGGATCTGTCATGTGTGGAAACAGACACACATTTCTACTTTATGGATTGCACACCATTCCGAGATAATTTTCGATCCAGACTCTCTTCTACTGTTTATTTACCTATATTAAACAGGAACGTACAAAACTCCAGCAGGAAGTTGGAACTACGCAAAAGTAATCAGTTAAGCAAAAGCATTAGTTCTCACTTAAAATTTTCATCCAAGTTATTAAATTTATTGAAAAAAAAAAAAGATTGAACAAATACGACGAAATAAACTTGCGAAATACTATAATCTTTACAAATCTTCTTATGTGTAGTTTAGAAAATCTTTCCTGCTTCATGTCTTTTTTAACGTTTAATAGTCGCTTATTTCTAAATATGAGCAATAAAGCTCTCCTGAAAACTTCTGCCATGTGAAATTTGTTCTTCAAAAGACGTCAGAAACAACATGTGGCGTTTTCCCATCTGCGTTTCTTCGTTTTCGTCTGTGTATATAGATAGATATAGGACTAAGAAATTCATCATATTTCTGTCATTCCTCTAATCGATCTGGAGAGATACGACATGTCTCTTCCCTGCTTTCGGTGTTGTATGTCACACAAGTGCGAAATTCTTTGTTTTTAATTTCAGTTTAGTGACTCTCGGATCATATTCCAGATTTTCTTGAAGTTTAAAAATCTTCTGTCCAGGAGTCTATCCAGATTACGAGTGCTTAAGTTTTAAAATATATGCTTAATCTTTTTTCTTTCTTTCTTTTTTTTTTTTTTTTTCGTAAATATGAAAGCTATTCACAACAACCTTTTACAATATTTTCCAATCTCTCTGAAATTTCACAGAAAATAGGATTTACAGAGTATGAGTGTGTCCGTTGAAAATGCTCTTGAAACGAATTAGGTCGTTGAATAGACATTCACTTACAGAAAAGTCACTGAAACGTAGAAATATCTACCCGTACTATAAACTCAGAAAACAATTGCAAGCTGTTCGATGAAATAAATCTACATTTGTATATTTAATTAACGCAAATGAAACTAAGCTTTTCTCTCTAACTTTATCACAGTTTATAATTTATCTTTTGTTTTTTAAATGTACAAAAGACTATTTTTTTCCGCTTGAAAAATACACCACATTTACCAGGTTGGTAAGAAATTCATTAAAGAGTTAAAATAGCATAATACCGATTTCCCATTAGCATTAGAGAAATCTGTAATGAAATGAGAGTGCGGCAATTTACGTTCACTTAAGTGCGAAATTTTTGTTAAATTAAGCTCTTTAGCGAACGTAATTATGGCACCTCTATTTTTTAATATGTTAATGATAAGGTTACTTTCAAATTAAACAAAGGAATTTCCGAATTGAGTGAAGCTCACTTTGCCTCTGTTTAATTAACAGAATGTAAAAATAAACAAAGAAAAATTTGTTTAAGACGTTTAATTCTTTGTGCATTTACCCCGGTTAATACGCTTTCATAAACTATTTTTTAACATACCTTGGATTGTTAGAATTATGCTATTTTCATCTCCTAGTAAATATTTACATATATCGTTGGTCTTTTTGCCCATTTCTTTTAATTTGGCACACCTTCGTGACATATCTATCAATTTGAAAAATCTTATTTCTAAATGCATTCCTTAACACCCATGATACCTTGATTGGGATATATACATGTCATGGCTGCTAATCTATCTATCTATCTATCTATCTATATCTATATATATATATATATATATATTATACACACTAAACACACAGTTCCATTTGCAAAAATGCTTTAAATTGTATAATTTATTATATCTGGAGCAGTCGACGTCAATAAATCAATTCCTATAAAAATTTAAAAAATTAAATTTTTATACGGTCCCCTGGTTCTGTCAGTTATATTTAG
Source organism: Cheiracanthium punctorium (assembly GCA_038373885.1). NCBI lineage: Eukaryota > Metazoa > Arthropoda > Arachnida > Araneae > Cheiracanthiidae > Cheiracanthium > Cheiracanthium punctorium. Next base: position 1,422,229 of record JAWZYV010011819.1, read on the forward strand.
AAAAATTTTCCTTATGCAATTTCACGCACGCACACACACACACACAAAAAAAGGGCCTTCTTCGACCAAAATTCACCGAATTACGAGCTGCTTGATGCTCGAAAAGTTAGGGCACTTTTCGAGATGCGAAATAGGGACGTAATACAAAATGAATTTGAGAAAAAATAATGTAGTCTTGAACCTTGTAATATTTATTAGCAATTTCATCAACTTTTTATGATTTTGATGAAATCATAAAAAGTTGATGAAATTATTTATTGATTGTAGATTGCAATAAAGATTAACGTTGAATTATGTGTATCCAATAAATTTAACATAAAAAATATAGTTTATACTGAAAATGCAATTTTTTAAAGAGTTTGTTTAAATGAACTGGTGTTAAATACCTTAAAACTCAAAAACAAGTGAATAAAACACTTCATCAAACATTAAAATAGAAAATGAAACATTTTAAAGTACGAATATATGCATTTCAGAAACTTAAAATAATATTACAAATCCTGTTAACGCAACATTTGCTCAAAGTATAGCTTCCTACGGCTGCAAATATGCACCCGTGTAGAAAACTCTTCTTGTACTTTGCGTAGCATGCACGACGTTAGACATCTTCATGCTACACATATATACGACTTACTAATAAGTCTGATCCCGGATAGATTTTATAGAGCCTGACTATAACCCTTTGACCCCCTTCAATATTTATATGGTCTCTTAACGGTTTACCGTAACGGGACATTTTTAAACGTGGAAAAGTGATTTAAGTCAAAATGTTTGCTGCTTCATAACTCGGTGAATTTTGGTCGAAGGAGGGCGAATTTTTTTAAATTGTGCATTAAACAGTATAAAGAAAATTTTCCAAAATATAATTTATAGGACCGGTGGACCGTATATAAAATTTAAGTTTCGTAATTTTTACAGGAATTGATTTATTGACTTCGATGGTTTCTGATATAATAGATTATACAATTTAGAGCATTTTTGCAACTGGAACTACGTGTCTATGACTAACGGTTTAGGAAATAGCCATTGGGCACCGTTAGCACTGGGCACCCTGTATATGTATGTATTAATGGGATATCCAAATTACGTAAGTTTGGCTATTATATATTTAGTACCAGGTTACCGAGCCATGCTCAGAATCTAAAGGCTCCTTAAGTGTAAAATAATGAGTGCGTAAATGCCTTGGCACGTATCAATAATCTTCATGGTTGCCAAAGATTTTCATCGCTGTCGGATCACTCATACATTATCAGGTAAGCTTTGGTCGGCATTCAATGTTACAATGGCATATACTTTGTTTTGAAGAGGGATGCTAAATATTCGATGGTCCGTGCCATCAGAGTTGAGCAAAAAGTAGTTTAACGTAAGATGCCTACTCTCCTTCTGTAGCAGATCAGCGAGGGTATCAGCGAAGATCTTGGGCGATGCATTCACTAACAGCGTCTTCATTACTTCAGAAATATATCTGTCCATATTGAGGACGTTCAAATTCAGCATCAAGAATTTGAGTTGGTTGAACTGTCAGATGAATGAGTTTATAAAAAAAAATTCATCAAGTCTGTTATACACTGTTCGCAACGTAGCAGTACACACCAAAATCGTTAATAGTTTCTCTCGTCATATACTCTGAACAAAGCCATTGTAAAGTATGCTTTCAAATTTCGATTTCTTTTATGAAATTCTTTGAAATGTGGGTGACATCGAAGAAACAACCACACCCATTCATTAGGAAATTCGGAATGTCCTACATCAATCTTACAGTCCCCAAAATGGTTTCGGTTATTTTTTGTTTTTACTCTTCAGAAAAATGCAAAGCTCCACGGTGAATGCAATCCATGTTAAAAAGTTTTCAACTATGATAGTAAGTATCCACATTTGTGGCAGCTTTGTAGATACTTAAACTGTTTACCCGAAGTATTTGTTGACGTCTAGCTGTTCTATGTCGTTCTCCTTCCAAATACTAATCATCTGTTTCATCTGCTTGTGTTTGAACTGCACGTTCACACATTTGGGCCAAGTGCTGCTGCCGGTGATCAAATGTTTCCACAGCTCGTTTTTGAGCTACATTTTCATGCATTTACGTCTTTCTAATACATCTATGATGATAATTCTTTACGATTGAAATTGTAAATTTCTCTATAGTGCTTCAAAATTCAAACATAAAATACATATATTTTTCTAATTCAAAGAAAATACATCTTGCATAAACAAATTCTACAAACGTAAATTCAATCTTATAGGTACATAAATATAGATGCCATAAAAGTATAATCTTACATAAATATGCTTTAAACATAATTTTATTTTATAAACTCACGCTTAAGAAAAGAAGAAGTGTAACGCAATTTAAATTATTAGTACAAAAGGACACTTCGAAATCATGAAATCAAAAACAGAAAGATCAAAAATATTCTTTTATAATAACCCTAACAACTACTTAAACGTTGACAATAATAGAACAAATGGATGGACTGAAGAAAATGGACTTCTAACCTCGAATAAATCAAAAATACATCGCTCCTATATAGTTACGCTGATCCCTGACTCTGTCACAATTCCAGTTCAACCACTCAAAATAAAACTTTTACATCATTAATCCAAACAGATTAAAAATGTATTGCCTAATAACTTAAAATTTACACGGTTCGTTGGTGCGATAAGCCTGAAAATTATCATAATTATGTAAAAAAAAAAAATTGATAATCCACCCGTTCCCTGATTTTTAAGCGGTTTTTTTTTTTTTTTTTTTTTTTTGTATTTTCAACTCTATTTCATTTAAGAGAATAAAAAAAGCTAATCATTTGAGTGTCAGAATTATCTAGCAAGTGACATTGACGTTACATTAAAGTCACGGTTATCAGGCTTTGGAGGGAAAACTACGATTCCAATTCGCTTAAGATAGCTTTTCTAAATTACTACTCAGCTTAACTTTTTTTTTTTCAAAAATAAAATGGTTTTCTATGCATTAAGCATGGGTATAGGAGAGGATGTTGATACCAACCGAAATGTTTCTGCAGATTATACAATTCGAATTTCGATATATAATAAAAATTGAATATGAAGTTATTTGATTTTGAGTGGGTAAATATTAAATATTCTGAGTGTAGACATTCTATCACCCGCTGTAATTGTCTCCACAAAGGCCTTTATACTTTAGTTTAATGATAGTACACAACACAAAACAACACAGTCTAATCCACGTCTAAATAAGAATTGAAAATTTATTAGAAAAAATCTTAGTAACCAGATTTCAGCCTCCCAATATACTGCTTCCACATATGGGCAACTTCCAGCCTGCGGCTGGATGGGGCCCGCCATGGCTTTTGGACCAGCCCGCAGAACAAGCCAAAACCCTGTATAAAACCTATATAAAACATTCAAACTTCCATATAAATCCGAATTATACGGCCCGCGATTTCGCTAACATCCTGAAGTCAGGCCCAGGAGTTCGCTAATATCGTAAAGTTCTGCCCGCAACTTTTCAAAGGTTGTCCATACGATGATAAAATAAATGAGTTGAAATCATCAACTGCAGTGAATGAAAACTAAACTGATGGCTGATCACCTGCAAAATTAATTTGAATATCGGCTGCGAGCCCAATTTAGGAATCGATTGTATCATTATAAATTTTTTCATCGGAGTTTCAAAGATCGTTTCATTATAAACGGTTGTCCCTTTAAAAAAAAAAAAAAAGTTAGGGTAACTTCATTTAAATATTTATCCTCAACTTGGCTCAATAAGGCAGTTAAAGTAGAATTCAACCTAGTGCCGTTATTTAAAAAAAAAAAGAAAAGAAATGGAATTTCATGTTACGTCAGAGGATCTTTTTTCTTACTGTGAATAACTGAAAAGGGTGTCATTTTCATTAAAATTATTCGGCTAAGCTGAAACTTTTATGCACTTTTGAAATTCGCATCATATGGATCAATAAAATACTTGAAAAATCTTTATTGTTTTAGTATATACGCGAAAATACATTTAGCTTTACGTTAGTTACAAAAGGATAATTGTAATAAATTCAGGCAATTTTTCACATAAGATTTACGAATAGTTTTGTATTACTAACTATGATTAAAAATAATTAAATTATTTACGTACATTCCATCAAGGTGCTTGTGGGGATGGCAACTTAGATTCTTTTCTCTTTTTCTTTCGCTGGTTGCTAGGAGGATATTTTGAAATAAAAATAACTTTTTAATTCTAAACAAATTTATGTAGCTGAAAGGTGTAATATATCTAGTTACTAAAATATTTATTTGTCTGTGTAATGGATATCAAGTTCTATTTATTTTGTTTCTTTGTGAAATTAATTTTTATTATTATATATCGATGGCTTGCATTTTTTAATCCGCCCCAAACTTATTTGAGCGTCCCTTTTAGGAAGATTGCATCAAGTATGGTTTTTCAAACGCTCAATAGATGGCGCTACCATCCAAAAATTTTAAATTTTGAGCGTTTTAAAGTTTTTTCGATCACGTGACCTAGCTCAATCGTTTCAGGGGCCCAAAACAACCCCAGGTACGAAATTAAAAATGAATCCTTAGAGCAGTTTTTGAGATCGCTGAGACCTACACACACACACACAAACATTCCTCGTTTAATATAAGAGCGGATATATAATGTGCTACTGTGTCAGAGTAAAATCAGGGCCACCGAGTTTACCTACGCATGTGACTCTTCAGGGTCAGTTATAGTAAATCTCAGTCAAGATCCGCATTATATGCTTGTGTGTATTATTTTATCTCTGTTTCTTTTACATTGACATTTCAGCTGTTAGCTAATAGCCTGAAGAACCGCCATGCTATTTTTTGTGACAGTCGGCCTCAAAGGGTTAACAGTCAAACATCATTTAATGTCGCTATAAAACGTCTTTCAAATGGGTTGCTAAAATGTTTTTTCCCCCCCTTACTGAAGTCGTCCAAACAAAGTTCCGTTTCTATATGAAAATCCACCCCCGCAGGCTTTGTGAAAGCGTGTGGTCCATTCCTTTTCCATTTTGTTGTATTTGTATGTCAGCACTCCAGGGTACATCTCTTTCTGTCAAGTTATAGATCGATGCGAGTATAGAATCATAAACATACTTGTATTTTCCTCCTGGTCTTCTAACTTACATGACATGGACCAAAATTTTGTGACATGTAGTTTTTTGAAATTGTTTGATATCGGCGAAATATTTGTCTAGTAGTGATTCCGGTATTTGCGTTTGTTTTTGTAATCTAAATAATATGCAATATTTTATAAATTAAAGTGTACTGTGTTACTTTTTAAGTCGATAAATATTGATAAAATAGATTTTTGGTTTAGCTGCAAGAAAACGTATTCACTTTTTTGTTGCTTTACGTATTATCAGTTAAAAAATTGTTTATTAAATAATATATTTTTTGCCTATTTGATATATAAAGATTAATTACTCCACCGCAGGGGAGTAGGCAAGAGAGGGATAGGGGGGGGTCACATCCCCCAGGAGGAATTTTTTGCCATTCTAAATGTATATTCTTCACTCCCTTATCACAACCACGAATACATATATATGAGTTGCAGTAGTCGTAACCCCCCCCCCCCCATGAAAAATTCCCGGCTACGGCTCTGCTCCACCGTGATTTTCTCAACTTAATGCATTATGTTGACTAATATGTACAATTCCGAACTGATCACAATTCCCTTCCACCAATCTGAAGAAAAGGTTATCACTGCTATTTAATTATTTGTTAACATACTAATATTTTCTTGTCAATTTTTTAGAATCCGAAGCACAGTCAAATCTTTAGGAAGCACTAAAAAAAAGTTAATATAGATTTAAAGAAATTGTGAATATAAGCGGTCATTGGTTATTCTGCAATTCTTTCAATTAATCGATGTACCCAACAACATATATATCGGCAAATGTCAAATATCATTATCTCTTTTTCTTGTAATAAATATGAATTCCATAGACAAAATAATAGTTTGTAGAACAATAGTTGGTTACAAACGAATGGAGTCATTAAATAGAAAAAACAATTTTGAAACACGCTATTTTAAGATCACTCATTGCATAAATATTTGAACTTTTCTGTGATCGATTATTAATGCTGAATTGCATTTACACTAATGATAACACCAAAATAAAAGAAAATAATGTTTCTATTTCTTTTTCTATTGTCGGTTCATGCAAGATGTTACTTAGAATTAACCAAATTTGAATCAAATGATAGTTGAATGAAATTTGTTTGTTTTTTCACTTATTCAATGCAAAATAATTTTTATGAATGAACTAAAATTTATTTGATTTTAAAAGCTCCTTTCAAGTTACTTTAGTTGAAACCAATCGTTTAATGTACTTTGCGATACCTTTATACTCGCTATTTCGCGGTATAAACTTTTTGATTAGCTATGTTAAAGATGGGGTCTAGATGCTAATTTTTCAACTTTCATAATGGATTTATCTTCTCCACTTGCACTGATAATAAATTTCGGAGCTGATTTTATTTTTTAAGGACATCCTCTCGAGGAATAAAATGTAAATAAAGAATTTCGAGCGCGATAATTTGCTCCGACTTAATCTATAAAATCCCGTTTCTCTGGAGACCAAAGGATCAAAGGAAATTTAAAAAAAATTGAACTTCCATAGAAGCTAAATAAATATCCTGTTGAGAATGAAATTAAGTTAAAGAAACGGGAGATACATGTATATAACTTTGTTAGGGATGACAGCTTTTTTTTTTTTTTTTTTTTTTCAATTCATGCTGTTATCGAACATTCCTTAAAATGAGGGTTTCTTTTAATTTGCAGACGTTGCAATTAAAATAAAAACACACGTGTACATTATAATATATATATCTATATAGGTAGTTTTTTCTTCAAGGTAGTTTTTAGTTTTAAGTTCAAGGTAGTTTTTTCTTTTATCTTTTTCATTAAGTTTTACTTTTAAAGTTAGGTATTTATGTCCAAACTAATTTATGTCCAAACTTCTTTATGTCCAAACTTGTTTCAATGTCCAAAGGTTTTCGAATATACGTTTGTGTGATGGAAAAATTTTCATGCGAAGTTACTCAGTACCCATCGTTTGATGTATTCGGCTAAATTTTTGTGTGCTTACGATTGCGGTATTTAAATCCGAACAGGCTATTTTGGTAGTAGTTTATACAAGGTTACTGGTAACTGGATGCATTCCTTTTAAGACGTGATAGAAGAGCCAAAATGATACAATTTTACCCACAGGTGTATGCCCGAAAATCAATAGTTTTTTAGAAAACTGGACTTCAAAACTTTTTTCTTGAATAACCCCAAATTTGACATTCAAGTGCAAATTAAAATATTTTACTCATTAAATGGGTTTAATTTTAATTCATTTTCGTAGCTGAAACTCTAACTAAATTTACGTAATAATAAAAAGTAGAAAAATACTTTAAAATTTGAATTCATAAGCCATTACATGCATTTTTAAAATTTTTAATTCACATGTTTCCTTTCAAAAGATGCGTACAAATTAAAAATGAAATTTTCCCCATTAATCAGCTATGCAAAAAAAGTTTTAATGTCCATCTAAAGACATGTTATTCGTATAGAAGGTTGAGTTTTTCTTAGCGCAGGTAAAAACGCCAAACTGTGCACCCCTTTCCAGTCTATAGGATCGTTGTTAAACCAATCAAGTTATCACGGATTTTAAAATTGAATTTTATAGCTGACGCTCTAACTAAGCTAACGTAATCCTGAAAAAGAACAAAAATACTTCAAAATTATAATTCATACGCTTTAAATGTATTTGCTTACATTTTCCTTTCAAAAATGTTGTTTATCTCAAAAAATACTATCGCAGTAAACATACAAATTTCAAATAAAATTTGTCCTATTAATCAGCTATATCCAAAAAGTATTAATGCCCATCTAAACACATGCATTTTATAAAGAAGTTTGGGTCTTACTTTGAACATTTAAAAAAACACGAAATGATGCGACTTCGTTTATCGTTTAGGATCGTCGGATAACAATTCAACGTCGATCAAGTTATCCCCGCTTTTAAAGGCTTCATATCGCACATCATATTATGAGCTTCAAAGTAGTGTGTGTTGTGTCATCGTGTTAGTTTTGACTCTGCCTTAGCATATGTTTTTGATTAGCCAGATAACAACAAAACGTACTTATGCGACGCAAAGTCGAAACTAACACGTCGACACAGCTCATAGCCGTTCGAGATTCACAATCTTTGTCTAAGATTTTAACCAGGTGAAAACAGTGATAAATTGATGGGTTGACCAAAGATCCTAAACGCCTCCTTTGGCACTTTAACCTGCGCTAAGAAAATTTCACTTTTCTCTATGAATTACATGTATTTAGATAAACATTAATACATTTTTTGGATAGCTGATTAATAGGACAGATTTTATTTGTAATTTGCACTCTTACTGCTTAGTATTTTTTGACGTAAACAACATTTTTGAAAGGAAAATGGAAATACATAAAAAATACTGGTAAAGTGCGTGAATTAAACTTTTGAAGTATTATTGAAATTTTTCTTGATTACGTTAGCTTAGAGTGTCAGCTATGAAAATAAATTTAAAAAACGGTGGTAACTTAATCGGATTAACAACGATCCTAAAGAACGGACGGGGGCGCATCCTTTGGTGTTTTTACTTGCGCTAACTAAAACTGATCCTCCTTTACTAATTACATGCCTTTAGATGGGCATTAATACGTTTTTGAAAAGCTGATTGAGAAATTTTATTTGTGATTTGTACGCTTGCTGTCATCGTATTTTTAAAAATAAATATCATCTTTTGAAAGGAAACATGTGGATTAAAAATTTAAAAAATGCATGTAATGGCTCATGAATTTAAATTTTAAAGGTTTAAAATCTTACTTGAGCCACATCATATTATGAGCTTTAAACTGGTGTGCGTTGTGTAATCATAAAACGTAATCGTAAAAAGTTAGACTCCCCTATCACGTCTTACGAGAAGTACGTCGAGTTACCAATAACCCTGTATATTTATTTTTTCAACTCTCCCACAGGATTTACCTTCTCATCTGACATTGGTAATAGATTTCTTAAAACCCGATTTTCCTTTTTCTAATGGGCATTCTGTCGATAAATAAAGCTTTTAAATAAAAAAGTTCCAGAATGATAATTTGCTCAGTCTTAATCTCTAAAACTCTGTCTCTTTTTCAAAACAAAGCATGAAAGGAAAGGAAATAAAATAGAAATATATAACTCGCAGGAAAAAAAAGAAGTACATATCCCATTGAGGAGGCAGGAAACGGATAATAGAAATAGGCATTTTGTATTTTAAAGTTTGTGATGATTGTCTTTCAATAATGTTTTTCTAAGCTGTTCCCGGATAGTCGTAAGAGTAATCGAAAAGTTTCTTTTAATTTTAGAGACGCTGCAGTTGGAAATATTTTGAGCGAAATTGCTACTTTTCTGAACTAAAGAGTTAGCTTGTTTTGTAAAACTTCTTTGCAAAATTTTTAGTTTTATTTGATGTGTGAAACACCGTAAGTGCTTTTGATTTTAAATGTCTTTTCTACTTGTAGGTTTGCAGCTTCCATCCGTGTAGTTTGCTAATATAGTCTGAAGACATTTTAAAAATATGATTTATGTTCCCGATACAATAAAATTGTTCAAAGACGAAATCCCTCAGAGCCAAAAGAAACTTATACGGTTTTTAAAAATATTTTTAAAAAAAATTTCATGACTTGTTGAGACCTGAATATCTTTCTGCTGTATATAAAGTGTGACTTAGTTAATGAATGAATCCAGCCCCCCCCCCCTTTCAGAAAATTCGTTGAAAATTTATTATATTACTCTTAATACCGCGTTCTTTCCAAAATTATTTTATTCCTTTTTTATTGCAATTTTTAAGATTTACTAAATTTTAAAATCATTACAAAGTTTGGTAAAGGTTCTCGCTTGACTAACTAAATATTATTGCAATCGTCAGTAAACGGAAAGTAGAATACATATTTCTGGGAACACTGTGGATCAAGAATAATCTGGTATCATTACGGCATAACTTTTCAAACTGATAATTTTAATTTATACTTTCCTGAAGATAATGTGCACTAGTCGTAATTTTATCATTGAGGTGGAAAATTGGGATTATATTACATTTATTTGTCACCAAGCTACGTAATAAATAATAATAATTATTATTTTAATTTTGTAAACTTTAATTTCAGTATCTGAATGTTGTTTGTATTCGTTAAAAAGACTATTCCATTGGTACATCTTAGCATGTAAACAACTGTATATTTTCACTTGCCTGGTTCGAATAATGAAAGACAACCTTTGGTGCGCTTTTGTATCCCATGTTCCTGTGCTAGCAGCGTACTTCATAAAAGAATATTTTGCTTTCTAAGGATACAGCTATTTAAATCATTAATTTGTTTAAAAACTTTAATGTTGAGTAGCAAAAATGCACCAAAATTATAGAAAAAATATATATATATAAATCATTATACACTGTTTTTCGTAGATACACTGTTTTTCGTATGATACACTGTTTTTCGTATGATACACTGTTTTTCGTAATTAGATTTTACCAAGTTCAATTTTTATGATAACATCATAGCTGTCGCCAACCTTTACGGAATATAATTAACCACTTTTTGTAAACAGTAATTTCAGCTTAAATTACTATTTACAAAACTGTACTGTTAGTAATTTTTTTAGTGTAACGGATGGGCATGTCACTATTTTGAAAAAAAAAAAAAAACATATTGTTTACAAAAAGTGGTTAATTATATTCCGTAAAAGTTGGCAGTTATGGATAACAGTATGTTTAAACCATAAAATATTTTAATATTTAGTATTTCACATGGAACATGTCCATATAAGATATGTTTTAAACACTTACTAACTTTAATTGTAACTTTTAAACACATATTTAATTCCCTTAATTAATCATTGCATAGTGTTTAGAAGAATTGTGTTAATGTGCCTGATAACATATCCAATTATTAATAAACTAAACAACACTTTTCAAATTAGAATATTTCTTATTTCTTTTTGAGGTTTTTCTTGTGTTAATATTTCTCCATTGCATACCTGCTGATTTTCTGATCGGCATTCCCTGCACGCAAGTTTACTTTTTCAATTCGGGAAAAATTCCTGGCTACCAATGGAAATAAATTATCCATTTTACACAAACTTTGTCATATTTTTTTTTCCGTCTTCCACGTGTGGTGTCATTAAATGAATTAATTTTTACTTTTAAATGTCGTTCATTTTCATTTATGTCATCGCCATAACTTTTAAGAAATTAGTCGAAATTTCAAGATCTTCCCTTCTGATTTTTTTCTCTCTCTCCTCTGGCTTCCCATTTAATCAAAATTAATATTTGATTTCGTTATCTCTTTGTCATTTTCTTCGAACTCGATTCTGCAATGATTATATATGCTTCAGTTAATTTTCGTTCTTAAATGGTTGTTAATTACGTGGTTGAGTAACGTTAGTGATTTATAAAGTAAATGTTAGTTAAGGATGAAATTTGTTCGTTCATATCAAATTTAGCCGTACGTAACTCATCTCACTTCTGGCAACGTATTAATTTTTATCCGGATTAAATGAGATATTTGTCGTACAGTTTTTAATTAGAATCTTTTCACGATAAAAATCGCATGTGAATCCATCGCTTCAAGTCTCTTTCAATTTCACCCTGTGCAATAATGTTTGATTATAGTTTTAGCTGCTGAAAACTTTTCGTCGCTGTTCGATTTTCTTTTAAATAAAAAATAGATTTTTAATTATTTTGGGGAATATATATGCAATGCTATAATGGAGAGACAATTTACAATGTACATGGTGTCTTCAGATACTAAATGGAAATTCAAACTGTTCTGATCTTGAGAACTTTTGCCGTTTAAAAAGGAAACATTTTATATTTCTATATAATACATTTTAATATTAGTTTGTTAGCTAATAAAAAGTAATTTTTAATTAAATGTGCAGAAATTACAAGTTTTAAATTAACTTCTAGTCGTTTAGATGAAGTTGTAAAATATACATTCATAAAAATTTGAACAGAGAGAAAATACATTAAAGAAAAATATAATCTTGATTTTTTGAATTTAATTGATCAGTAACTTGCATAAATAGCTTATGTCTCTATTTTACATTTTAAAGGGTTTACTTTTTCCCCCCGGTACATTTTATGAATTATTTTTACTGTAGGTATATTCAATAAAAGGGGGGGTGGGTATGCTGTTTAATTCAATGTTATAAACAATCTAAATATCTTCATATATTGGTGAAAGATGGTGAAAAAGTAACTTAAAAATTAAATAAAATATTAGTATATTTACTTAAGTAAGGAATACAGTTTAAAATGCAATTTTACTAACAGTAAATATAATTTACTTATTTTATATAAAAAAGGTTACTTTTTAACCAATATATGAAAATATTTAGATAGTTTATAAGAGTAGATTAAATAATTTTTTGCACCCTTTTATTAAAAATACCTAATACAGCCAAAACGATTAATAAAATGTACCGGGGGAAAAAATGGAAACCCTTCAAAATGTAAATTAGTGACATAAGTTGTTCGTGCGAGTTACTTATCTGTTAAATTAAAAATCAAGATTATATTTTAAATTTAATATATTTTTGTATATGTTCAAACTTTTATGAATATAAATTTTATAACTTTATCTAAACGATTAGAAGTTAATTTAAAACTTGTTATTTCTAATCATTTAATTCAAAATTGCTTTTCATTAGCTAACAACTAGTAGTATAATGTATTATATTTAGAAATATAAAGTGTTTCCTTTTAAACGGCATGTGCACCCGACAAGAAGTTTGAATTTCCATGCTTTCACCACGTATGTAAATGGTGTGTGACTGACATATTCTCTAAATGTCTGGAATTCCGGCATAATTACTACGTTTATAAACTGTCAGGATTCGACGAAATCGTCAAGGAACCACTTCTATTAGACGAATAAGCCTGCTTTTTTATCTCCATAGTTTATTATAGTTTTCCTGTAATAAAATATGAACAAGTTTTCTATCTACAAATCCCCCCCCCCTCTCACCCTCCCACGAGAAAAATTCTGTCTACTTCATTACACAACAGTTTTTTTATTTATCTCTCTTAATTCTTTGATTTGTTCAATTTTACTACTCCAAATAGGTTTAAATTACATACTAAATGCACACATATTAGTATACAATTTAAAAAGAAAAAAAAACTTTGCATAAGTGCTTTAATCTGTTTCATTGTAAGTTATGCCATAATGCAATAATAAGTTGACTTTTGTTATAGTAAGTTTACATTAAGTAAATTCGTGCTTATAATGAGAAAAAATATTTCATATGCTTAAGGTAAGATTCAAACAAAAGTACATATGAGCAAAACGATTCGGAATCTTATAAAAAAATGCAACAATGCAAATTCTGTCTTGGTGTACTAATTCATTAACACTTGAAATTGTTATATGGAAGCTGTATATTCGACGGCAGTTTGATAATATTGCATTATTGTGCATAAAATTACTTTATATTTACCATTATTGGATATCATGGTAGCACGACATAAAATTGTAGTTTGTTAGTTTTGCTTTGTAATAGAAATATAGTTATTATAGAAGAAATCATTAATTTTCTGACCGTCTCACCTTGGGGGATCTATATTTTTGTCGACGACAGTAAGTTCTTTATGTTGTATGGAACAACTAATATGTTGCTTTGCTATTTGCGCTTCTGAGGATGCTGATTTCTAATACAACGTACGTATTTAATTGTAGAATAGTGGTTTACGCTGCTTTTAGGGATCGATTAATTTGCATTCAATAATTTTGCAATGTTAAAACTTTGTACTTTTTACTTCTATATCTTCGAAATATACAAAATAGCATTAAATTGTTATTATTATTATTATTTGTAAAGAAGACAGCTAATTAATGTAAATAAGTATATTTCTGAAAATTTTGTAAGACTTAACCGAAAATTCAAATTAACGAAGCTCTGTATGAAACTTAACTAATCTAATATCTTTTCCCACATTATATCTTAACGAACTAAAATTAATGAACCATAAAATTCCAAATAAAGCAGTTTTCCTCTCAACCTAATTACATTTATAATCCAATTTATATTAAAGAGTAGAGTTCAGGTATCACTTTTAAGCTCTTTCGCGATTTTCCATCCATGAGCTTAATCACTAACTTATAATAATCGAAATACGCAATGTTCGAATGTAGAGTTCCAAGTTATAGATTAGTTAATATCGCTTATTTGTATTCGTCTATAGATGATGCTACTTTCAAAAATACAAAATAAACGATTTTACAACTGTTGAAAGCGGGTTGCGAAAAAGTTTTGCTTTAAAATGCCAACCGAAGCAAATTTCGCTGCAACGATGACAGTCAGACTTGATTGGTAATTGTTTGAGTGTATATATATCGTAATCCAACCAAGAGAATCATGGTTGGATTCATGTTGTGAAAGGACAATAAAATATTTAAAATACCCTTCGTGTGCTGGTGAAGAATTTTAGTTTTCAATTACGAACCAAATTTAGATTTCATTTTATGCGGATGTCTCTGTCTGAATAATGTAGGGTTGGGGTTCGTTGGACCTAGGGGCAATGAGGGCCAGGCTCAGTAATTTTTGAAATATTATTTTATTTTATTTCATTTTGTCGTCATCATCAAATGCCCCTAGTAGTTGCACTAATCCTATAAAGAAACCACATGTTGCAGTGATAAGTAGCCGTTTTTATTTCAGAGATTTGTATTTTAGTACTGCTGAGTTATTTTCAGAAGTCTGCTACTTTATTTTCTAAGATTGGTTTTGTTAAGATTGGAGCAGTAAACTGAATAGCTGTTATAAGGTAAATTTATTGATTTGATAATTATTTAAAGTTAGTTTAATTTTTTCATAAATAAAAAAAAAAATTACTATATTTTTAAAATTCAAGAATATGGTCCACTCGAGTTGGGGTACATTGGACCATGGTCCATGTTATCCCAGGTAATAAAAAATAACTTTTCAGCCTTTTTTTTGTTTTTAATTACAATCATTACATATTATTCTATCAATGTTTCATTTATATTAACACTTATATACAGTTATCCATTTTAAGTTACTATACACAAGCCTGAACTAAATAATAATTTTTAATAAATTTTGGAGAATAAAAGTTAAGGAGAAAGGGGAATTATCTCGAATTATTACTGATACACCTGTTATAAGGCAATTTTAGAAGATGAAGCAAATAAAAGGATTGGAAAGAAAAAAAAGACAAGAGTCTGAGGCTTTGTTATGGAAAAAAATGAAAACTTTCAAAAGAATTAGAAGAAATTAATTCTAGTAGCAGTAGTGAATTTGATAAAGACTCAAATTATACCTAATCTATTGCCAATGAAATTGTAGATGGTTATGATATAAATAACTACCAAGTAAAAATTGGTCAGTATGTAGTTAAAAGATTTGCTACCAAGAAAACAATAATTCATTATGTAGGATTTGTGTTTGTAAAACTAGATGAATGATATTATGAGATTCGATCTATGCGCTGTAATGAAGACAAAAATAATTTTTATGTTCCAATAAATGTTGATCAATCAACAGTCCACAAAAATGACATTCTCCTTATTCTTCCAGAAGCTCGTATCTGCTCAGAAAGTAGCAGACTTTCCATTCACAAATCTTCTTCGCCATATCCTTTGCTAACTTCAACATATATTAAACTTAATTTTAAATTATTAAAGATAAATTCCAAAGATTTAATTTTTTTCAATGTTTACTAAATAACTTTGTTCTAAGAGAGATTTCTTTTTATTTTTTACAATTTGGTTTTTTTTTCTGATAAAAATTAATTTAACTGGATATACAAACCCAAAGAAGTAGTGACCATTATGAAAAGAAAATGTAATAATTCAACTACAATATTGGATAATACACTCTTAGACAAAAAAAAAAAAAAAAAAAAAAAAAAAAAAAAAAAAAAAAACGACGCACCAAGAAGGAGTTATCCAAATGGGACGAAAATTGGTAGATGGGATGTACATGTACAGAAAAACAGATGATTACAATTTGAGAAAAATTAGATGATTTATTCAAGTGATGGAGCTTCACAAAATGAAAAAGTCAATAACGCGTTTGTCCACCTCTGGCCCTTATGCAAGCAGTTATTCGGTGTGGCATTGATCGATAGAGGTGACGGATGTCCTCCTGAGGGATATCGTGCCAAATTCTGTCCAACTGGCGCGTTAGATCGTCCAAATCCGGAGCTGGTTGGAGGGCCCTGTCTATAATGCTCCAAACGTGCTCAAATTGAAGAGAGATCCGGCGACCTTGCTGGCCAAGGTAGCGTTCGGCAAGCACGAAGACAAGCAGTAGAAACACGTGCAGTGTGGGGGTGGGCATTATCTTGCTGAAATGTAAGCCGAGGATGGCGTGGCATGAAGGGCAAGACAACAGGGCGTAAAATTTCGTTGACGTACCTCTGTGCTGTAAGGGTGCCACTGATGACAACCAAAGGGGTCCTACTATGAAAAGAAATGGCACCCCAGACCATCACTCCTGAATGTAAGCTGAAATGTAAGCCGAGGATGGCGTGGCATGAAGGGCAAGACAACAGGGCGTAAAATTTCGTTGACGTACCTCTGTGCTGTAAGGGTGCCACTGATGACAACCAAAGGGGTCCTACTATGAAAAGAAATGGCACCCCAGACCATCACTCCTGGTTGTCGGCCTGTTTCTTGGAAGACAGTCAGGTTGGTATCCCACCGCTGTCCGGGGCGTCTCCAGACATCTCTTCGCTTGTCATCGGGGCTCAGTTCAAAACGGGACTCATCACTGAAGACTATTCTACTCCAGTCAATGACATTCCAGTTCAAATGAGCCCGACACCACTGCAAACAGGTTTGTCGTTGTACAGAGGTCAATGTTAGTCGGCGCAAGGGGCGCCGTAACCTCAGCCCTTTTTCTGTGAACCGCCTGTGAATGGACCTTGCGGTCACTGAGGCACTAGTTGAACGTACAATCTGTGATAATGATGCATCTGGGGCTGTGAGTACCGCTCTGACGATTGCTCGGTCCTCACGTTCTGTCGTTTTTCTAGGCTGACCGCTTCCTTCTTGACGCTGTGTTCGACCATGATTCACCCATTCCTACCAACATCGTCTCATAGTGGCATCGCTCCTTCCCAAATGTCGACCGATTAGACCATCCGGCTTCTTTGAGCCCAACTACATGTGCTCTCTCAAAAAGCTGACATCTGCGCATATCGTTCGCGCAACTGTATGCGAGGCATAGTTACTGTATACCTGAGTATAAGGAATGAAATGAGCAAAGAATTTATGACCTGGAATCGAAAATCCTCCTCTTAAATATGCCGCCAGTTGCGCAGATAAGATGCGCTGCAGCGACACACGTTCATTCATTGGCTGCCAAATTTTCAAATTTTGCATTTTCCGCCAAAACCTGTATGCATAGCAATTAGTGTTCAATTTGCATTACATCTTCTCGTTTTTTTTTTTTTTTTTTTTTTTTTTTTGTCTAAGAGTGTATTTATTCACAAATATTACTATGACGAATTTCGGTATAGAGATAAGAATAAGAAGATATAAGATAAGACAAGACAGTAATAAGAATTTTGGTATAGCATGGTACGATGTACCCCATAAGGAAACATTAATGTGTTCCATAAGGTGGACCCAGGAACCCTTAGATTTGGGGTACCTTGGTACACTGTGTAAGCTTCTTTTGAAAAGTAAAGATAAAAAAAGATTATGCACAAAACATTTTGAAAAAAAATCTTGCATGCTAAGAAATGTGTAATGAGTCTTATGGGAAAAAAAATGCGCTGTATAGCCTTTTTTTGGGGGGGGATGAGATAAAAAGTGAAAAGCAGAAAAGCGGGCCACTGTGCCCCAACTCCCCTTACTGTCTTTACATTACGGGATTATTTTTTCGTGTTCATGGAATATTGTTCGAACGAATTTTTGCTCAACGTTTGCTTCCCGTCCCCTTTTTTATTAGCTTTAGAAAAATGGTCTATAATTGCAAATGTTTCAAAGATACTTTTATTACATTTTATGATAAATACATTTTTTTAACGAAATGTTTTTAGCCTTCGTCTTTATGCATCCAACTTTTAACGAAGTCTCTCCTCAGAGATGTTATAACTATATGCTTTATGCAATCTCTCATTTGAATAAAGAAATTTGCTTTGTGTGAAGAACTTACTTCTGGAGACATTTACAGTATGCAGATTCGTAATTACTTAACGATCTTTAGGCGTAGCAAATTGATTTTGCAATTACGATTAACGTTCGTAATACTGAAGAAAAAAAGAGTGCATATATTTTTTTTTCTTCGAAAACTAGAATGAAAGCTTAAAATTTTAAGCTTCTTACATTAAAGCTGTTATACATTATTATTTCTGTTGTTTTAGTTCTAAGCTTTTGTAAATTTAATATTTATCGAAAAACTATATATTTTAATAAAAATTAAGGAGATATTTCCTCGTAATAGATTTTCATAGTTATTAAGGGGAAAAAAATTAAATTGAACTGAATACTGTTTATTACTTATAGCTATTTTAAGTATACATTTGTAGGGTTTAACGATTACTTATATTTTTCTGCCCCTCACCCCATCATCTTTTCTAATTCTTTTAAGTAGTTTTTCTTTGTTGTTTAGTAAAAATAAATGCTACATTATATATAATTTGTGTGTGTGTGTAATAGATTTAAAATTTGCATTCATTTATTATTGTAGTAAAAGCTTCTTGGATATGTTTTACTCTCATTAGGAATTTTAAAATTATAATACTACACTTGTAATGTTAAATTGCTTCGTCGAAAAGATTTTACACAGTCACTCGAGAAAGTATTCAATTATAAAGTAAAATTTGTGTACAAATCTAATAGTTTAATTATTTATTTAAGCTCATTGATAATTGATGGAATAGCAAAAAATTGTAAAGTAAATGGAGTATTGGAGTAATGGAGTAATATGTCTGTGTAATTTATTTTCAATATTTCTGCTCGACCTTTTATGCATATAAAAGGAGTTTGAAAAAGCGCAAGGTTTCTGTACGATGATACTTCCAATATATATTTTAAAAAACAAACCTTAGTTAAATGTTTTGATGGAATCTACTGGATCAATGTGTATTTGTTAGAAGAAACAAGTAGCTATATTATATTTTCAATTGCTTCCTTTTTATAAAAGTGATTCCAGTTAGTTAATATTTAGTTTTAATCGTCCTCACGTATAGTAATAATGAGTGCCTAATTTTGCACTCTTTGAAGAAATGCTTAAGATCTTCTGTAATTATCTCTTCATAATGCTGCTAATTCCATTGTTTATACATGCATTCGAATTCAAAATACCCTTAATACATCTCTCTGCATAACGTATTTCTAAAATGAGCTTCGAGCTCATTATGCGCTATTTTTCTACGAGGCTTGAAAGCGCAAAAGCGAGCTCTAAACCCATTCCCCAGCGTATTTCCAACCGTCCTCCTCTAGAAAATGGATTAAAAGAAAGTGAAGAATCGCCAATGAATATCAAGAGACCTCGTGTAATTAACAGCGAAGTCTATCGTGATTTGGTTGCGTGAGTACGTCCAACTTCCTATGCAGATTCCGAAGCCCTTCGGATTTTTGCCGAAACAAATTATCCAAGAAGGTAATTTTTGCCGTCCGTCTTTTTATTTGGGATACATTTTTGCTTGCTGGAAGAGTAGAAAGGGGAAAAAAAGTGCTGTAAAATCGTTTATTTTCTAATCTCGCGCTGATCATCTCCCGCATCTTTGGCAGTTTCTCAAGTCCGTAATGATACGAAATATTTTGAAAGAACAGAGAAAAATGCAATATTTCTGTTGAGTTAGCTCTTTCATTGAGAGCTTTGTGAATTCCGTTTGTTTTCCCGATAAGGATATTGTGTATGGAAATATCTTTTTGTAATGTTGTAGTGGTTTTATATATATATACATAGAGAGAGAGAGAGAGAAAGAATCATGTCATATAATTATTTGTCGTCAAATTGTTAAATTATATGATTAGCGAAAAACATTATTACTGTGTGAAAATTAGTTTTCAAATGAAAAAGTATGGACCTTACATTTTTTAGGGTAAAATATGTTTCAAAAGAGTTAGATTAATGATTTGCAGAAGATGGAAAAACCCCTTTACTGTAAAATGAAAGTTATAATTTATATTGCAAGATATATGAATTTTATAATGCAATTATATGTTTGAGATTTTCTTCTGAATCTTTTACTGCTCGTATTGGTTTGTTTGTGAAAGTATTTATTGGGCCTTCTAAAGAAAAACTGTAAATTTTTAGAGTTACTTAGACTTTTCTTGTTTATTCTTTTTATCCTTGTCATAAAATGTATTATCCGATAGACTAAGATTAAATTAAATTATAACGAAACAGTGCAAATCTAATGACATTATAATTTACAATGTCTACAGTCCTTTTTTTCCCCACACTATGACTAGAATGTAAAATGTTCAAGTATCTGTACCTAAATAATTAAAGTTAGAATAAATGTACTATAGCCGCTTCAAAATCAAGCCATAAACAACTACCATGCATGAAATATTTTCATTTATCACGGTCATTAAATCTTAAATGCGCAGTTAAAGTATCCTTTTACAAACTTCCAAGTGGTGATAAGATCACTGATGACCAAAAGTTTAAAAAAGCCTGCCATAAATAATTTATGCATAAAATAATCTTTAATATCTTTCCCGATTTTCTGTGTTTATTGAAATAGAGTATGCACCTAACACGCTCTTTTACGCAACAACATACTCTTTTGTAGCCCTTTTTTATGAGCAAGGTATCGTTATAGCTGAAATTCCCATTATTCATGCTTATAGTGGCACAGCCCGAGCGTCATATTTATTGTTGTATTGGAAAGATTTTTCTCCCCTGAAAGCTGCAGTTTTACACGAACTGCCTTTTTTTCCATGAACATATTTCTCTTTGAAAATTTCGCTTTTCTTTCTTTTTTTTTCTACTTTTTATATTCTGTATCTTGAAGAAATTTTCCTTCGTAGGTTCGAAGTGAAATGTGTGATTTTTTTATGTTCAAATCAAGAGAGCTTTATCGACTTTGAAGTAAGAACTTCCTCTGCTCTCATGATGGATTTCCAAATCAAAGTGGCTTGATGATGATGTGCCAAAGCAACCGGTTCTCTGTGACTGACATCAGTTTTTACTTTGTGAAACTGGCGTTAACAGGAAAGACTCGCCATTCCAAACAGTCCGTTAACTGTGAATTCCCTGGATGTACTTGCGTTGAATATCTGCACAAACAATGGATGCATATTCCCTTGCTGTTTTTAATCACGCAAAGAATATAAAATACACAAAACGACCATACCCCCCCCCTTCCTAATCGAATATAATCTGTTGCCCTTAGAATTTAATTGCGCTTTCAAAATTTATCGGGGTGTCGTGCCGAAGCCTGAAATAATTGAAGAAGACTAAATCTTGAAAGACAAGAAAAAAGAAAAAAAGAAGAAGAATGTGAAACTCTTCAGGTTTTATTCACGCACCAGTTTTATTTCAATACATTTTCCATTTAAAGGGAGGGCGAAAGTTATGATTTTTTTTTTCATACTTTTTGACAAAAGTTACAAATTTTGCATGTATATGCATTGAAGTCTAACAATATATTAAATGCTATTAAAAAATAGATATTTAACTCGATTTAAATAATTTAATGAATTAAAATTATTTGAAAAAAATTAAACGTTCTTTGCTTGCAAATTTTTAATTTTACTTTGTTCTTATTTTAATATATATTACGGGCATATTTGGATATTATTCTAGAGAATCACTGAAAAGTTAAATGTTAGGAACTATTTTTATGCTTTAATACTTAATCTTCACAAGAATTTCGTTTTTCCCCCCCTTTTCTAAACTTTTATTCAATGTTCATAATCTAAATGATCAAGGAAATTGAAAGGATAATCTGATTTTTTTTTAATGTCATTCAAGAATGTTCATTATGATTTTTTAAAGATTTTCAGAAATTAAGACGCATGGAATGCATAAAAGGCATAGAATTCCGAAAAATACTCATATTACGCTAAAGGCATTTATAATATATTTTTATGATACCTCTTTGATACATGCTTATTCATACCCGTGCTTATAACTTTTTAAAGGATTAACTTCGGTACGTGTGTTTTTCTGTTTCAGATTCTGCAAAAATCTATGTTATAGTCTTCATACTCCCAAAGCCATAATTAAAAAAATAAATTTATGAATTAGTAAAAAATAAAATATTAATAGTCAAAAAGAATTTCTAATTTTTTGGATCGAGAATTTTGGTAATTTCAAAGTCGACCAAATCTTTAAAATAGATTGTCTAGTTGCGCAGTTCTTACACACACAATTATCAATTGTAGACTCTGCCTATGAAAAAATCGTGGTAAAACTTCCGAGAATATAAAAGGAGAACTAGTACATTTTAGTAGATGACGACTTTAGTGGTAAATTCTATGTAAATTTCGTGTAGTTTTAATTGAGTGTACGATTTAATTCATAAATCGATAAGGCAACATTAAAAGAAAATTAAATGTGTTTTATATGGCTTTCATGTAGCAGAAGGCGTAATTATTTTAATGCGCAGGAAAGGATATACAGTTCATGTGGTGGTATTGAAACTGTGCAAATTTACATACTTAGGCTATGGGTGTAACAATTCAGCAATATCTTAAAATTGATGGTGACGTCATGCTTAAACGCATTCACGAATTTTAGAGAATTAATATTGTTAAATCAATTAACTTCTGAAATTATTTAAATGATACTAGATTTTTTTTAATGTGTCTTTGTCAATATGTTTTTTCCCCTTGTTGAGCTGGTATATTTAAATTTAATGCTTGTTTTATTACTGGAGTCCACCACTCAACGGTTTTCTAATTAATTAAGCTCTGTTTTTTTTTTTTCCTCATCTGAACTCATAATTGGTATTTCGTTTGAACCGTTAAAGTATTTTTTCGTGTTACACTCGTATACAAACACTAAAAATAATAAAATCTAAATAAATCTCAATATTTTTTTCGGGGGATTTCCTAAATTTACTGCAATTTTTGAAAAAATCTAACAAGATTCAGAGAAAATTGAAATTAGGGATGGGCGCGAGAGGGAAAATAGGCGTCTCGCATCTAGCAAAACAGCCTAAAAGCTTTGTCTCGTCTCGCAAAATCCCTATATCGTAATGTTAGAAATGTTTGTCTCGTCTCGCGTCCATCCCTAATTGAAATTAAGTGCTTGGTATTAGGGTAATTTTGTCTTTAAAACTTGATATTATTATGCAATATTTATATATTTTTTTTTAATTATTTAAAATTGTAGAAGGTCCAACAAAATTATGGCACTGCAATTCCGCAAATTTTCAACATTTTTAACATCATTTACTCACTCTCATAGTCAAAGACTATCAGTGGTATACCGCCAAAGTTTTCCGGGAGTTTCAAGTTCCAAGTCAAAGTCAAACATTGGCGAAACAGCCCCTCTTCGGGGCCAAGGCCTGCGCTGCCCAACCGCGCCTTCGCGACCATAGGCTCTCGGGTGCGGATGCATATGCCTAGGCCAGATGGTCAGCCTGACGCAAAGCCCCCAGTGTTTGACCCCAAGCAAGCTTGGTCCTCATTTTATCGACCCACTCAAGGGATGAAAGGCTAAGTTGACCTTGCCCAGCCCGGGTTTCGAACCCCGAACGTGTGGGACGGCAGCGCGGTGCGCTAACCATTACACCACTGGGCTTCATTACAAGTTCCAAAGCCTACTTATATTTAATAATCAGTTTTTTAAAATAAATTTCTTACATATTTACTATATGATAAGTGATTTTTTTCAACATACAAACTTGTAATAAATTCAAAAGTTGAAAAAAGTATATGCTTCGAGTATTGATGTATTCGAATATAAAAGCGACCTTCTCATGCAAAGAGAATAAGGTATTGAAAGTAAATTCATTTAGATATTGTACAGAATTTTCTGAAAAATACAACTTCTGCCTCTAGTACATAAACTATACGTTAAATGTAGCGTTATTCAACATATGTAAAAAAAGTATCAGCAGTTGCAACTGAGATAGGAATCATCCATAAAAATGTCGGGCGTCTTTGAATAAGTTTGATGAGACTATCCTCCGTATGTGTTTCTTAGCTGTCATAATCTGTAATATCATTGAAAAAATAAAAATCGAAAGAAAAAAAATAAAAAGCATATGTTGAGAGACGGGGAGAGGGCGTTTTCTGTCTGGAATCCCATCCAGCACTAACGGTTCGCCACTGAAAGTTATCGTAATGCATAAAATATAGTCTTTTGAAATGTTTGTCAAATTTTAATATACATCAAAGCACTGAACACGGAAAAGTAAACGATTTCGACCCTTTAAATGGTTGATGTTATTTCTTACTCACTCTTTAAATACGTATGGTTATCTTATTTTAGATCACCCATGTTTTCTCTCGCTGGATCGGGCTTCATCGGGGGAGATAATAGCTCTTTTGCTAAGCTACGAAATCCTGCTTTTTTTTTTTTTTTTTTTTTTTTTTAATTTACAATTTGCTCTTGTGGCCTCTAAAGAGACACTGTAACTGTTCACTTACATTCCATTACTTAGTTCATTAATGACTGATGTTATGGAGTACTAAAATTAGCAATATTAGTATTTTATTTACATAACTTTTAATAACATAATTAACTTAATATTTTTTAATACACACAAACATATATATATACTCTTTAGTTTAAAAATTCTTTTTGGCAATAAATGGAATACAAAGCTCATTTACGAATGATCAAAAGCAAAAAGTGTCATTTTTCCAAAGAAACAATTTGCAACGATCGCATATATCTAAGAGGAAAGAAAATTGAACTGATTGAGGTCTTTCGTAGAAGCTGATACGAAAGAATGTCAGGAAAATATTACTTAGAAAGAAGACAGTACTCTTTGAAATTGGAACTTCCATTAGTTTGGGAACAGAAGGATTTTAATGCACTTTTTATGTGATCGAGTGCAAATGCCAAATATCTTTTGCATAGACTCCTGACACCAGAGTGGATACTTTGATTCAGGTTTGTCAAATTTTATGAGGTTTTCAGCCTTCTGTCGAAGCACTTCATTTTTTCATATATCATCAAATACGTTCATACGATTTATAAGTCCAAATGTGCAGATATGAATTCAGCCCATAAATGTATGAGAAATCTAGGTTTTTATGTCAAAAGTATTTGTTGCCAAAATATGTTCAAAAGTGCCTTGATAAGTTTTTCTGCTCTTATACTTTTATCTCCAGTAAAAATCTTGATTGTCTAAATATTGAATAGCGTTATAATGCATTTATACTTGTAAAAAAAATTACATGGTGGATAGTGAAAGGTATGCGGAAGGACTTGCAATATAAGTAACTTTCGAACTAAAATTCTATTAAAAAAGTCATTGGCAATGTTTTAATAATTGCTAAAATATGCCATCAATGATTAAACTTGGAATTTTTTAATTTAGATGTTTACTTAAAGTTAAATATTACTCAAATAACGCCAAACGGAACAATAAATTAGCTGTTAATATTCACCGTATATCTGTGTAGTTGCTTTAAAATAGGCCATTACAATTAGTATGAAGCAGATTTACAAAGATATTTCAACTCAAAAATACACTTAGACTGCTTTCCTCGTCCAGATATTTCCGTCCTGTCGAATACTCTGAAAATGTATTCTGTATTAATGTGTTTAAAATGTCTTCAAGCTGGTTTTGATTTTTTTTCTGGACATCTATAAAGTTATTGCTTTAATTTTAATTATATTTTAATATTTTGACGTATAGTGAATATATGTTAACAGGTGAAGATCTAGGTAACTGCGGTGATCTGAGTTCAGGATTGGACTATATTGCTTTAGGACAGGGATTCCCGACCCGTAATGTGGCTCGAGAGCAAGTACTGATGTCGCTCATTTTATCAACTTCGGCATGAATTGTCTAAAAAAAAAAGCTATTTGCTGTATAAAATACAGTACCACTGTTAAAATAAAATACCGCAAAGAATACAATAATAATTATCATTACGTGGCTCCCGCAAAAATTCCTCTGAAAGGTTCGGCACTACTGATTTAAGATAAGTGGTCAGAAACACATACGGTATAAATGAGTATCTGGGTATTTAAATAAAAACTTTATTTATTTCATTCAGTGTTACTTTGAAATTATATGAAACATAAAAGAAAATTTCATACGTTTTAAATAGTGTTATAATTTAACATTTAAGTGAATGTTTATCTCCAAATTAGTATATATATATATCCCTTTTTTGTGTAATACTGACTTTTCAGTCTACCCATAATTTTAGGTAGTATGCGTTGCATTACTGTCTTAATACACATGCAGAAATAGTAAACACTTTCTTTCTGTTTATCCATATTCCAAATACAATTTCTTTCATCTATTTTATTTAGCAGCATACGTTGTCTTTTGTTTCATATATTCACTCGTAATACACATTTTATCACCACGTTTAACATGTATTATCTGTTTTTCGTAACATATATTTCCTTATTTTAGCACTCTGCAATTTATGCTTCCACAACAACTACTTTCCAATGAGCAAAATGCTTAAATGAACTTTTATTTTTTTGGCTCTTTTGTGGCAACATCATATAATCTTTACGGAATCTGAGACTACGGTCGATCAGCTGTGTTGAACTGTTCCTCTGCGCTCGTTCATGTAAGTGCAACACATAAATCTTTACTACACGAATGAAAAATGACAGCTTCGGAATTAGAATGGATGGTCCCGGAACGATGTTCTTATTGCTGTGGAGTCGGCAGCTAGAATCAAAATCACTTTCTTTTTAAACGAAATTGTTTCAGAGTTTTATTCTGAAATAGTTTTCCCTTTTGTTTTCGTTCGAAACGTCAGAACTCATATGGATAAATCATAATTTTATTTCCGCAATGTTTGTTTGGGTGACTCGGAAGAAATCTAATTTTGATCTGGAAAGAAATAAGTTTAATTTAGCTAATTTTGAATATTGTGTGAATAGTTTTTTTATTATTATTATTCCTGTCAGATTGGGGGGAAAGCTTGTACGTATGCTGGAACTTTCTGGAGTGTGTTTTTAAGTAGTGAAAATTTTTAGAATGAGATGAAAAAGTTGTTTTTATCAAACTTTTCTGTGGCAGTCACTTATTGTGTAACTGTTATTGATATTAGTAGGAGGTTAGTTTAATAGTTTGTTATAACTTTGCAAAAAGCATTATTTTTCATTTTTCTTAAATATGAGTCTTATATTTATTTGTAAGTAAGTATATCTGATTAAATATACTGCAGGGTTTTAATTAGGGGGGGGGAAAAATGGTTGAGAATTTCTCACCCGTTCCTCAAAACTGAGTGAGATATAAAAAGTCTGAGAATTTCTCACTGTAGATGTGGTTTGGGTAAATTGTTGGAGTTGTTTTGGGTAGCAGGAGTAAATACCCAGTTGGTAAGGTATTTACTCCTGCCTCGAGTAAACACACAAAATCAGGGTATTTATGATCTTTAGTTATTTTTATTGCATGTAACTGGTCCGCCATGTCTGTAAGTCAGACCCACTAGCATGCAATAAAAATAACCCAGTTGAGGAACAACCGTGTCCTCACCCAGGACCCCTTTTTCCCTTCCATACACTTTAGTTCTTGAAAATCCACTTTCACACTTTGTGTTAAACTTACAACTAAAAAATGGAAGCGAGCGCGACTTTTTGAAAAAGTTCCCGAATTTTTCGAAATGCGAGAATTTTGTGCAGAATAAAACCGATTTGTAGGGTGCGCGAATTTCTCGCAGTAATAACTTTTTAATGCGAGAAAAAGAAAAAAATGCGAGATTCTCGCTCTCTAGTGAGAACACTGAATACTTTTGAGTTTATTTGTTTAAAAATAAATTCAATTTTTAGTGTTTAGTATTTATTATAAGTACTTCATTCCTAATTTATTTTAATATTCTACAAAGACTTATTGGTCGGGTGAATACGGAACAGCAAACATATTTGTGTTAAAACTAACTGATGTTATTCAAATCTTATAACACAGTTAATTCCTATATACGACGATGTATATAAAATCAGCTCTTTGTAATAGTAATTCGTGTGATCAAAGTTCGATTATAATAACTCCAAAAAAATCCTTTAAGTATAGTAATTCATTTTGCTTCCTTTAAGTTTAAGCGCTATTTGTCAAATTTGTAACATCTTATTCGTGAGTGTGTTTGTGTTTTAAAAATTTGTGATAGCCATACATACATGCACACACAATAATCTGTAACATTAAAATATACTGTAAAATTTTATGAAAAGCAACATATAAAGTACTTAAAATTACAAACTAATTACGGGTGACGAAGGTACAGTGCGTCAATTTTTAGATTTTTAAATATAATTGTAAAAATATTTTAAAAACAGAGTATCAAGCTAATGTATTATGTTTTGTGGTGTATTGGCTATCCTAGTTAATTTTAGTTCAATTATAAGAAAAGTTTTTGAACAATAAAAAACCATTTTTCTTAAGTACTTTTTGTTGACCCACTGTACCCCATAAAGGGGGGGGGGTAATCTTTACTGTCTTATAACACACTGGGTTAGCAAATGGGGTACAGTGGGTCAGCTAACGAGAAACACAAAAAAAAATTTCTTTCACTCGGCAGTAAGTAATTTAAACTTTTTTTATTGCCTGACAATATTTAGTATTAAGTTAGATATTAAAGTATATCAAAGTTCAAGGATCCAAAATATATACACACTAAATTTATTAATAAAATTAAAGAAAAGGTTTTAATGTGATAATAGCACTTTGAGTCCTAATAACTTTGCAAAACTATAGTTTTATAGTTATTTTTAAGACATTAAATCAAAAGCTGTTATTTTACGAGAACTATTGGACATTATATAACTGAAAATCTACAGCAAAAGTCAACTTTGTCACTGTTCTCTCAGTTCCTTGCAATACATTTGGTTTTGGCAACTTTCTCACAATATCTTTACTGTCTGATGTATAAATCTCTGCCTCATCAAAGATAAGTGCATAACCAGGCTGAATTCCTTTCATTTAGTGCACTTCAAATTCATTTACATTTTTGCCCACAACTTGAGTTACACAGTCTTTAAAACTGCATTTTTTCTTGGCGTAGATCTTGAATAACACGGAAACTCCAACATCAACATTAAAATCGTCTACATCTTCGAATTCCAAATCCTCAAAGTCAGATTCACTAGAAGATTCTTTTCATTCTTCCTCTTCTTCGGTTGAGCTATTCTTGTAACTACTTGCAATTTTTTTTTTCTCCTGCTTCATATCATTAGGCCTTTTCAATCATCTCATTTTGGATTGTGATTTTCACAGGTGTATCTGTAAGATTCTCATTTTTTTAGGTTGCCTCTCAGTTTTTTCTCCTTTGCATCAGAGTTAGGAAAAGGCCTTTACCATCTGTGGTGTCATTTGTTGCTCTACATAATTTTATTGAGATTCTGTGGCTCATATTGAAGACTTATTTATACAAATTTAGATCATTCAAACATTTAAAAGTGGGAAACTTTCAGAAAGATGGAATATATAAATGGGGACACAATTGGTCACTGACCCACTGTACCCCATTTCAGGTGACCCAGTGTGAACCATATGAATCAATGTATTATTTTTCACCTCGAAATTCCAAATCATTAAAATATTCATTTAAATGCAACATAACGGGGAATAAAGGTAATTTAGACTATATAAACATATACCACATAACTCATATTTACTCATCTTATTTTATTACTTTTGACAAATTTCAAGCGTAATAACATAAAGTCTTATTTCTTAAAATTTCATACAGCTGATTAGAAAACAAACTGTCTCTTTCTTCCCGCCACAATCAAAGTGAGATGTTTAACTTTTTCCACAGAGTTCAGTTGTTGGAGACCTACTTTAAATAATTTTCTCGTTTGAAACCTATTCACTGAACCACAAATATATTGTCAATTTACCGTTTGCTGATGTGCAATTAAGTATTTTACGTGTCTCTTTTCACAAAATGTTCTGATGTAATGTGCAAAATCTGTCTATTCTCTTGTTTTGTTTTATAACTTACTATTAATTATTTTTAATTTTACCGTAATTATATTTTGTTCTCATATGCAGCATTTGATTACTGCAATGATTCTGAAAAAGTTTTCTAATTCTATTTTATCAGACCGTCTTACAAGATACTTTCCTATACACTTTTTCCTTTCTCTGATATTTTAACTTCCCACCTTTTGAAGCTCCTGTTATTAGTGATCTAATGAAGCGGAAATGCTGACGGCTGGGAGACAGTGTGTGGAGCCAAATTGTTTTTTATGTCCCGCCCTACTGCACTAATTCGATTTTCACTGTTTCGCGCCTTACTAAATACCGTGTATAGGGCCCATAAATGTCTGTTACCCTGGGCAACCCCTAATTCTCGTTTCACTCTGATGACCCACTTTCCGGTCACTAAAGTTAAAATACCCTTGTTCTCTCTTTTCATCCAATTAGAGATAGCCTTGCAATCTTTTGACGCTATTGGACTTTCGATTTTGTCCGATGAATATTGCCATACAGTATTTTTTGAAGTTTTCAGTAATTCACCCTTCTTTCTCTGTTTTTCATAATGGTATGGAAAGCAAAAGGGATGCTAAGGTTTACTTCACTGTTTTTGTAGCTATTGAATGTTTCAGCAAGCATCACATAATATATGTATTGCATACAGTCTCAATTGTCGGTCCAACCATTCCGTATTTAACGATTATTCTCGATTTAACCCTTTCGTCCCTACTGCCGCCCTTTGGCGGCGGATACGAAACGTTTTCTGGACACTAATGCCACCCAATGGCGGCGGACACGAAACGTTCTCTGTGTACTAATGCTGCCGAATGGCGGCATCTACGAAGCCTTCTCTAGGTACTGCCGCCGCCCAATGACGGCATATACGAAACGTTCTCAGAGTACTACCGCCGTTCCACTAAAATTTGCATTAATGGAAAGTTATGTGGGTATGATTATCATAGCTGACAACAATTCCGGAATACAATTAACCACTTTCTCTATACTGTAATTTTTGTGTGGTAGAATATAATTTCTGATTTTTCGATGGATGTCGCAAAACTCGCTTTCGCGTGTTCAACCACTTACAGTGCAGTTGAGCTGCGCTTCCGTACAATTCAACCGCGGCCAGCTGCTCCGTACCGAAAGCGTTAACGAACTTTTAATGTGAATGAATCCTCAATATACTGAATATTTTATTTTTTTATATGGGGAAAAATAAAGAAGAACGGAGAGAGTGGAGGGGGAGAAAAGCGAAATTCTACCGACAGATTTTCTTTCTTTCTTTAACTTTTTGCAGTTAAATTTCGAGAAATCTTATTCATAGACTGTGCGAATGAAATTTCGGGTGTCGGAATTCAAAGCTTTTTTTAACCAATGGACACTTTAATATATTTCGCCATTAAAACGATACTTAACTGCATATCGCACCAATCAACAGTAGTCGCAGCTCAAAATTGTCGTTTTTCATATTATTTTTTTCATGTTATTATTACCATTAATGAAAAAAAAATCATAATCTATCACGTAACTTGTCTTAACCAAAGGGACTTCAGCTTCGAAAAGATGATTCTAGCAACTTCCAATAGAATAGCAATTCCTACAGTTGGGAACACTATTATTCTTTTTACGAAAAACGACTTTATATTATATATATTATATATATATATATATATAACTTACAACACTATCGACGCAAGGTTGGGATATGTCAACTTTATTAAAGTATTCATTTAATCTAACAAATTCTAATAAATATGTATTTCTGTGCTCTTGATTCAATATTGTACTGAAACGTTTCCCTAAAACCTTTTGCGATATCATTTTATACATTAATTTCTCCCGAAATATTCCAAAATTTGTAAAAAATCCTGAAATCAGTTTATATAAATAGTTGTGATGACACATTTTACGAAATGCTATCCATGGATGATAAAACGAGCAAGCAGTTTTTATAGAAAAGGCAATTAGGTAATGCATATGAATATTACATCTTCATGCGGTATTACTGAAAAAATACAGTAAACATTTAAATAAATTAAGTATGTGGCAATTATATATAAATAAGAGAAAGAAACATCGTTTAATTTTTATTACGATATGAGTATTTATTTCTGAACTGAGAAATTTTATTTCCAAATTATGATTTAGGCTGGAATTTTCTAATTATCATGCGAACTGGCAGAAAGCATACCTAGAATGATGTTTCATTCTACATTTTCACTTTCAAAAAGTGATTTATACGTTCTCTGCTTATATATCATGTCTTTAAAATGAAGTAATTATAAAAGTGTCGAAATTTTTCATACAAACTGCGATTTTACAGTATATATATCGTAAAGGGTTTAGTCTAGTATTTTTATGTTTAACAGAAATACACTAGTCTGTGTATGAACCACACGAACACGTCTAGTTATAATAATTTGCAAACTGCCTTCATTAATTGATAGTGGATACCAGTGGCGTAGCCAGAAATTTTTCATGGTGGGGGGTTACGACTACTGCAACTGAAATATACGTATACGTGTGTGCGATAAGGGAGAGAAGAATATACATTTTGTATGGCAAAAAATTCATCATGGGGGAGGGCTGTGACCCCCTATCCCCCCCTGGCTACGTCACTGGTGGATACCATTGTCAATAATCAAAGTTTACGGAGAATCATGTGTTTGAAGAATTCCCTGCATACAACCGAATTATAATCTATGATAAATAAATGCACATGAGATATTTTTTTTTCCACGTTATAATATATACCGGTTAATTTGATTATAACGAAACTCTCAATTCTGTTCGTTCGATTTGGTTGGTGCTTTTGGATGAAAAATACTGCAGCTGCTTTATCCAGAATTAAATGATATTTAGAGAAACCAAAAATTTACCTATACACAAACATACCTCATTTTAGTATACATGTGCATTTAGTATCCACTATCAAGAGAAAATGCTCATTATTATCAACTATAATAAACCATGATTTCTGTTTGAAATTGGTTTATAACTGTATGCGCGTATTATTACTAGTACTTAAATCTTATTTTAGTTTATTTTTAATTAGTTTAAGCTTATTTGACTTTTCTTGCTTCTTTTACCGAATGCTGCGCGAAGAAGCCATATAAGTTCGTTACTACTGGCAACTCATACATTTCGTATGGATATGGAGCGACCTTCAAATCGCCGATTTGAACGAAATTTTGAGAAAAAGCTTAAAAGCCAATAGAATCACTGAGGCAAACAGGCATTTTCAAGAAATCTCATGCTAAACACTTAAAAATCCGCTAACTCAATTTAAGTCACCAAATTCTGAAAAATCCTGACGTGATCGGTAAAGGAGTCTGTCTATTGAACAAACGATGATGTACGCAATTTGATTTTCTTTAATTCATTTAATGAAATTCTAAAATTTAGTTCAATAATTGTATTATATTAATTCCAACACTTTTAAATCTCATCTGAATTATTTAATAAAATTGCAAAACCTTTTCACCATGATTACAGTATGATTAAACGAAATATGCTATTAAATGAGCTAAGGAGGGGGAAAAATGAGCTAAATTGGAATCAAACCCGTCATCTCTGGCTTACTAGATTGGCTCAAAATTTGATGATTCAAAACAGGATTTAAATTGTGGGCCCTGATATTCAAATGTTTAGCAAGAGATTTCTTCAGAATGCTTGTATATTCGGTCTTGCACGCATGACTTATAATTTACATTTCCACAAAATGCTATTCAAATCAGTGATTGGGAAAGGTCACGCCCTCTGCCCTTGTCATTATATTTTAAATGATTAACATTGGTCTGTTTATTCAAAAAATCAGGATAAAAAATTAATGTATGCTAATAAAAGATATACGTAATACTCCATTACTGGTAATAATAAGATTCTTTCCATGTATCTATAAAAAGTTTTCTTTAATCCCTATTAATAACAATGTACCTGATAGTGAACTGAAATTAGTGCGCTCGTATGCGAAATTTTATTTCAGTTATCGATCTCAAAACTTGAAAAAGTTTCGAGTTTTAGCAAAGTTTTGCGCATGTTCAAGATTTCTTATGACAGTAATTTGATTTATCAAGCGAAATAAAGTGCTTTATCAGTATTTAAAAATTCTTTTATACCTATATTTGTGCAGTTTTTCCTTTCTTTCGTCAAATAAGTAATGAAGACTTGTCTCGTGCTGTTATCTTTAATTTTGAGACGAAATTTTATGGTTTAAGAGAACAATTTTAAATTACAAAAGAAAAATACAGGGCTTGTCCATGCATTGCAAAACTTTGTAATTCCCAGATTTCTATTTCATTTATTATTGCAGAATTTTAATACTTATTGCGTGATATTGCATGCATTAAAAGTGTATGTTGCATGAAAGTAGGATTGGTCTGTTGATAAAAACAATATCTTCGCACAATAAACCAAAGTTATTTGATAAATGCACAAAATTTTTCTAGGGATATTATTAATTATAAATATCATTTCGTTTATTCAAAATAATTTTATTTAATATTAAAGTTAGTGCTCTATATATTACTTTTATTTAAAGAACTAATTGACATAAAGACGTATTTGCCATTATGCACAAAATTTTACCTTTCGTGCTGTGCTTCCTCACATCCTTTGGTCTATTTGGCTCCAAAGTTTGAAAATTGTTAAAATAATGTTTTTATTATTTTATTTTTAATAGTACAAATTATTAAAAATAATAATCTTAAAACGTTACTAACTGTTTCTGTGAAATATTCCCATGTGTTAGTTTTGAACATTTGTTGTTAAACTCTATTCAAATGAATGAAGTTCTATGTTTAAAAGATTTATTATAATGTTCACTTGTGCAGATGTGAAGAAAAGAAGTCTAACCCACTCACCTTTTACTCTGACGTCGTTCATCGTACAGCAAAGATACATATACCGACAGTTATTTTGCTATGCATACAATATAAGAGCCATCTTCATATTTAAATACGCACAAACTTTATTTTTCCAGTATCAACAACTAACATTCACTTCATATTTAATAAAAAACAATATTCAAATTATTCGCGTTGCAACCAGAATAAATTAATTACTGGAAGCATAAACTGCGTCTTTGAGATCAAGCCTGCAACTTTTGCTGTGACTGTAAGGTAAGAAATCGGGGACAGACAATTCGTAGCAATGACCTCCAGGCATCATTTGCCAGAACTGCGATGGAGAGCTTTTGGGAAACTAGAGGCAGAACAAAGTCAGTCAGGCACTAGTGGCCAGATGCCTAAATATGAGTCTGTTTGTGGTTCATCGACTTTGCCAACAATTTCTAACGGCAGATTCGGCATCCAGGAGGTTCAGCCAAGGACGGGCAACTGTTACGACCATCGCCAATTACAGATATTTGTTGTTATGTGCACTAAGGCATAGAACCGCAATTCCGGCTCAACTCAAATCCTCCCTTGCTGTAGTCACCGGAACTGGTTGGTGTCAACGTCAACCGTGCGTAGAAAGCTTCACAAAGATGGTCAATAAGCGAGGCGACCAGCCATTTGCGTACCCCTCTCGCCACGCCACAGAAGGGAACGTTTGAGGTGGGCACATCAACATGTCCACAGGACGGCTGATTAATGGACGGGTGTTCGGTTTACGGACGAGTCCAGGTTTAGCCTCCAAAGCGATGGTAGGCGTTCTTTGATTTGGAGAGAACCCGGAACCCGTTATCTTTCATCAAACATCCGTGAAAGAGATGCATACGCAGGAGGCAGTGTCTGTGTTTGGGGTGGGATCTCTTTGATTGGCCGCAGAGACCTCCATGTGTTTCCACGCGGAACCGTCAATGCTCTGACTTATAGAGATGACATCCTTGATGCTCATGTGCGCCCTTATACTGTTGCAATAGGCGATGATTTCCTGCTTCAGGACAACAATGCTAGACCGCACAAGGCTCGCATCGTGAATGATTATCTTCAGCAGCAAACAATTCAGCTCATAGAGTGGCCAGCTCGATCACCGGACCTGAATCATATCGAGCATGTCTGGGATGCTTTAGGAAGACGGATAGCTGCTCTCAATCCTCTTCCTGCCACGCTTGCAACTGCCTTGCAAGAGCAATGGCTCTCCCTTCCAACAGAACTCCTAGACCGTATAATTGACAACATCACACATCGCTGTTGGTGCTGTATTGCTTCTAGGGGGGTGGGGGTCATATTCCAAACTGAAGGTACTTTTTCTATACGAAACTGACTCGTTCAATTTTTGATTTTATACATATGCTAATTTATATAATACCACAAGTGTTATGCAATTTCTTTTCATGTTATTTTACAGCTTACTATCTGTTATACACTGTGGATGAGTTTCATTAAATTCTATATGTAACTTTGAGTAATCGTCATTTTTGTGATTTTTCCTTAATTAATGATAACCAGAGTTTATTTAATATTCTTATAGAAAAGCTAATTTTTATCCCTATTATTAAAACTGAGTAGCCTAAACATAACTTTCTATTATTATAATTTTTAAAAGTATGAATAAGAACAGCTTTATTAACATTCGGGGGGGGAAAATGTTGAATAGCAACTCAACCAAATTTTCCACAAAATTGCTTGTATGTAGGATATACGTTGCTAATAAATCACACTTGCAAAATGGTATACTTACTTTGCAACAAGCAGTTGTCATTTCTTTTAATCTTCTTTTCTTTTCTTTTTTTTTTTTTTTTTTTTTTTGTTGTACACATTTCTTCGTTATGTTAGTGTTAGCTACATTTTTATAAAGAAGCTTTATCCCATAACGACTTAAGAATGTATATTTTTTATCCCTTTTCCTGTTCTTGGTTGTTCTTTCTAATTTTTGCCGTTTATAAATAGTTTTGTAACGCAATAAAAGTCCTCTGTAAAGTTGAATTCTTACTTTAAATTTCAATCTTACGCCGTTCCTTCCGGTCACTAAATCTGAAATGCTCTCATGATCCAAAATTTAATCTAATTACTGGATGCCCAAAATATTTTGACGCATTCGCCCGTATCATACATGTTTCGTGAAACATATGTTGCCGCTTTTGTATTCAGATTTATTTGAATTTTTAATGGGAATTCGTGGTTTCTCCTTCTTAGAGATAAGACCTGGGATGTGTAATTTAATTTAATGCAGCACTTCTAAAATCCTTTTTCTTCGGAGGTTGTATGAAGTAATTTTATTCACTTTTGTGTGTGTGTTAAATAGTAAGGTTTTTATTTTTCAAATTTATTGATGCTCGTGAATGTGTTCTTTTTATTATTTATTTATATATTTTTTCTCATACTGAACTATTAATTCAAGATTCATAAGTGCGTTTTGCATTTTCACTGAGAGTTTTGTATATTACTAATCTATAAGTGGGTGTAAATAACGTATAAGTGGATTTGCAGTGTTAATGCAATTTCTGTTCAAGCTTGTTCCGAAGTAATTTAGAATTTATTGATGTTTATATATTTTTGTTATATGGTGAGTACCTTGGAAAAAAGAAAGCACCACCAAAAGACTGCTTAGAAAATAAGACAGCAGATAGTGAGGAAAAATACATTTTTGGTAACCTTTTGCTATGTAGCAAATTAAATTTTTTATAAGTCGATATATTTGCATTTACACACACACGTACAGGGTTCCCAGCAATTAACCAAATATTTGAATCTTTAAATAAAAGAAGTTGAGAAGAGATAAAAGAAGAGCATTTACTTCACGTATAAGTACACTTCTTCCGATTTAATGCGCAAGAGTTTCAAAGTGCTTCCCATTACTTGCAACAATATGGCAAAGGACTATAAAATCAAAGCTGTCCAAAACTGAATGAATAGTTCGCAGTGTGATGGCCAAAATTTCAGCAGAAAAGAAAAATCTTCTGTTCGATGGTCAAATTCGGCATCTTACTACTGCAAACTGCTTGCAAAGGCGTGAACTTTTACTGAAAACTGCTTTGACGTCCCAATAAATATTTATTGCAGTTTCACATTTTCGATTAATTGCTAGGTACCCCGTGCACGCGCGCACGCACGCACACGCACGCACGCACGCACGCACACACACACACACACACACACACACACACACACACACGTATTAATTACATACTGACACCAAAACATAGTTACGTAGTTTCAGTAGTGTACTTCATTTAAATTTTTATTATCAAAGTCTTATGTATTATACATAAGAAAAAAGAAATTCAATAAAAATACTTATGATAGAAGTTTCACGAACCTTCCTAACAGAACCACGCAAAGACTACTTTTCATAACCCGAAATCAACATAGGATCTTAAAGTAGCGTGATGGTGAGTCATAAAGAAAGATGACTCACGTTTTGGGCATTTACTGTCATAAATTCCCGTTTGCTAATTGTCTTAAGTGTAGATTTTAATATTCAAGTTAACACAGTATAGCTTCTTACTTCGTGCTTTCTTTTGAAAAGTTAATTTTTTTTTTAATTCAAAATGATTTTTAAAGAAAAATTTTCTTTCAAAGTAAAGTTGTTTCTCTCCATTTTATTTCTACAGCCAAAATATTGCAGAATTTCGGAAAGCATGAATTTTCGTTTGCACTGATGGAGTCTAAAAAATGAAATTAGCATTCTCACAAACGTACAGAAAGCAAAGAAATAACTTCTCAGCATTGTTATTAAAAGTATTGGTTAGGGAATAGTGAAACAAATCGCTGAGTCAAATTATCAATAGCGAAAATATTTTATTTTCAAAATTAATGATTTCTTTTTGTGGAATAAACTTTTAACATCAAAAGGTCGTTTAAAGTTACAGAAGAAGATAAATTAATAGCTAATGATTAAAATTAAATCGAAAAGAGAATACCTCGAAAATGCTTTTTAGTAGTGAGCAGTCTACATTTAACACAGCAACGTCTGATTTGATTATATTTGCATGATTTTACTTGATGCGCGGAAAAACTTTTTTCTTACAGTTTAAGGTAAATCTGAAAAGAGAATTAAAATGTAATGAAAATTCAATATATGTGTGTAATTTAAATTCAGTAATCACGAACTATGCAACAAAATGTCACTTCATTTTCTTAGCCGTTTTCACGTAGTAATTAAGGGGAACGTGTACTTGTACATTTTTCGGAAAGAGACGAAAAATAGTCAAATGAAATAATGAATTGTCCATAAGAATAGATTAACTACACGTATATGAACGTAAGGATTTTTCGCACTGCCTCTACACCCTGTGGACACTATTTTATTTTACCAAGCACTATTTTCTCTCAGAAAAACATCGTAATAAATATAGTTGCTGTATCTTCTTCCAAGAAATACCAGACATTTCCTCTAAGTACGATTGAAAGGTTATCTCTCTTATTTTTCTTTTCCTGTAATCAGATTCCCACATCGTTCGGTTCAAGATATTAGTGGCGTAATGAACCTGAAATACTGACGCCCCTCTAGTCCAGTTGCTTTACTCTAGTGCATAAAGCCAAATTGTTTTTCGCGTCAAGCCCCACTGCACTAATTCGATTTTTACAGTTTCACGTCTTGCTAAAAACCGTGACTTGGCCCAACAAATAAACTTACTGTTCAACTTTTCGTTAAAATGTGTGTACACTTTTGTTTTAGCAGCAAACTGAAATTTTATGGCATTCTTATTATGAAAATGAAATAATATTTTTGCCCCACTTTTTTTAAATTTTGGGTGTAAATAATAAAGATGATGCTAATAAAGTGAAAATTAAATAAATTATAGTGCAGTAAATTTTAATTTGATATTTTTCTGCTAAGGAATTTCGTAATTAACAAGCAGGGTTACTTTTCGATAAAACATTTATTTTTAAAGATTTATCATCACTGTGATTTTTATAGCTGTAACTAAGGAATCCTTTTCATTAAAGCTTTAACGTTTCAGATTTAAATTAACGAATTACACGGCATTATGTTAATGGTCTTAATAATGAGATCAGAAGTAAGTAATGAACAAAAGTTTGTATAAAATATTAAATATTTTTCATAATTATAATATTATAGACACAGAAAATATAGACACTTTAAAATAGTTTCATTTATTTTGAATAAGCGGAAAAATTTTCATTTGCTACTTGTTCGAACCATTAATCTGTGTACATGTACAAAATCCCAGTTTTTATAAACAAGTGCGTGTAGTAGCTCCCTATTAAAAGGACAGCGTGAAGTAATATTTCAATTTGTAGCTGCGTGCAAAAATAATTTGTGTGTGTGTGTGGAGGGAAACAGTAAAATGTTTCAATCTTATAACACATGGAATTTTTTAAACGTTAAAAGATTGTTTAAAGTATTTAAGTATGATTTTAAATATTTTTATTTTATGGAATTATAGGTGCCCTTTAGATAGGCTAACTAATTCCCCACGAAATTTCCTAATTAGCTAAGTATTAGAGTTAATGTGATAGTAACAGTCGTCAGGGTTATGTAGTGGCTAGAGACACATTCTACTACACCATGGATCAGAGTTCGTTTACCGTCATTGGCTAGGATGTCCTTTCGTCCGTTCCTGCATACGAGGGAACGCTGTTTCACATATTATGTGCCTCCTTTACAAAGTGACCAGTACCTCAGGCGTAGTATTGGTAGCTAATGCCTATAAACTGTTAGTGGCCGCCGTTATTAAAAAAAATGGTAACATATCGGTAAACTGCCGTACGTAACGGTGAAATACTTATTTCTCCTCGTAAATTACAATTTAAGATTCTGGAAAATCCGCTCAAGCTGAATTTCAGCATCCTGAATATTTAAATTTTAATTAATTTTTTTCATATCCCGAAAACTGTGGGAAAAGATCGAGCAGCATTCTTCACTCCTTTACATTATGGCATAAAAAGATGGTCACTTTTTGAAAATTAAGTAATAGGACTCCACATTACTTCATAATTCTGCTGGTATATTGCTATTCTTGGCGTGCAATTGTCTTTCGGAAAGAATTTTTATTTTTAGCAAATCTCTAGAGACTGCTTTTCTGTAGAACTTGTGTCACTGGGGAGTGCAGAGGATTGTCCTGATCTTGAGAACAGTTGCTGCTTTTGAATACTATTAAATATGTAATTTGGGTGTAATCGCGTTTTGGTGGACATTTCCAGACCCTCTTGAGCTTTTCACCTCCTCACCAGTTCACAGTTATATTGCTAATGACCTTTGACTTTATTTTCTTTTATTTTATTCGTCAAAGTTCAGCATTATTTAATACAATACTTTGCCGATTATAAAATGGCAACATTGATTTAATAAATAGAAATTATAACTTTGTTACTCATTTCGAATCAATTGTTTAAGCCCCATTGTAACGCTAATGATTTACAGATACGATTATTGTAGCCTCAGCTTCTCAAACAAAATTTGTACACGTGAGTATTAAGGGAAAATAAAGTGCTTGTAATTTCAACACTGTTGATTATAATTACCCCCCCCCCCCTTTTTTTACATTTTAGTGACTTTGTTAAATTTTAAGTAAATAAGCCTAAGGAAGCAAAATTGTCAAAAACGCCTTATTTACTTTATGCAATATTTTTCCTATAGCTAGAAGAGTTAAAAATTCACCTAGTTGAAAAGTGTACAAAATGGTCATAATTACGCTTACTGACCCCAAATCGTTGCAAATTTTATTTTGCTGATGTTATTAAGTAGTTAAGTACTTGGTAATTTAAAAATATTATTAAAAGGTACCGACTTTTCTGATATTTATTTATTTAATTTTGTAAAGGAAAGGACTTGAGAAAGGACTTCTGTATCTATGTTAAGTTTCAGCTTTCACTTAGTAGTGAAATAGTCGAATTTTCATGAAGTTATCCTAAATGGCAGAACACTGTTTTCTAGATATT
Organism: Cheiracanthium punctorium; assembly: GCA_038373885.1. Classification (NCBI taxonomy): domain Eukaryota; kingdom Metazoa; phylum Arthropoda; class Arachnida; order Araneae; family Cheiracanthiidae; genus Cheiracanthium; species Cheiracanthium punctorium. The sequence continues at coordinate 1,464,075 of JAWZYV010011819.1, forward strand.
ATTGCGATTCATTGCATACCCTTATTACATTTAAGTTTAGAAAATAATCTCATTAAAATAGTTTTCACGACTCAAGCTTTAAGACATATTTTGAAGAAAGTTCAAAGCAATAACAGTATGTTTGGAAACTATTATAGGCATTTTGAAACTTATGTTTCAAAAATTGCTGCTGAAAAAATAACTTTACCAATCAGCTTATCTGTTTTTAAGTTGGAATTTTAAAAGTACGATCTTTTAATCGAGGGAAAAATTGTTACTAGATAATATCTGTTTAATATCATTTCTTTAGAATTAGTAGTTTCTAGTTTTATCCCTTTTCTAACATGTTTTTATAGCATTAAATGGGAAAATAAAAGCTTATCTTTAATAATAAGCTTTCTTAATTACTAGGAAAATGTATTTATTGTATTAATGGTTCTTGCTTTTGCAAATTTATCATTGTTTTTCTTGCTTAGGCATTTTACTGTATCAAATACTTTTATGTGTGATCTCGATTAATTTCTACCTCGGTAGCATTATAGACTATTGTCTATGGAACCCGAGGGAATTTTGAGTTATTAAACCCAATAAAGCAGTGTTAAAAAGGGCGGAAACTCTTCCCCGTTTGTTTATTTTACTGCTTGGAGTATTAGGAGAGAAATTGAATAAAATTCGTAAAAGTTGTTAATTATCGTATGGGTTTTTAATGACTTGCGCTTTTATGTTGATGTAAGGATTAATTTCTTTTGAGCATGTGACTAATTTGATATAGTACAGAGTTAATTTGATGCCTAGCGACGGGTAAATGTTAATGTTCTTGTGTTTTTATTGCTCATGTTTTATGTTAGTTTCCTTCAGCTATGTTTTAACAATTTGTAAATGTAATTAGGGAATGGGAAATTTTTTGGTTAAAAACTTTTATTTTGCAAAAGGCTATTACGTAAAACTGCATTAATATTCGATTTCTGTACTATTATATACTACAGTACGAATTTGTAGGGGATCTGTTTTTCTAGATTTTAATTTAGGCTAAAAGTAATATTCCACCCATGAAAAAATTAAAATTTATATTTTCCTATTCACGCATCTGTTTATGATCGTTAAATCAGCAGTTAGTTGTCCCGCAATGCCTAGTTGCTAAGCTCCGCTCCCATAAGAACACGGAGAGTGAAGCAGCAGCACGGTCTTGGCCAGGACTTGATTGGTGAAAACCTCTCTCGGCTGAACTGTTGTGCAACTATGCACGCTCATGAGAGCTGGTGCACGTTAAATGTGTTCATGGCTCCAATGACCCCCATGTTCAAACGATACATCTAAGGGGTGCTGATTCAGCTGCTAGGCCTCTCATCTGGAATTGGTTCAAAATTAGGAGACCCAGAGGAAAGTCAACTTCCTCCCATTGGGGAAACGGAAGCCGTGCCCGCTTGCTCATTGCCGTTCTATAGGGAGGATCTGGCATCACTTCGCGGTTACCAGAGGGCAAAAAGAAGCAGCTTCTTTGTTAGTTAATCTGGGAAAATCTCTCGTTTTCACCAAATTGGCATTATATTGCCAAGCCATGAAACAATTTTGGTGTGTGTGTATGTGTAAGTTTGGCAATAGATTAACCAAAGCATGGAAACTTATCCATGCTTGACCATTTGTCGCGATTAGGGACATGATCCATGGAAAAGTTCAATAAGCGGCGATGTCTAGAAACTTCCTTATAAAGAAACGCGTCGAGAAGTCGAACATCACAAGTCGGGTTGAAAATACCTGCTGCTCATTTCACAAGCAGTACGTTGACAAATGAGGTATTTGAGAGTTCAATCGGTAAGGTGAAAACAGTTTAAGTTTGCTTGGTTACTCCACTTACTTCTCTTCGTATCAGTAATATTGATGAACGAAGATTCTTCAGACGCTATTGTGTTTGAATCGTTATTTTGTCTAATGAAATGCTGTAATTTGTAATTTGGGACCATCATTCTGAATAATGAGGCATTGATATTTTGTTTTTGTACGGATGCTTTTATATCAAATTTTACAGTGTCTACTCGGAGGCACAATTCACTGTCAGCATGTATGCATGTATATATTGGAATTCTACCCTTACTTTTCTTATATCAAAAAGCTAATTGTGTAGAAAAATAAGTAAATAAAAGGCTTCAAGAACATTTACTAATGGAATTTTAAAAAAAAGTTCTAATTCTAAATATATCTGCAAAATTGCATTGCATAAATGTCTTAGATTTTTTTTCTAAAAGTAAAACAACAAATGAAAAACCATTGTGTTTATGAGAAACGCTTGGGCTCAGATTACTGTAACACTTATAGAATTTTTCCAGCGTAAGATTCTCATCTATTCTGAAATCCAATTTTTACAGAGTCTATTCGGAGACGCAGTCCTCTGTTACTTGTCAAAGATCACCGGCAAAAGAGATTTTGGAGGGAAATGCATGGAGAAGTCAAATGAACAAATTGATAGATTCTAGGTAGAATTGAATTCGATTCTTTTGTACTTGAGATAGCTGGATTTGTGCAGTATTTATCAAGAGCAGTTCAAAACATTTTTTGTAGGTAATTGAGAGAAAAGATCTGTTTTGGCAGGCACAACAACGGAGAGGAAGGGTGCGCATACGAATGATTTAGGGGTTTTGAATCATCTCAGACTTTCAACATTTTAGAACTAAAATAATATGAAAAATTCCATTATGATATTGAAATGTTCACTATACTGACATCAAGGGGAAGATTGGACATTTCATAGTCGTTATATGAAACACTATTACGAATACGGATTTTCTTGGATGTTTTATCTGCAAATCTGAAACCTGTCTCAGCAGGTAGTAGATCTCTTGAAGAACCCGCTTCCGAATCCTAACTGCTCATAGAAAACCGTGTATCTATGGCGGATGTGCATGTTAAGTCTCTGTGTTCTCTTACCGGATAGTTCGGTAAGTGGGCGATGGTGCGGATCTGGAAGATCGTTTTTCTGGTGAAGCACTATATTGGTGAAGCTGACGGTAATAATTTGAAATCATATAAGTTCTACTAAACTGTCAGTTTTCGGCTAAGATGTAAATAAATAAATAAAGTAATGAAATAAAACTAATGAAAATGATGCTGTATTTTCTTTTCGGCAAACCCCAATCATATAGAGGAGAGGAGGGTATTATGGAATAGTCAGGAATTATGGAATACCGAGGTTTCGGCTCTGTTAGTTGCTGTTGTCACATGGGAATAACACGAACTACTCAAGAAAGATTCCCGTGTCACAATGCAGTGAGAGTTGACCCCTTGTTGTCGCTGTACCACTCTCTACAGAACAAAGTGTGTTTTGTGATTTTCAAGAGTTTTTGGAGATAAGTTTTCAAACATTTTAACCTACTAGTATACACGTGACTTGAACATTGATGTTACGCATAATATACACTAAAATAATTGTAGTTTGTTGTACTATTTTTGTATTTTAGCTCACAGTGTTTTGACCATCAGTTTAAAGGTTCATTTTTATAGATGGCGCGTCAGGTATCATGGAATACTAGGTAATAGTGTAATGGATTTCATGCCATCAACTAAAGAACCTGAAAACGAATACATTGAATATATCTTCTGTAACAAAAATTTCTTCACAGATCAATGAGGTGAAATTTGAATTGAATGCTTCAGATTTTCTCTGTGGGCTTACCTTGGCTGTACCGGAGTAGAGAAAGATTATATCTGCGATTTATCTAAGTAGACTCGAAACAGAACTGGCTTGAGCATAGTCTTAAAAATATGGTTCATAGTTAAAAATAACTTCTATGAAGTATAGTTAGTTTTTCAACGGTTTAAACCATCTATTCCATATTACCCGATATTCCATATTATACTCCATGTGTAACTTTTTTTCCACAATTTTTTTCTATAGCAAAAAAAAAAAAAAAAAAAAAAACCACTACAGATTTTTTTTTTTTTTTTTTTTTTTTACAGGTGATATTTCATTACAATTAGTTATAGTATGAACTAATGGTGATTTTGAGGATTTTATTTAAAAACCTGTAAAGTTATGGTTAGAAATGCAAATGATATTTCATATAATCCTCCTCTCCTCTATTATTACGCTGCATAAATGCACGACAAATATTCCTGCAAACATTTACGGAAGTTATATTTCAGTTAGTTTCTTAGAACTCGAAAAATAAATCATGTATCAAAAAACCTTTTCTTTTGGCACCATTGCGTATCTTGTTCTTGTATATATTTCTTTTTTATAGAAGTTTTAATAAACGAAACGCTTGACGTGTGTAGCTTTTTTTCAATGGAATTTGTCAAAAAAATTAAACAGTTTATGTATGCAGTGGCCTTTAACTTTTGTCTAACTTTTGATCTGCCCTTCTCAGTCGCATTTATTTATTATAAAATATAAATAAAATTGCCTCCTTGACATTAGATTGCGAAAATAGCTTCAAGAAGAAAAATATATTGAGTCATTTTATTGCGGATAAAGGATATAAATTTCATTTCAAAAAGTAATAACCGCATCACCGTATTATTATTGTGGGATCTTTCTATCTCTTTTTTCAAAGTGACTTTTTCCTCTAAATACATCAATGAAAAAGACATCAAGCATGAAATTTCAAAAAGAATTTACAGTCAAGGTTACCATTGTTCAAAAAATATTCAATATTCCTGTTTCCCTAGCAATTGTATTGTAGCATGGGAGTCTTATTCTTGCATAAAACGAGATGACTTTTGCAGTTGACGGAATATTGAAACGGTATATTATCTGTTTCGACGACTTCCTTCGAAAGTTATAAATGAAACATAGGACTTCACTTTTCAAAATTTATAATTTACTTTTCGTGTATCAGTAAAATGTATCTGCTTTTCTTTTCTTTTCGAGCATAAAATTTCAAAGTACTTCAGGCGAAGTAATTTAATTATTTAAAATACTAAGAATAAATGGCTGCTTGTTTTTTTTTTTTTTTTTTTTTTTTTTTTTTTTAAGGAGGTAGAGAGATGTATCGTTTGTATTTTTTTATTGGCACATACATTAACGTGCCTTCTAACTACTGACTGAATAAATCTTCAACTTTTTTGTTTACATTAATTTACCTGAGTATCACTAAAGGTACTAGCTGTCAAGCATTCGAAAAATACTATTAAATATAACGAAAGAATGTTAGCATGATAACAATTATACATTAACTAAAGCGTACTTTTTTTATTACGATTTAATATACTTCGGAGCCCTTTTTCCAAATACACTAGCACGATCAGTTATACTTTAATAGAGTGTCATCGGATTTTGGGAAGCCTCCGGGCTTCTTGGATTATTATTATTATTTTTTTTTTTATGTTCTAGTAACCGTCTTACATAGATCTTCAACCTAAATTTTGCACTTTCCCGATTTGTACAATGTTATTTTTGTAAAAATCCTCGAATGACATAAACTCAGCGTTTCTCAGTGTATTGTAAAGTTGGGTTTATACAGATAAAGGTTTGTCATGGTTTTAAATTTACTAAAGGTTATTCGGGTTTTATCTGAAAAAAAAAAATGCGTTCAAACTCAGACATTAAAGCACGGACGTACCGAGTCAAAAACTACAACAGTGCGCATAGGCACTCATTTTTGAGAGCTAGCATTAAAATTGGTTTTCATTGTTTTTTTCCTTTCACCTCACATCACAACTGTTTCTTGACACTCCCCCCCCCCCCAAAAAAATGTTCCTTTCTGTTACATCACATTGTTTTTTGATGTTTCTTTCAGTTGCAATATAGTGCGACATAAATTTCATCTCGCTCATGGCATTATTATCCCAATACCAAATTAGCGTTGCCAGATCTAGTATTTGTAACAGTATTTCAGTATTTGCTTTCCTTAATTTTTTCTTTCTGGCATGATTTAAAAAATACCACGATAAATCATAGCTCACATTTTATGTGAAAAAATACTAAATTAGTATTGAAAATACTACTTCTCGCAACCCTGACCAAAAAATTCTCGACTTTTTTAGAAACGTGAAAATTTTGCTTTGAGCCACAATGTACTTGTTTGAGGGAAAGAAAACAAAACGCCACAGAAAAAATAACCTGTAATTCAACTTTTCAAAACAGTTTTTAAAAAATCAACATGGCACACCATTACCCCCTTCTCAGTACTGTGTGTGAAAAGAAAATCGGTTGATTTAATTTACTCTTTAAAGTTCACACACTCAGAACTAAACGTACAGTTTTTAACACTTTCCAAAATCAGTAATCTTGTAAGTTTCTAGTTTTTTTACGACTTCGTTATGCAAAGAATCATTTCGAAATAATACTTTCAAAGAAGCCTCTAACTATCTTAAGCTTCAGCATCATAGTATTTTTGAAACACACTGCAATCCTGACAGCGAGTCTGTCAGTTTTATTGGCTTTTCGTATTTATCTTTTTATTTATTTTGAAGTTAAATTCTTACCTCGTCTGTCATTGATTTTGTCATTTCTTGGTCCTAGTTGATCAGCGACGACGCAGTCGCTTTTATGACTTTATTTTTTTCATTTCCTTGATTTTCTTTTCTTTTGAGATCGCTGTCTTATTCTTCCAGTCACATTGAAACTTCTGAAATCAATTCCTTTTCATGGTGAATTATTGTCTAAATGCAAACTCACTTTTTTGGTCACGATTTTTATGGCACTTTCAGTATACGTATATATTCTAACAGGAATTTAAATTTTCCGTAAAGATATTTCATCACTGACCGTTATTATTAATAGTAGTATTATTTAACATCGTCTGTGTCCATTACTGAATATCTTGTAACTTTGTTAGTGAGTTTAGAATTTTTTTTGAATCCAGCTTATATTAAATATTTCATTGAAATTTATTTTTGAATATATGAAAATGTACCACAACGATTAAACTAGAATCTTACTAGATGCTTCTCAAGTGTATCACCCTATAACATAGACATCTTTCAGTCCTTTTGAATCTTCCGAATTACTCCAGATGATTAAAAAGTGTAGCGTAGAGCTTTTTGATCACAAAGTTTGAGCGTTACTCATGAATGTGCGAATTCCGTTGCCTACTTAAAATGGAAAATCATTGTGATACTGAGGAAGACACGAGGCCAATGCTCCCCCCCCCCCCCCCCTGTAGATTACTAACGACAGTCGATAGCATCCCCTTGAAAGGAGCCATTTCTTCATTCTTTCTCTTGTAGTTGGCTAAACCAAGTTAATCCGGCCGTAGAAAGCGAACGACTGAGTAAGGCTTGGACTCCGGATTGTCTGGAAACGTGGCAGAAACAGAAATTCGGCAAACTTTCGGTTTTTGCCGTTTCTGTCAAGCAGAATTGCGTCAGAAAACGGAGTTGAAAATGTTGAACTAATCTGTTTCTGCCCGCGTTTTCATGTGCCAGCCAATAGGAATCCGTTAAATGCAGGCAGAGAACAAGATAGCGTCACGGTTTGATGCTGAAGCGTTTGCGTCTTAGAAGTTGGAAGTATTCTAATTGCGCTATAAAAATTTTGTATGCAGTCAAAGAAAAAAAAAAAAAAAAAAAAAAATGGAGAAGGCAAGGAAAAAAGAGGGGGGGGGGGGAATTTTATTTAAACAAATGTTTACGTATTGGAAATAGAACGATTGATCTACAGTTACCTTTAATCAATGTTGGAACCTATGTTTACGTTTTACAGTTTCTTATGTTCTTATCAAAGGCATCAGGATTTGTAAAGTCAAAGTTCATTATAGCAAGATAATATTCGTTATCCACGTATTTTTTTTTTTTTCCATTTCTCTTTCAATTATCAAATTTCAAAACAACAAACGATTTAAAATGAAGACAATAGATGGCGCCTTCATCACAGTTTCTGTTGCGGCCTCTGTAGACAATGAGTCAAGCTGACGCGTAATTTAGACCGAAACGGAAGCCAAAAAATAATTCTGCTTTCAGTCCATATGAAGTCCATATGAAGTCCATATGTCGACTGTTGGTAGTTACATATCGGGGGAGACTTGACCTCGGTTCGAATCTGCTGATAGGCGATCTTCAGATATAATGAAGTCGGGCAGGGTTGCTGTGCTATATTTTGTTGGTTTTTTCTTTCGGAAATAATATCATGTATGCTAGTTGACTTCGAAGCCATCAATTAGGTTGTTATAAACCCCTATATAGTATATGCCATGCTTAGATTGTCGGATTTATTATCAGCATCATTCATAACAATCGTCAGATAAAGTGTCATGAAGTTTATGAAACAACTGTTTCTGGAAAGAATAAATGTTACTATTTTCCCTCTATATCTAGATATTTTTCTCCGTGTATAAACGTACTACATATCTGGCATAAAGAAGGTGTATACAAATTAAATTTGCAATATAAAGATCGGCGAGAAATTTTAAATGCACTATCTTAGAAATATAACTTTTACTCTAAAATGCATGCTTTTGTACAAAAGATGAGTTTTATTCCACGAATAAGTACTAGATTTTTGAAGTAGTTCAAATGGAATCGCTGCTTGCGATTTAAATAAAGCAATTCTTGTCATGTGTGCGTCTTTATACTTCTTCCGAATGCTGTATATATTGAACAAATGCTGTAAAGGAACATCAATTTACATTAGAAATACACCTCTTTTCCTTATTTTTCCTAAAATAAACTCGAAACATCTTTGGAGCCAATAAGCAGTTGCTCTCATGAGAAAATATAAATTCAAATAGTGTATACGTATGATAGTGCAAAATCTTTTTCTAGCGCAGCACAATGCTGAAATACCTTTTATTTTAGACTGAATACTTATGGAATGTTAATAGCGGTAAAGGTTGAATTCCCCACTGGTAGTGCAAAACAGTAAGCCTCGGGAAGTATTCATTTATGTAGATTGTACTTGTGTACTATGACTATCAACATAAAAGATAACCTTTCGAATTTAACTTTTGTTTTACCGTTTGAAATTGTTACAACTCTATTTTGAATATAAAACAGCTTATTTAAACCGGGATTGTTCCATATATATTTATATGTATACATGTTTGTAATTTTTTTCCCTTGATGCTGTGACTCTTTTGATATGGAAGATTGATTGAATTTATTTTAAATTAAAGAATTTTAATTCATGACCAAAAAATTCTGTTTCAAACCTGTATAAACTACAAGGGGAAAATATTTTATCTTCATTGTAATTATTTTAAAAAAAATAGATTTCCTTTTATAAATCTCTAAAAGTATTTGGCTTAAACTAAATGTGATTTAAATTAAAAATAAATTAAATAAATAAAACAGAAAAAAAGACCTAAACCATTGTTTTCAGAAAATAATTCTACAACCGTGAGCATATTTGTATATATATTACCTTATTAGAGGTACAAATGTAGAATGATTAACATTTGTTTTTTTCTGCTAGTATTCTACAAATAAACAGAATGTTTTAATATTTAAATTACATTTGTTTTGCAACATTACATGAATGTGAACGTTTAATGCTAGAGTGAAAAAAATTATTTTCATTCGAAATTTCTGACCCCTGAAACGAGATCCTGATTCCTTCTTCTTCGACAGGCTATTGAAAAGTGGTTTAAGTAAGCATATACATAGCTACCAACCTTCCAAGAAAAAAATAAGGAACACAGCATATGCTCATAAAATCAGAAATAAGGAAGACAGTGCGTGGTCATGAAATGTATGATTAAATATACAATTAAAGATCTTACCTTAACAAAATTAAATTATCATATATAGAGAGATGATGTGCATATATAATTTATAAAAATAAAATATATTTAAGTTAGCTCAATTTCTACAATAGACTTAAATATTTAAGTTAATAAATACTTGAAAGAATAATAAGATAAATATCATTCAGTTAAATTTATTGACTTGTTTACAAGGATAAATGCGTTACCAAAAGCTAAATATGTACACGATTTTTCTTTTTTCTTTTAATTTTTAAAAATCTTTCAGAAGCTGAAAAACGGAACATCTTGGCTTAAAAACTTATTTACGGAACAAAGCTCTAAAAACGGAACACTTGGCAGCTATGCATATATACTGTCCTCCAAAAATTAAGGAACAGCCGGTTTTTTGCGCCTAATTTGCAAATGAATGGATGCAGAAACACCGAATTTGGATGACATGTGCACTAAACAGTTATGTATTGACTGCAACATATAAGTTTACATTTTAAAAAATGATTTTTAAAAAAAAGTAATCTTGCTGGGAAAAATATCCCAATTTTATGAGGTAAAATGTCATGCAAGCATAAAAAAAATGAGTTTTAATAAGGGATATGTCCAATCCTAGCTGAAAAGCAATCGCGGCATCTACTTTACATGCTGTCAATTAAGTTGTCGGTAACTGAAATGGGATGCGAAGACCAGATACGGAGTAAGCTTTGTTCCAGCTCTTCTAAAAACCTTGGAAGTGGATTTAAAACAGAAACCTGTCTACCAAGATAATCCCAAAGATGCTCTATCGGATTCAGGTCTGGAGATTGAGATGGCCATTTCATTCGCTCTAAACTAAGACCCTCAAGACATTCCTCAACAACTACAATGTGAGGTCACGCGTTATCATCCATCAGAATGAAATCATTGTCGACTGCACCGGCATATGTGCGGGCAAATGGATCAAGGATATCATCCCGATATCTCACGCCAGTCAGAGTTCCTCCCTGGAACACATGCAGGTCAGTGTAATCCCTGCCCAAACCATTACTCCACCACCTCGGTAACAGTGTCTTTCAACAGTGTTTGATTGATGGTATCTGGTGCTTTGTCCCTCTAGATCAGCAGACGTCCTGAATCGCTCTCCAGTGTGAATCTGAATTCGTCTGTAAAGAGCACAGAAGCCCATCGTTGTCTGGTCCTGGAAACGTGTTCTGTTACTCAAGATAAGCGAGCTTTTCTCTGTGGTCCGTTGAGGGGGGGTCACACACAACTGCTCGCCTTGCATAGAGATTTGTATTGTGAAAACGCCTGCGCACCGTACTAACGGATACTCTTCTCCCTGGTGCTACAGAGGGGTCTGCAACAAGATTCGGCACAGAAAAGCTTCTTCTCCTTTGGGCCGAAAAAGCTATAAAACGGTCTTCTGCAGGTGTTGTAGCTCGTAGTCGGTCTGGAACATGTCTTCTGGACGCAGGAGCTTCTGTTTGATATTGATTCCAGAGACGGTGGACTACCCTCCGAGGCACATTAATTCGCCTAGCAGCATCAGCCTGTGACAACCCCATTTTCATTCATCCGACCTACAGCCACATTAACGATTCGGGCAAACGGCTTCTCTCAGACATTGCGGGACCCTACTGCCTATTGTCAACGAATCTGCTAACAAAAGTTGTAAATCGATAAAAGTTGCACGCGTAATTGCGAAAGCCTGAATTTGCATATTTTTCTCTCACTCATATATGCCTGTTCTTTTCTATGAAAAAATAAGAGGTATACTATCTTTTTTGCATAAATTTGCATAAAGTTCATTTTTATTATTTATATAAACTATAAATTTTATTGATAGTGTCACTTGTTTTATGGTGAACTTCGCAAAATATTGTTGTTCCTTAACTTTTCGAGGCCAGTTTATTTATCTTCAACATCTCTGCTACTTTTTATGATATAATTTTTAAATTTTTTATATCACCTCATTAGTGTATGGAGCACGTTTTACTAACTGGGAATTTTTTTGTACGGGGTCCTATAGAAATTTAAAAAGTGCATCATTTTAAAAATTTACGACAGGAATTTTCTCTAAACGTAGTCCTTTCCCCTACCTTCTTTTGAATTTTCTTTTCAATTTACATTGCCGACTTATTTCTAAGTGGGCAATGCGAAGAATTAAGCGTGTTACCTTTTTGGGACACCCTGTATATACGTATTTCTGTAGCATTTTTAATCTTTATTAGACAAAAACAATTTAAATAATTTTTGTATTACAACACAAAATTTTTATTTTCCAAGTAATATTTTCCAAGTAATAATAAGAACATCTTTATTGTTTATCGTTCATGTTTTAAAATTTACTTAATTAAGATTCTGGAACGTAAAGTGTTTGTTTTTATACATTCAAGAAACATTTTTTCTTTTCTGATGCTTAATCTCTTTATCTGGCATTGAAATAGCCACCTTTTCTTTCTTTTCTCCCTCAACAAAAAGTCCAATTTTTTTCAGAAATCGATGACTGATAGGCCGTTTCTTGGGGCATCATGTTCACGTGAACGCCTGCTTGTAGAATTATCTCAAATTATCGACTGCTTGATGCATGTAGCTTCCTTCTGTTGTATTCAAATCCTGTTTATGACTTAAAGCGATTTCTGTTGTATTGATGAGTATTTGATGAGGGGGTTTCTTTTGTCGTTTTGAGAACTCATTATTCTCAAGAAAGGGAGAATTGTTGAAAATACGCTATATTTCTCCAGGGATGGCAACTTGTTGCATCCAGTTTGAGATTTGTTTAACATTCGGCTTTTAGTTAAGTTTGTCATTGTGAAGACTTTTCAATATGTTATCTCGACATTTTTGTTTTAATTGTTGTGGAGAATATTACCTCTTACGTAGTTAATTTTTCTTTGATCATTGTCATATTCTGACATATTAAGTGAATTGCGTCGCTAAAATGAAATTTTTGAGTTCGGTTCTAGTTCAATGAGAGTACACCAAGAAGGTTAACATTATTTTATTTCTTAAAAATTAACTAATCATGCAATATATATATATATATTTTTTTCAAATTAATAGTCTTAAAGATTAGCGCACGGTCAACTGGGAATCAGAAAAATGGTGTTGGTACAAATGTTTAAAAGTAATTTCAATATTTGGTTACAATTTAACTTTTATGTTATTTTTAATTATTAATTTAAAAATAATAAAATGTTAAATTTCATTTTAATAATTCAGTATTAATGCATTTTAATAATTGCATAATAGTTTCAGTATACCTTATTAAGGCTATTACTCCATTGTTTACAATTTATAGCTTGTTTTCTCTCACATTTTCGACAAATCTTTTTAGTGGATTTGAAATGTGATCCTTAAATATTTTTTATTAATTAAATAAAGATACATATCTTTATTTAATTCTGGATATTCGTGGATACGAATATCTGGTAAATCTCTTATCTTTAGTGAGGATTTTGGCCAATTATTTTGAAGTTAAATGAACGTCCAGGTTATTAGCAATTTCGTAAATAATAAATTTCATTATATTTTCAAGGCCATTACTCCACTGCTTACGAACTAAAGCCTGTTTACTCTCACTTTTTCTTTACACAAATCTTTTTTGTGGATATTGAAACATGATCATTGTGTACTATAATTGATGCAAAATATTAATTTTAAGAGATTTTTAGTCTGCTGATAAAATATTGTTAAAAAAAAAAAAAAAAAAAAAAAAAAAAAGATTCAACAAATATTTGATAAAAATGCACAAACCAAACTTTTAGTTAAGTCTGAACTTTGTTCAATGCTTTCGAATGGGCCTTCAAAAATAAAAATAATAAAATAATATAAAATTAATTAAAACAATTGAAAAATTTCAGGATATTTCTTTCTATTAATTGCACGAGCGTTAAAATTTTAAGTCTGAAACATATTGTCGCTTTAATATGTAACACATTGACATGGTATTGTAACTTAAACAATTTTACACGCCTATTTTTTTTTATTTTTCTTATAGATCATTTACTTTTAAAAATTGCTAATGCGATTCGAAAAAGGGATTGTTTTGGCCTCTGTATTAAACAACTTCTTTTCTTGAATTTATGTTTCTTAACAATTTATACGCTAATAAAGAAATTAGGATCGATCCATTCATGGTGAAAACTCGGTTTGATAGAAGTTTTACTGTCCAAAATATAGTACTTCTATTTTTTAAAATATTTTACAAGATTGCTAAAAATGTGCCGTCTCAAAATTATAACGACTTTTGCAGTTGGACATTTTCATTTAAAGGTAAGAGAATAGCGGTTTATATATACAGGGTGATTCATAATTAGTTGGACAAGCTTCTAGGAGAGGTAGATTACAACAAGACCATATTGCAAATCACATAGCGACGTGGGTTCGGAAACGTAGTCTCCATGTACCTGTTAATAATTACTTCAGAAGAAATGTTCAATTAACATTGAACTTTCCAACCACGGTTTGTCAAAAATTTATGTATCTGTCACAGATTGTACTTCATAAAAATTGTTAATTCAGAATTTTTATTTTATTTTTTTAAATTACATTGAAATTGTCGGAGGGGAGCTATTGTGTGTGATTAAGGCAAACCTGCGCGAGGGTTATCTGCCTAAGATGAGGGATGCCTTGGTAGGCATTTCTGACCCCACATTGCAATGAGATTCTGAACTGTCTTCGTGTATCCTGCCTCTACTTAAAGTTTATTCCTCTAATTTTGAATCACCCGTATGTGTATATGTGTATATATATAATACACAGTTTTTAGCGTTTAGGGTTTTCCCTAATTTCTTTACAGTGCCGGTTTATAAAAGAATATACCTTAGTTTTTTTTGTTTTTCGTGAAAAGCCTCCTTGTTTAGTTAATAAAATATTTTATGGCAAATACTACTTCTCCCAGTTTATACTTAAATCTGCGAAAGTTTAGGGTTTATTATCGTAAGAACTGAGTTTAGTCTTGACAGAAGTCAGAAGCAAGTGTACCACCCACGTCGAATGATACAAATAGATTGTGTGTTAAAGTTGTTGGATTATGGAAGTATACATATAACTTTTCCTGCACGTAATGTCGAAATAGTGTTATTTCGTTTTAGTAATAATATTAGCTCTACACGACAGTTATACTTGCAATGCTTCATGGGCATTTCCTCGATTTTATTACATATTGTAATAATATAATGAAAATATAGTAGGTATCGATCAATCTTTTAAACTTCCCAGTGAAAATTATTTCAAATAGAGTAGGACATTTCTTTCTTTCTGTTCTTCTTTTTCTAGATAAATTTTTTTAAATAAAGAGTAAAAATGTCTTTTAATCCGTTTGAGTCTTTCAAGAACATTTAACTTGAATCTGAAACCCATGGGATGGGCATTATACAAATAAAATACGTATATAATTTCAAATTAACTTTGTATAATATTTTACAGCTTATCTAGTATTTCTGACATTTAAGTGTGAGCATTAAAATTAAATAAATAAATAAATAAATAAAAATAAAGCTCATTATTATACCTTGAAAAGGCTATTTGATTTAAAAAAATAGATTTATTTATGTTAACCAAATGTTTCTTATTTATATTAGAGATTATTTATATTAGAAATTAGGACTTAGTCATTTTGAAATTGTTGATGGATCGACATAAAGTTAAGTAGCTAGGATTCGTTGGAAATGTTTTAACCATTTATTTAAAGGTTATCAATGCACAATGCTTTGTTCAATTTTTAAAAAATAAAAATAAATGGATAGTCGGTCAGCGAAATAGGAAAATAATCCACTTCCTGTAAATTTCAATTACATTTACAGAGCTGCCAAGTCTCCGGCTTCTATTCGGGATATTTCCCACCACTAATTTTTACTTACAAATTTATGCTTAAAATAAGTCCAAATATTTAATGCAAAGTCTAAAAATTGGGGTGGGAAATCACCCGGAAAAAGCCGGAGACTTGGCAGCTCTGCATTTAAAAATACCTGTAACTGCTCTGATTCCTCAGAGTGGTGTTTTAAGGTTTATTACCCCTTGTATGTCGTTGTTCATATCGGAATAAGAGAAATTATATTTTATCTCTCTGCATATAGTGGGGACGCACATATATTTAATAACGGATGTGCATTCTTTCCGTCTCGCTCAGTAAAACCAGCGTATGGAGGAGTTATGTTTTCACTGCATTTAATTTCGGACAATATTTAAGAATAATGATCAAAAAGTAAAGTTACAAAGCCTACAGTAAAATGTGTACATTTTATTTCATACAAACAACATAGTTAACTGAGAGTACATACATTAGGCTATTTTTTGACACAGTCCTCATATCGATGTAGGCATTTGCCGTTTCGTGGGATGAGTTTGAATATTCCCTCTTAGTAAAAATCCTTCCCTTGAGTCTTCAGCCCAGTTGTCGAGATGTGTTTCACCTCTTTGTATGAGAAATTTTCGTAGACCACTGGCAGCCTTCCTCTCTCAGTAACGTGAGACCTCATACACACCAGAAGACCACTGTGGTGTTGTAAGGAGCTTCGCTTGGACATCATCGACAATTCTCAGACCCTCCCAAGAGAACGGATCTTGCTCCAAGATATTTTTCACCCCTTTTCTCACTTGAAGGACCACCGAGAAAGCCGACTATTTGCTTAAGACTAGGAGGTGAAACATGGGGGGATCATGCACGGACAAGATTTTTAAGAGATTAGAACATTCAAGCTCACCCCAAGGAGCGACAAATACCTACACGGATTTGGTCAACGGAAATGACAAAAAATAACCGAATGTGTGTATTATCAGTTGGATGTGTTTGCTGCAAGTTCCACTACAGGTTTTAAACTTTACTTTTTGATCAATTCTCGTATAATATGCAACAGCTGAACAGAATACGAATATTAAAAACTTCTTCGATAGTCAAAAACTTCTTTGAATGAAATCTTTTATGAGTAAGAACATACAAGTTAGAAATTGCAATAACTTTATTAAATGTTTAGTATTTTTTGTGCCAAATTGCCAAGCTACAAAGTCTCTTCGGTTCTAAATCTTAAATAAGCTTAATATTTGGGCTAAACCAAGGCTCTGATTTATGTAAAACGTGTCTGGCTTGGGCGAGCTCACGTTATTAGTCTTCGGGCTAAGATCTTCAAAAGTGTACCCTGATTCTTTTCTATTGTCCAGTATTCGGAAAAGCAAAGATAATGCTTGGGTATCAAAGATGAGTTAATGAATTTAAAATGCTTACAAATTTATCTCTATTTATGCTGTACGTAAAAGCATACCGAGTTATTTAGAGACAAAGCAAAGATTCCTTTTCATGTAGTTAGAAAACTTAACTTTTTTTTTTTTCACTAAATTTTAAACGTATGTGTCGTGCATCACATTCATTGAGGAAACTTCACTGTTACAATTTAAAATATAGATGCTAAAATGATCAGAACGATATTATTTCACATTAACCGAAGATTGTCAGAATTATAATTATCGCTAGTAAAACTACTTTTTCTCGTTAAAATGTGGTATAAAGATACATGGTAATGACTTCTAATTACTTTACCCAAGGAAAACCTTTCATTAATTTCAGTTGCTAAGTACTCCTCTGGTGCACTCTTCAACAGAAACATTTCCTCATCTTCCTTATGTTTGAAAACTAATCAATTATTCCTTAGATACTGTTTAATTAACACTTCATGCATGTATATTTTCGTAAGTTCTAAAGCAATACTAAGTGTGAAATTATTGAAGATAATTGAAATCTTTCTGCATGTTATGTAACATAAGTATTAAAGCGGTCTTTACAAAAAAAAAAAAAAAAAAAAAACCATAGCAGAAATATCTTAATTTCCTCTTTTAGGTGATGGTTCACAGGGTTCTTTTCCCTTACCCAAATTGCACTGATATTTCCTTACATGGTTCACTTACATGGTTAGGGAATAGTTACGTTTCAATTTGCAGTTCAAGTAATGATATGTTCATTTAATATGCCTTTCGTGTAACTATGAAGTATTTCGATTTCACTGCTATTCAATAAAAAGTAGGATTTTAGCAGCAATAAGCAACGTTATAATGCTTGATCATTTTGAAATTATCTCAGGATATAAATTTTCCCCAAAATGTTCATTTAATGTATGCAAAAGCATTATGATTGGATCAATGCACTATATATATATATATATATATATATAATGTGTGTGTGTTGAAAAATACGCTATTCTGACATTCTTATCTAAATTAGTTTTTGAAATTAATTAGCGTTGAAAATATAAGTATTAAAAGATGCATAAAGTAATTGTTAAGTATCTTTTGCTAATAAGGCTAATCTCTTTTCCGAGAATGACTTCAAATCCTTTTTCTAGTTATTAAACTTATACCTCATTATGAAAGCTATGAAGAACATTAAAAGTTAAGTCCGGCTTGGCATTTATGCACATTTAAGTGATGTAATCGTATTGACGTAGTACTCATGAAGCTCGAATATTCTTGCCATGTTGATTTTAATAACAGCTCATTAATAGTTAAGTTTTCTTTCGAAATTGAAATTTTATACTATTATGCCATGTATAAATAGTATAAAATGAATATGAATGAATTTATGAATTTTTAGCTCTGTTATTCCTCCGAGATTATTTTCGTGTGTCATTTCATCAAAAATTTTAAGTTTCGAATTAAAAACAAAATTCCAGTTTTTCCTCTCGGGCAGTGCTCTCAAACGGTTTCTCTCGTTTTTTAATTTTTTAAAAAAATGTCTTTCTTAGTTGAATCCTATGTAACTTAAATGTTCTTATGAATAAATGAATTCCAATGAAAAAAAAAAAGTCTTTTAAATAATGCCCTAATTTTTGAAGAATATATCAATATATGTCTATATTTTAGATATGCTTTTTTTTCTACCTTCGCAGTATCCGCCTATATGAAATAATTAGCACGCATAGTTACATTATTAATACCAAGAATTAGCATTGAATAGTTATTTCTTTAAAATTTAAACTGTATAAAGTAGTATTAACTTGCAACCAGCTCTTTCACCCATTTAAGACGAGCTTATAAGAAATTTTACTCACACACCCTCCTTAAAATGTACATTTAGAGTTCGATGTCTTGCTCTAAAAATAATTTTTTTTAATACAAATCGGCAGGTTATCTGATAAGAAAAATTATTGTCGTAAAAATTTACTGTCTTGCAAAGCAAGTAAATCTATTAAAGAATAAAAAATAAACAAGAAGATAAACAAGTTAAAAAAAGACTTTATTTCTTTAACATGTTTTAAAGAAAGAAATAAAATTTAATTCTAAATAAAAATTATAAAGTAGGAGTAAGTGTACAATACATTGAAAAGACAAATTATATAAAATCTAAATTAGAATTCCTGAATGTGCCATTTTTGCTTCGAAGACCACCTTCAGTAAAATCAGCTAATTCTATTTTATTAATCTTTATCTGACTTTGTACTAAAAGTTAAGTGAATGTCCTTGGGCTTTTATATAAATTTGAAGAAAATTATGATTTATCAGTTTTAGTGTTTTCCAAGGTATGCATTCTTAAACAATTTTTTGTTTACTTTCATTCTCTATCTAGGAAACTCGCTAAGCTCTCATGAAAATGCCCACAACCAAAATTGGAGAACGTAATCCCTAACTGACGGCTGTTATCAGGATACGAGTGCATTAAAATGCTTAGTTCAATAATTCCTAGAAATTTTCTTGGAGATGATACTACTGATTTATTTCTTAAAAACAAAGAGCTAAGACTGCTCGAAATAATGAGGATTGCAACTTTCTCACTGTATTTTCTATTGCAATTGGGCATTAATTCCCATATCAGAGGTATGTTAAGGTAAATCCCCGAAGAATGGCATGTATAATTAATTCCGACTTCGTGATTATGAGATGCTTAGATTATTTGGTGTTAATTAATGCCCAATGTACACCCTCGTCTTTCTGCGTAAAACTAAGCTTGCCTTATTCCACCATGTTGGCTTTTTCTTTAAACAAATGTTGGTTTTAAATTAAATTAGCTGCTAACTAGTCGATCAATTTTCTAAATTGTTTTTCTTTCTTTTATTTTAAAACCTGACTTTAAAATATTTAACTTTTGTAATATCGGCGATTTTTGTACATTTATATAATTCTGTTAAGATGTTAATAGAATATGCGTCAGTTTTAGTATCATTTTCATTTATGGTTAAGTCGTCTAACATTAATAATTGTAAGTTTTAAAATACCCTGGGATATATATACTTTAAAACTGTTTTATGACATGGAAAACTTAGTATTTAATCTTGCGAATAATGTTTGAAATTTTTTTTCTAATTATGTAAAAACGCTGTTATTTTTAAAAAGTTAATCCATCACCCCCCCCTCCCCCTTTACACCGTGTAATTCAGCATATCTGTAAGAAAAAGCACATTTTATGTTCACCATGTTCTATTATAAATTGACATAAATCTAATTTTAATGTCTTCTCATATTTTCTTATAATAATATTTATTCTGAAGAAAGATTCTTTGAGAGAAATTTAAACTCATTTGGGGATACAACATCGAATAACATCTTCTTTTCAATTCTAGTAAGTAAACAACGGAATTTTAGTTTTATACATTAATCACCAATCCATCATTTAAGTTTCATCCGGTAGCGTTTGATTTATGATTAAATTTGGTGTACTATATACCTAACCGTACCTCAGTAAGGTAAGAATTATAGTTCAACACCGAATTAAACCCAAATGCTTTTACTTATACATTTTACTCTGTAACTATGATAGTAATGAGTAGGTACAGGAAATGGCTACAAAACTAGTATTATATTCCAATTATAAAAGTGCTTTAAAGTTACTTTGTTTATAGATACACTTTTAATGAAGGGTAAACTGATATCGGTTCATTTATAAAAAGTAATCATTTAACGAAAGGATGAATAGATTACAGCATTAAAAGAAAAATTAAGTATTTATCCAGTGTGGGTTACTATTCCTTCGTTTAATAAAATATTTAATAGTTGCTCGGTCAGAGTTAGTGAATTAATATTCACACTTTAAATATATCGGTGTTGAGAAACTAATTGTCTGCTTTTAATGAATACTTATTCCTTATGAAGTGTGCTTTAAGTACTTTATGCTTTTAAAGATTAATTAAGCTATTTTTTAATAAAGAATATTTTTCTTCATGCTTGATTGTCTCTTCATTTTCTTAATCCTGAGATTTGCTTTGCAAAATTAAATCACGTGCAAAGTGATTTAGAGACTTTTCAAAATCCGACCCTTATTGACTTGTTTACAGAGTCAATTTATTATCCGTAGTTCTCTCCTCTACTCTACTTCTCGCTCAAGATATTAAATTCTTTAATACAATATCGAAGTACTTCTTTAGACGGAACCCACTAATTCACTCATTAAAAAACTGACACTGGCGATGAACTTCGAATAACGAGGATTCGAAAATCTCGCAACTTGTTCTACTCTGCCGTCCCGTGCATTAAATCGCGTATCATAAAATGTTGACATAAATACTCCTTAAGTGCCTCGTAATCATTATCTTTTCGTATAATTAATTACGACATCTTGATTATAAAATGTTAAACCATTTTCTGGTAATTAGTACCTAATTCACGCTGGGAGTTTTTTTTTTTTTTGTTCGATCTCCTTGAAATTCGATGCTGAAAATAATGGCACACATCATCGTGATTTTTAATGTCTAACGTGCTTTATTAAAGGAATGTTCATTTTTACTATATGTACTCGACATCCAATGTTATTAATGAGATGTTGAGTAAAAAGTTTGTTATATTTCAACAAAAACAGGCTATTTGTTTCGAAGTTTTAAGTGATTTTAGATTCATGAACAAGTTAATTAACAATCTTTCACTTAGGAAATCGATTTGTGTTCCTAAAAAAACTGAATAAATCAAACTGTAGGATATTAGGCTTATTAAGCGTATATTTTATCGATTTTCATCATTATTTATTCGGAGAAGACACTAGCCCATTTTTGTGTGTTTATTAGCATTTTTATGTCGTTGTAAAGAATATTTAGTTAAAGTATCGATTTCAGTTAATTAAAATTGGCATGCTGATTAAGACATTTTTATATCCCGTAAGAATAAAATGGCAGTCTTTTAGAATGCAAATTATGGATACGTTACTTGTGTGTGCTTTTGGCATACTCTAGAACGCTTAATTGTTTCAGCTATGCTTTAACCCTTTGTACTTTGAATTATACTTGTATTTAAGTTTTGCTACCTGGAGCTCCCAACTCTTTTAGCTCTTTCATTTTAAATTTACTTCAACTAAGAAATAGGCTAATTTGAAATTAACTTAAAGAAGTTCAATTGTTAGGATCTTCCATGGAAAACGCGTGCACGGCATCTATTGTTTAGACTATAAAAAATGTCGCGTATGACTTGACAAAGGAGATCCCGAGAAACTTGTCGAGTCGCACTTGAATTAAGAGTGCAAATGGTTAATTACCCAGTAAATATAAATAAAAAATGATGTAAGAGTTTTGATTGCTATTGGGTACTTAGCAATCATACATTCAAAGCTGCATCTACTCATTCATTTACATATTCATGTTAATTTATACATTTACATACGTTCCTACACACATGTTAATTTTTATTCAATTTCATCTTATTTTTCTATGTGCTCAAGTATGCGAGTGCCTCATGAAATTGATCATGCCTTTTCAGTATTCCGAAATTAGTAATTAATTGAGGTACATGAACACTCAACTATTTCATAATTTTTATGATTAGAGCTGTAGTTTTAATTTTTGTTTTTAGTGGTAATAGACCCTTAACAACCTTGTGGCAGCTTTTAATTTCGAGTAACCGGAAAAGTTCGTGCAATTTGGGGAGGAAAATGAATTTATACTTCGGCTTTGCCGGCTTCATTGCTTTCATGAAGTCATAGATGCATTCATTCTGATGATAAGCATGAAATAAAATTATAATCTTAACAAAGAAACCGAAACGTAGGGGTTAAATTTAACTCCATAAATCTTTTCAAAACGTCACGAACTTTTCCGGTTTCCGAATATCACCTAACTGTTATGAGATAGATTTAATCCCAAAATTTGCTGATAAAGGCATCTAGAATTATGAAAACAGCCATTAGGAAAAAACAGGAACTTGCTTCTGTAAAAGAAATAGATCTGTAGTTGCGATAGAAAAACAGGCATTTTCTCGTCGCAAAGGAATGTTTAGCAAATTACGACTTTAAATCACCTAAATTAGTCCTTTTGTTTTTTCTCTTTTGCATCAAATTAGTACGGGTTAGGAAAAATTTTAAATGTACCATCATGCTCTGTTCTGTTTATGAAATGCATTTTACATGCTTTTATTTGAAGTTTATTTTTTTTAAAGCCAAACATCTAATGGGAGAAACTTTTTTTTTCGGAGGGAGGGGGGGGGGGGGAGCAAAGATCATTTCCGCACATTTTAACAACTGCTAATGTAAGACGTTGAGCTATTGTAAAAATATTCTCCTGGTTCACGTTTCTTTCAAGTAAAATCGAAGATTTTCCATCTTCGCTTATTACATTGTTTAAAGAAATGTCAAAAATGCTGTTCTTTATGCATAATGCTGTGTGGGTCTATACACACACACACGCACGCATGCACGCACCAATATACAGAGTGTAGTAAAAACTGACCTAAGCCTTTATTCTTTAAATATTGATCATAGACATATACAATAAATTACGAAGTTCCGTGAAAAAAGCTACATAATTTTAAGATTTTGATTAAAATTTTCAGCAAATTAAATCTAAATAAATACAAATTTTAAATTTTTATAGTGTCCCCGTACAAAAAAAAAAAGAAAAAAAAACTTTCAAATTAGTAAAATGTGCCCCAAACATTAATTAGGTGATTCATAAAATTTCAGCCTTATACGATAAAAAGGCTCAGAGATACGAAAATTCATATATGTGGACTTCAACTATTTTTCAGGGGCTCTCGAAGAGAAAAAAATTCACAACGGAAGATCCAGTTTCAGGCGCTGTACACAAATTATGAAAGAATACACTGATTGAATAAATAATACTTTTGTTATGATTGGTATTCCAAAAGCCCTTTACCAAATTTGTTTAAACATATCCGAGCCTCTCTATGATTGAACGCTGTGAAATTTTTTACATCACCTCATTTATGTATGGGGCACATTTTACTAATTGGGATTTTTTTTTTCTTTTTTGTACGGGGGCGATATAAAATTATTTTGTATTCGTTTAGGTTTAATGTTTTGAAATTTTAATCAATACCATAAAACTCTATACCCTATTTTTTTTTTTTTTTTTTTTTTTTTTGGTAATTCAGTGTACATGTCTGTGATCAATATTTAAGGAATAAAAGCCAAGGTTTGTGTTTTTGGAGGCACCCTGTATATACTATAAAATATTACTTTATTTACCATTATCCCTTAAGTGCGTGGTGTAGGTGCAGCCAGGATATTATTGCTCATAAAAAGGGGAAATTAACTGTAGGGGGGGGGATTATCTGTTGGTTTTAATCTATTTCTTTAAATAGATTTTTAATTATGTAAAAACATGCTTTTATGGAAATAAATATTTTAAAACTACTTCTGTGTGACATATCCGTATACTAATCTCTGGAACATTGTGTAAACAGTGACAGAATGTGCTATTTTAGAAATTTCTTTTTTTATGATTCTTTAGAAGTCGTGGCTTAATATCTTTCTTTGTATATTTATGTACCAGAAACCTAGAAAATTTATTCGATTCAAACAAGGTCAAGCCAGTGTTGTTGGCAATTGATGTATTTGAGTGTCTGTAGCGTTTTTGATTCGGATACAGTTCTTCAGTATTCTTAGAATTGTTTTCCTTAAGTGCATCACATATATTCTGAATTCAAGTTTGTATTTTCAAAATATTTTTCTCTTATTGCACGCTAAAACTGAATACATATAAGACATATTGAAATGTTTCAACTCAAAAATCACGCTTTTATAGATACCTGTCTAACTTCAGAGGGATTTTTTTTATATTAGAAAAATTGCCTACTTATGTTTATTTTATTACAAAATATAGCTAAATAATGTTAATGTCATGTGAAAATGTTTATTTTTAAATTTTTTAAAGGATCAAAGGATTTATAAAGTTGCTTTAAAACGACTCTTTTGTATTAGTGCCATTTTACATTTAAATTGCAGAAAAAAAATTTTGTTCTGTAAATTTTATTTTGATGATTTAAATCTCCTTGAAGGAAAAAAACCATTTTCATTACTATAAATATCATATCTAAAAAATTATGAAAACATACGACAATGCCTAGCTTCAATGAACTAAAAAATATAAATAATTGAACTACATTCATAGCAGAAATTAATTTCTTACATCAACGCTATAAAGTTTTTTTTTTTCAGAGTTATAACATGCACTACGATTTTGATTTTTTGAGTTGAGAAAAAATCAGAATATATGCTTAATAATTAATAACCTATTAAATGGCTAATAGTAAAATCCCTATAACTCATATTCCGAGTTAGATATCAAGAAAGCTCAAGCTATTTAGAAATATAAAAAATTAAGGTTTAGCATGAAGTCAAAAATAGAAAATCTGATTTTGTTCGAAGCTTGCAAGTTAAAAGTGGGCAGGTACTTTAAAAGTAAATTAAAAAATTAGATTTTTTCTTCTAAATAAGTTTAATTATTATCACAGTACATTAATATATATTTTGTTGTCAGGATATTGTATGATTTACAATGTATATGCTACAGAAACATTATCCAAAAATGTGGTTCATAAAATTTGGTAAGCGAAATTAGTTGTAATAAAGTGTAAGGAAACCATTATCCTTTTTTCTTCACTTCTCATAGTTCTATTTTTTCCGAAATCTCGCGGCCTCGCGAATCATTTTTAGATATTCTTTTTTCCCCTTTCCTTCTTTTTTTTATGGGATGGTATTCTTTTGTTCCAGACAGTATTTGTTGCACTGTGATATATATTTATCGGGTAGGATTTATTAATGAAAAGGTACACTTTTGTGCAGGGCGGTTTCTATAACTTACCCTTTCTTGAAAGTCCTTATATAAAGCAACTTACTTGTCTGGTATTGATGCAGTGGTAATGACTTAAAAGATGGCCTTGCAGTTTGACAAAGAAAAAAAAAATATGGAAGAAATTCATATTAATCTATTTGGTGACTGCTTACGTTCAAGTGCCCCTTCCCTTTTTCAGTGTGCATTGGGGGAGGGGGGCGGTGTTATTTGAACCGGGAAAGATTTTAGGATAATTGTATTATTTTTTTTTTTTAAACCTATGAAAGTGAAATTTAGGAGAAATGTTACAAATGCTTAAATTATGATATCCATCAGTTTTGTAGATGGTATAAAAATGTTAGTGTTATTTTGTGAAAGAATAATTGTTCGTTTACTTTAATCTACATTAATTCTTGCTTCACAGAAAATTTTATTAAAGATTAACCAATTTTAATGAAATTTGAATTTTTTAATTTTAAGTTACTGATACGAGTATCTGCAATGTTCATAAAAATGTATTCCTTCTTCATAAGGTTTCGAAACTCTTTTCTGTTTCACCATTTTGACTTATTTTATTAATTCTGTTGATTTTTTATATGTGTTTCTCAGTCATGTAAGTAATTTATTTTATAAATAACTTAGTTTCATATCAAAGCCGAATTCTTTTTGCTATTGTGGTATTTCTCGAGATTTATATCTGCAGCTTTGTAAAGTAATTTCACTCAGCACTTCACCAAAGAAAAAGTGCGGTCCCGTAAGTCAAAATTGTTAAAAAAAATGCATTACTTTTATTTCTTTTACTCCTGTGAACATGGGCGCCGGCAGAATATTTCCCAGCGGGGGGAGCGGCAAAGACTACTTTAACGTATGGTTACCATGTTGGAAAGAGCAAAAAAGCAAGGGAAAACACTGCATACAAAAATCCAGGGGGGCAATGCCCCCCCCCTTGCCCTATGCTGCCGGCGCCCATGCCTACGAATAAGTTTTATAATTCTCCTTTCTAATGCACTTCCGGTATTTCCCACACATACTCAAGAGACATTTTATTACGACTCAGCTGTTACAAGTTTACAAATCTATGATAACAAGAACGTAGCTCCTCCTTTTCCCCTTTGAATATTTGTCATAGTGTTGCCACATCATTGTGAAACGGAGTCTAAAGAACATTTGAAGACATGCGCAATTTGACGCAACATTTGCTAAATCTGTAATAATAGTTTGTTCAATGGCATTCTTATGAGAGGTGAAGTACTGATATGTGAAACTTTTATATATACGTATATGAAGTGGGCAGCCGGTCGGGACACCGCTTTGAACCCTGAGCTGGACTCGCTCTTAATTTCGTTAAGTCCTATCGGGTTTGATACGTTGGAATATGACTGGCCACTGCTCACTGGTGTTGTAGTCTGGCCGGGACATCAAGATATTCCGAGGGGTGCTGGAGCAGCATCAATCCTCGTGGCGTGGATGTCTACATATTAAAGAAGTACTCCTGGTTTGGAAAATATTTTTATTTTAACAGCGTTTCACACAGATTTATGTGGCAACAGGAGTCACGAAAAATCCACTCTTTCGGCGGTGTTTTCATTTTTTTTTTCTAGGGTCACACGATTATTAACCTAATCACATTTCTTAAAAGGTGCATTTATTGGCTAATAAATTGCTCATGTCTCATAGGGCTTATATACACCAGAGAGCCATTACATTATGACCACCTACTCAATAACGCGCTGCGCCTCCTTTGGCCTTCAAAACAGCTGCAGCTCGCCCGGGCAGGGATGCCACGACATCTTGGTAGATACTGGTGACGGGTTTTACCAAATATTTAAGCAGCGGCCACACAAAATATAGATATTGGAACATGGTGGTGTTTGAGCTCTCATCTGACGGGGAGAGGGGAGCAGCTGTTCTCCCAGAAGACGGCGTACCCTGACACGACCATCGACGTGATGAAGGAGAAAGTATTTACCTTATCAGGGAACTCTGTACTACATATTCGTGGTCCAGTGCCCACTGTAGGCGTAGTTGACAATGACGCTTTATAAGCAGAGGCACACGAGTGGTACGTCTGCTCCGCAGTCCCATATCCAACACTATCAACTGAATTGTGTGTTCCGAAACGCTTGTACTTGGACCTGCATTGTATTGGGTTGTCAGCTGAACCACTGTCTGCAGCCAAATTTGCTGTACTAGGCGGGACAGTCTCCGGCGTCCTCTTTCTTCGATGATGCGTGGAAACCCAACATGGCGTCTATTGCTGGTTTCGACATCATTAATTTTTATCAATACTAATAACGGCAGATCGTGAAAAACCGACCAGTCGTGCAGTTTTCGTCCGCTTCATGAAAGCGCGGTCTTCCTGATACCGAAACGGAGTGCTTGCCCCATACGCCGTTCCTTTTGCTGGTCGGTGAGCTGATTCGGAACCCAAGCGGCACAAACCTTCCGATATCGCAACATTTCGTGAACAATTGTCCACACGGTTTCCTAGCTGACATCCACCTTCACCGCCAACTTTCGCAATGTGACACGCCGATCACTTCTCACTAGGTCGTCCACCTTGTCGATGAGATCGCTCGTGATGACAGTGTTTGCCTGACCTGGTCTCGGGTCATCACCCACACTCTCACGGCCTGCACGAAAACGGACACTCCATTTTCATACAGACTTGTCAGAGACACATTTCTCCCCGTAAACTGTCACCACCCGGCGATGAATAGCTGCCGGTTTCTCACCTTCCGCTGTCAGAAATCGGATAACACCTCGCTGCTCCTCAATCGTCGAATTTTGCAAAACGAACGCCATCCTGTCCTCATGCGGACTGCCGCATCATTTGGACGCCGCTTTTGATAAGAGCCTCTGCTCTTTCCCGCGCATGCTCCGATCCCAGTCAGAGACTCCAATCCAATCCCGCGATGTCTCGCTACGTTCTCCCATGGCGGAATACGCAAATATTTACCTGTTACGTTTCTACGTCGTTTCGCATCTCTTCATTTGATCACTCCTTGTATAATGATGCATGCTTAAGGTTTTATTGCGTTTTGATGATTGAGTTAAAGGTAAGAATATTTCCTTTGCACTAAAAGCCGGTATAGACAGTTATTCAGAAAACATTCTATGTTACAGTGAATTTGTAACGAACTCTGGAGATAATTCCATATTTTTGAGAAAAAATGTTTTAATGAATAAGTTAAAAATATGATCCACTCAATCAATTGAAATCTATGGCAGGGATATATATTTCTGTCATATAATCTGAATTTCTAAAATGTAATTTCAATTTAAAAATTTCTGTTGCGCATGTCTGTATTTCATAGCTCTATGAAATACAGACAGACAGGACTACTACTTTCATAGCATTAGTCCTCATAAACTTTTCAAAATTAGTTTTCTTTTCCAACAAAACTCTCCCCTAATTAATGGGCTGAATCATTAAATCTGAAGTTTTCTATCAAGTATTATTTTTTTCCATCTTAAATCTCGGTCTCATTCATTATAGCATTTTCCAAATCACATTCATCATACAAGAAATGTCAAAGTTTTCATTGCGTCATTTTTAATATTTCGCTGATAGTTGAAGAGAAATACATCATTCGTCACGAATAAATAATTTTTTCTACGCGTTTCAGTTATCGATACTGAAACATTTTTCGCCTTTTACAAATACATTTTCTGTCGACTCGAGATGTGATCATCTATAAAAGATAACCGCTTATCGAGGTTTATCACATACTTCACTTACCGAATGTGGTGGCAGGTTATGAATATTAATAAAAGTCCGAATTCCTTCCCCGAAATGAAAAGTAAAAAAAAAAAAAAAAACTGAGCATGAAAAAGAAATTCCATTTCAAGGGGAAAAAGGGGGGGGGCTAAATTTGCTGAACAAGTAGGTTTTAAGTATTTGTGAATGTCGCCAATTGAAATATAACATTTCTCTTTCTTAAGATGAAAAATGTCGGCGCAAAAGTTGTACTCTCCCACGCACATTACACGGTTGTGCAGCGTGGAATTCAATGTAAAAGATAAAACTGGAAGAGGTGAAAAGAAGCAGTAATAAGAATGGGAAATATATATAAAAGAGCAGCTCGTCATCTCTTTTGTTAAAAGAATATCATGAGCAAACGCTGTTCATTAAAATGCAATAATCCGTAACTTAAAAAATAATTGTGCTCCTTTTCACAGAAAATTGAGAGGAGGAAAAGATATTTGAAATTTGTTAAAAGAAATATTATCATACATAAATACAAAAATGTATGCATGCATGAGCGCGTGCACGAACACAAATATATGCAGGCTGTCCCAACAAAACCGCCCAAAATCTGCATCGACAAATTCTTCACTTGGAGTAAAGAAAATGCCAAAAGAGCTATATTTCTACGACCCATAGTTTTCTAGAAGAGCTAGAGAAAAATATGACTTCATATCAGGTGCAAAAAACAGGAAGAATCATTTGGAAACATGAACATCGGCCGCTGAATTAGACTTGATGGTCCGGTTTTATGGTCGTCATGTTCGCCAGGCCAGACACCTTTGGACTTCTTTCTATGGGCAAGTAAAAGAATTCGTCTACAAGACCTAGTACTGCAAAAGTGTCTTAGATGCTCACCTCCCTACTGCGTGTATTTTGCGGACACTGCACTGCTGCAACGTGTCCATAAGATTCGATTTTTTTTTTCCAATGCAGCAGGCGATTACAGACATTATCCTTACGCCGTACAGAGATCAGAGAAAAAAAAAAGAATATTTAAAACATTAAAAGCACTAAAAATGCAAAATCAGGCAACCAAACTGTTCAAAGAATCTCTAGCCTCCTAGTATCGGGAGTAGATACAGC
Source organism: Cheiracanthium punctorium (assembly GCA_038373885.1). Classification (NCBI taxonomy): domain Eukaryota; kingdom Metazoa; phylum Arthropoda; class Arachnida; order Araneae; family Cheiracanthiidae; genus Cheiracanthium; species Cheiracanthium punctorium. Next base: position 1,494,473 of record JAWZYV010011819.1, read on the forward strand.
TCTTAGTTAGAGCAGAGCAAACGGGGATATGATCGGCATCCATTGTCGCACCACTGCGGCAGAATGGGCAGGCAGGACTATCTACCAGGTTGAAGCGGTAAAGATGGGCATATAAACAGTCATGTCCAGATGCCAGTCGAAAGGCAGCCACTGCATTACTTCTTGGACAGTCAGGGAGATTGAGGATGGCATTTCTCCACGATTTTTCCTTCGTTCCATCTTTTAGTAATGCCATATGTGTTGTCTTAAGCATTCGATTAATTCTTGATGAGACTGACTTATAGCTAACCAGATTGCATGGGGCCTGCTTAACAAATAGCCCTTTTTGGCCAGCTCATCCGCTTTTTCGTTACCTGGGATACCACAGTGGGATGGGATCCATTGTAAGACAATCGTTTTATATTTATTGTGCATTTCTCTTATTAAAGTTCTACATTGCACTATAGACATAGTGTCGGGAGCCTGAAGGCAGTTGGCAATGGCTTGAATAGCAGCCTGAGAATCTGAAAAAATGACAACCTGGTCCTGTTCGGAGTGAGAAGGGCAAGCGTCTAGATGGGCTAGAGCTAGTTTAATTGCCTCGACTTCACCGTCAAAAGCAGTCTTGTATGTTCCCAATGAAAAATAATGAGCAAAATGCTCACAGTAAATACCAGCTCCGACCACATCATCCGTCTCAAGCTTTGAGCCGTCAGTATATATATGTAACCATGCCTCAGGAGGAAAGCGATTGTGAATAATATCCATCCCCAGTCTGAACAAAGCTTCAGTACAATCCTGGGATTTTAAAATTGGACTCGCAAGGTCTAGATCAGTGGTTCCCAACCTGTTTTTAATCGCGACCCCTTTCAGATTTATCAAAAATGTTCGCGACCCCCCCCCCCCTCCACTTCCATGTTTGACCAATAAGACCAAAAAAAAAAAAAAATGAATAATGAAAGATATATATCTTAGGATTTAAAAATGATTATCTTTTTATTCCGTACTGATTATTATTAGGATGACTGAGGTTGTATTTGGCTGACAAGTTATGTTATCCTTGGCTGAATATTGTTCAAAGCCAACCGCATCTTCAACATCTAATTTATTACTGGCTTTTGTCTTAATCAGCAAAAGAGTTTTAAATTCAACTTCACGCATGTAAGTGGATGCAAATGGCACTAACATTTGAAGCGAAAGCTTAGAAATTATCGGATATGAGTAACGCATAGCACACCAAAATTGAATGAAAGATTTTTCTTGGTATAAATCATGTGCTGAGGAGTCATTTTGCAAATTCAAAAATTCGCCCTGCTGTTCATCAGGAAGATCGGCGACATCTAAAGATCTGTGAAGTGGATTTCGCACTAATGCCGCCTCTTGTGAGCTCTGGGATATATCTTTGAATTTCAAATTTAAGAGCTTCAAGGTGGTTAATAATTTCTCACCTTAAATTAACTGTAATTTCTATTTCCGATACTTCTGCCTTAGTGCACACGTTTTCAAAATGGGTTAACACTCCTAGATACTCTTTACGACACCAGTTTTTGTAGATTTGATACAAGCGCCCTGATGAGAAAAAGGATTTTTACTTTACAAAGAGAAAAGGGAAAAAGCGTGTCTCATGGCAGAGAACCGTGGAGATATTTGCCATTCATTTCCTACGGCGACCCACTAGAAAAGGCATGGCGACCCACTTGGGGGTCGCGACCTTCCGTTTGGGAACCACTGGTCTAGATTATATAATATTTCACCCGCATTCAATGGGTATAAGATTCGATATTCGTGATGATATTTTGAACATCTCCCTATGTTATTAATGCAAAAGCTTATGTTGCAATAAAGTTTTTGTTGGACGCACCGAAAATGTCGTTATTACTCTTTATCACATTTTCCTTAAGCTAGGAGTGGAAGAGATACAGTTCTTAGAGTATTATTTATGCACTCCAAGCCAGGACTTTGGTGGTTCAGGGTTTGGGTGGTTTTGATGGATACTTAGCAAAATATTTTAACGTGTTTTTTTAAATAGCTGAGCATACAGAACTATTAATCTTTAAGGAAAAATGGAATTGCAGACTATTACATTAAAAAAATATATGAGTACATAGCGAATAGCGGCTAACATCCGGTTTGTCTTAGTCAGAAACAACTAAATAATGTTTTCGCGGGACAAAAAATGAGGCAGCTAAATTTTCGTTACAAAAATTGCCATGAAATTTGAAAAACAAGAAATAACAAGAAAAATTTTGCTAAAACACTGAAAACATAGTCTAGTGTTCGTGAACTCTGCCAAAAAAAAAAAAAAAAAAAAAAAAAAAATGTCTGATGAATCTTCCTTGGATAGAACACAATAGGAAAAGATTTTCCCACAATAGAAACATGAACCGTATCCACCTTTTAATAATACCTTTGAGAAAAGATTAAAATATTAGTCAAATTTCTCAAAAAGTTTACATAACCCTCTATAAAGCCGTGGAAAAAATACTCACCACCTACGGTCTGTTGACCAGAAATCAATTATTATTAGTGAATTTTCTGTATTTCGCAAAATGCATGTGTTTGTTTAATACTTGTTTCTCATTAATTTTCACGTGGGATATTAAAATAGAGGAAAAATATACGAATTAAACCTAAAAAATGAGGCAGAAAATTTCCAATAACATTTTGACTCTCTGCACATGAATTCGCCTTAGAAAGGGTTAAAAGGAATTATTTCTCTTTAAAAAAAAAAAAGCTATACTGTAAACGATAATTGTAAATAGTATTTTAATTTTAATGGTATAATTATACGAGAATCAACCAATTAGGAAATCTTACTAACATTTGAATACTTTTTGAGAGATTAAAATTCTTTGTTTTACTTATTTATTTTTTAGATGTTTGAAACCATTCAGTCATGATAAATGTTCCTTTCATTCTGTTCTATCGCCACTGTTATTTCGCTCTAAAAATAAGTAAATAAAATAATTTTCACCTTTCTCAGATAAATAAAGTATTTTCGAATTAATACTAATATAAGACTAATATGCCTTCAATTCATATATTCTAGAATTTTTCAAAACATAATTTCCTCTAAAATCAGATAGGACATTTTAAAATCTTTATTCGGATCCGCATTATATAATAGCTTAAATAACAAATTATTAAATGCTCCTATCTTTTAAATCAATATAACACTTTGAAGTTCTATCTTCCCATTCACCCTTTTATGTCTCCATTTTCCTTAATTATCGGATGTTGTTATATCACCGGAATTTTTTCACTCAATTAAATTAATTCTGGAAATTTCCGGTAGCTCTCGACCGCTTCAGAAATATTTTAATTCCATTGACCTTTCCACCGCCATACGTTATTAAGTGTTTCGATACAGACAGCAAATCTTTATTTAATGTCATTTGTTCAGCTGTAAGTCGTAACCGGCTGGCTCAGATTGATTCTCTTATAAAGAAAGGGACAGTATTCAGACACTTCATTTCATTCTATCAAAAGAAGAAATAAATAAAAGAAGTGGTGTAAATGGTAGAGATTATTGAATTTAGCTTTTTTGCACGATAGGGCGCTTTCTTTATTAGAATAGACCATATTCCATTCTTTAAGTATTACGTTTATTTATTTTTAAACTTCTAAATAAAGCAAGAAAAAAATAAGGTTCCTCATTAGGTGCTAAATCTTTTCTTCTAATTATCAGATGCTATTATAAATACATAAGTGCTATTTATGGTATTTTATTAGCATACGTAAAACGAAGCATACAAGTATACAAGGTTATAATTAAACTTTCCCCATAAACAGCATTCTGCAACTGAAAAGGGTGAGCCAATTGCCACCAAAATTGGCATATGGACTGTACAAGAGATGTGCTCAAGAAACATATTTAAAGTGTTTTGTTCAAAAACAGTCCATTGGGTGGCGCTTTGCAGGGTCAAAGTTTTTCATGCTTTTCAGCGCAAAGAATGATCCAATTTGGTTAATAAATGCCCAAAATTATAGAATAAATGCTGAAATTGTTTGTGCATTTCGAATCAGCCAACCTTTAGTTGTTGAGTATTTTTCACTGCATAAATTTAGAAAGTTAAAAATAAAGCGAGGAATTAAGTATTAATTCGATAAATTTTATAAATGCTGCTAATTATTTTAATAAATTCTGATGGGATGTTTTTAAAAGCAGAAATGTGACTTTCTTTTCTCTACATTTCAATACGCCTTTTTTATATACTTTTTCTTTTTCTTTTTTTTTTTTTTGCCGTGGCCCGGCCCAGCAATATCTCCATTTTTTCTTGAATTTTTCGATAAAGTGAGTTTGGAAATTAAAATAGCATATTTTCTGAAATTCATCAAAACGATATATTTCCTTTTTTGTACATTCTCAATGAATTCGTAAATTCAAAAAGAAAAAAAAAAAGATTTAAATTACTATTCGGTGCTTTTAAATTTGTTTTGCATACTACTGTAAAGAAAAAAAGTTTTCTAATTAATTTTTCCTTCTTCTCCAATTATATTTCCTAATCAAATGATTATTTTCCTTGAAAGTGACGGAAGCTCTCCGTTTTGTACTCTTTTTACGGTTGCTAAAAGAAATACAAGCAGAAGTTTTCAATATATCGTCTATCACATTAAAATACGAAATGTTAAAATATGAATTGTCGTTTTGTGGATTCATGCCAAAAAACTTTTCGACTTTCTACCTACACTTCTCGTTTCAGTACTCAAACATGTAAATAAATATCCGTTATGTGTGTCTAGCTATCAAATCTTTTTTGTTTTTCAAATTATGATTGTGCACTTTATTTCTCAAATCCAATATATATATATTTTTTCTTTCGATTACCAGAAGAAATTTTGAACTCTCCCTCGATGTTCTTGGCAAGAGTATTTCGCAGGGTTATGTAATAAAATCAGCAAGTGTTTTGGGAACTTTTAGAAAATGAAGTAATGAAGTTTGATATTTTGAGTTGTTTAGTCTTCTACATGGCTAGGAATTTTGAAAAGGACTTGAAATATTTTAAGGAATGGATTAGTAGCTATTCTAAGTTATAGTCTAAAAAGAAAATAGGCATGAAAATGATAATAATGAGAAAGAATAAGTAAAAATACTGATATCAGATATTTAAGAAAATTAGTTCAGACGTTTAAGGCAGTTTATTTACATTAAAAATCTTAACTCCTTTATGTAGCTCGTCTAAAGAGCAACTGCATTAAAACATGGTTTGGAGAGTGCAAAGTAGTGAAACGTAGTTCCGAAATGGAAGGAAGAGAAAATCAAATATTTCGAGCATCTGCGATACAATTTAATTATGTATACTCTTTAACGCTTAATAACCATTACTATTAGATAGTTATGCCTTGACTTTTTTATTTAAATATCTTAATTTCATAAACATGTATTTTTCCATAATTTCGCATTTGGAAAATGAGTTCCGCTACTATTTAATGCTTATATATATTGGCCTCCAAAGTTAATGTACAACATGTTTTTCGAAGCTCACCACAAAAAAGGGCAGTAGCAATAATATTCATAGTTTATATGAATGATAATAGGGAACTTTGAAAAAACTTGTGCAAAAAATGATAGCTACCTTTTTTATTTTATAGAAAAAAGCAGGTATATATGAGTGAGTGAAAAATACGAAAAAATCGGCTTTCGTAATTACGTGTGTAACTTTTGTTGATTTACAACTGCTGTTTGCAGATTCGTGTAGAGTTCCGCAATCAATGTCCATGAAAAGACGTTTGCCCAATTCCTCAAGGGTGACGGTCGATCGGATGGATGGATGGATGGAAATGGTGTTGTCGCAGGCCGATGCTGTTTGCCGTCTTAATGTGTCTCGCAGCATGGTCCAATGATTCTAGGATCAATATCATTCCGCAGATTCTGTGTCCAGAAGACATGGTCTGTGTCCAGAAGACTGTTTCTAGGCCGAGCACGAGCTACAACGCCTGCAAAAGACCGTTTTCTAGCTCCTTCGGGCCGAAAGAGAAGAAGCATTGTGCCGCAGCTCGTTGCAAACGACTTTGCAGCATCAGAAGAAGAATGTCCACTATTTCGGTGCGAAGACGCCTTCCCAATACAGGTCTCTATGTGAGGCGACTATTTGTTTATATCCCCTCAACGGACGACAGAGAAGGACCAGCTTATGCTGGGAAAGAGAACATGTTTCCTGGACCAGACAGCGATGGTCTTCTTTACTCTTCATACACGAGTCCAGATTCACACTAGAGAGCGATTCGGGGCGTCTGCTGATCTGGAGGAAACAGCGCACCAGATACTGTCAATCTAACACTGTTGAAAGACACAGTTACAGAGGTGGAGGAATTATGGTCTCAATCTTTGGTCACGCAGGGATCTCACTCTTTGGTCATATTGACCTGCATGTGTTTCATGGAGGAACTCTGGCTGATGCGAGATATCGAGATGAGATCCTTGATCCATATGTCCGCCCATATGCCAGTGGTATTAACAATGATTTCATTTTGATGGATGATATTACACGACCTCACCAAGCTGTGTTTGTTGAGGGTCATATGGTTTGGAGCAAATGGAATGGTCAGCTCAATCTCCTGTCCTGAATCCGATGGATTCTCTTGGATCTAGGATAGACTATCTTGGCAGAGTGGCTGCTACTTTAAATTCTCCTCCAAAGTTGTTAGATGAGCTGGAACAAGGCTTACTCCGCGTGTGGTCTTCGCTTTCCGTTGAGTTGTCCAACAATTTAATTGCCAGCATGGAAAGTTGATGCCGCCAATACATTCAAGTTAGGGGTAGACGCATTCCTTATTAGAACTGATTTTTGTTACGTTTCTAAGACATTTTACCGCATAAAACTGTGATGAACTGATTTTTCCAAGAATGGACATTTTCACCAAGATTGCATTTTTTGTTGCAAATTAATTTCGCGTTTAAGTTACCTAAATATTTGTGTGTCATTCAATAAACTTTTTAGTGCACACTACCTATACATTTGCTGTTTCTACAGGCATTCATTTGCTAATTAGATGCAGAAAACCGGTTTACCCTAACTTTTGGAGGCCAGTGTATGTACAGCTGCGGAAAAAAAAGTCCCACTTGTACTTTTTTCGGCCGTCGTTCGTCGTACAGTTTACATCGTTTACGATTGACGTACACTTTAATTTGCTATGCATAAAAATTGTATAAGGGGCCATCTACATATTAAAATTCACACCAACTTTTTTTTTCTCAATAGCAACTCCTAGATTTCACTACATATTTCAAAAATTTAGCTCATTTTAACCCCGGACACCAATTTTCAATAAATTTGGACAGAAAATGAGGGAGTTATGAGCACCCCAAATCCCCTCCCCCTATGTTAAAATATTTTTTCATATTTCATATAATATTGGTAGTAAGAAGCTGATTTTTATTCGTACTATTAGAACTAAACGACCCAAACATAATTTAATGTTATTATGATTTTTAATAAATTATTAATATGAATTATGAATTATTAAATTAATATTCCAAAAAATTATGAATAGCGACCTAGCCAAATTTCGATAGAAATAGATGCAGAAATTAATATTACATGGCTGTGCAAAATTTCAAATTTTTACGTTCAGAAGTTTATTTTATATTAAATAAAATGTGTTATTTTCATGAGTTAAGGGACCATATATAAATGTATTAAGTGAAAAATTTTTGAAAATTGCATAAAATAAATGTAAATTAGATTTATTTTGTGCAAAAACACAGTAAAAGATACCAGTATTAAAAATATCAAATTTTGAAGCAAATAAATTAGAGGTTTTTACAGTTTGTTGGGGATTCTATAAAGCGTGTATTCTTGCGTCCGCTACCATATTCCCCCAAATAAAATGTTTTCCTGCTATAGAATTAGATGCAGTAGATGTATGTCTTCTAATACAACGTCCTATTTATGAAAAACTAACATCCTCAACTTTCCAGGCATGAATGTGACCTTTTTTAATATCGGAAACATTAGGTCTTTGGAATTCCCCATACTTTATCAAACATTCAAAATCACGTTTTTCTGTAAAAAAATTTTCATCTAACTATAAATTAAAATACCGCCAAAAGTCTTAAGAATATTGCACATTGTAGGCGATAGTATTAAATGAAGAAAGTGAAATAACAAACACAGTGATAATATTGGGTCGGCAAAAAGTAATTGCGTTTTTTACATGAAATTCAAACAAATAAATTTTATATCAGAAAATCATTCTTCAAGTTCGACTATAGCTGAGTAATATTCAAGCTTTTAATCAGAAGAGCGGAGAGCAGCCTCTAACTCCTGCCAACATTTCACCTGTCTAAGAGAACCATCAACGGAAATACTCAATAACAATTTGAAAATTACAAAGATTTTCAAAATCCCGAGCAATCATTTTGCATTTTCCCCTTAAATCATGTGTACGAACCAAGGAAGTTATGAACTCACGGGTCATTTGGACCACAGACTAAATATTCTATTCTATCTTTGATATTCTCTGTACAAAAAACTTTAAGAGAGATGGAAACACTATTTTCCTTGAAAATAACATTAATTTCTTTTAACTCTTGCGAGCGAAATTAATGAAAGGCGAAAAGTTCGGAACCTACAAATAGCGTTTTTCAATTTGCAGAAAGTCCCTTAAAAACGCGCAAAAATTAATTCGCAATATCTCCGGAAATTATCATAGAAAATTGGTGAAGATTTATATTTAGGGTAATTTGAAGGTTTTCTTTCGTTTAATAAAGTCAAAATATGGGGTTGCCATTGAGAAAAACGAAGTTGATGCAGAATTAAATATGAAGACGGCCCCTGATGCAAATTAAATTAATAGTAAATTAAAGTACGCGTTATTTGCAAACGAATGGTATATATAACTTTACTGTACGACGAACGACGGCGAAATAAAGAGCAAGTGGGCCTTTTTTTCCGCAGCTGTACTATACATGAATCTTGTAAACTAGAAGTCAAAGCCTGTTGTGGAGGCAGTTAGAATGGGCTCTAAAAAAACATGTGACGAAAATATGTCTACACTCAATATATTTAATCTTCGTCCACCTAAAATAAATAAGTTAATATTCAATTTTATTATGTATCCAAATCGAATTTCATGCTCCTTCGGAAAAGCGCGGAAACTTTTGGCATTCGAAAGATTTCATTTTGTGTACAGAGCCTTTCTTACATCCATGCAGACGATTTATTTGCGAAAAAATAAATTGAACTTTAAAAACTATTTTAAACAAATTGGAATCGCACTTTGCTTTCAAAGTCTGATGGCCGCGATGAATATCATATCGGTTGCAACAGCATTTTGTCACGCAAATGATTCTCATTTTTTATTCTCGGAAATAAAATGGAGATGCAAATGCAAAAAATCGTTTAAAAATTAGGGAACATGTGTATTTTGAGATTTTTAAAGTAGCAGAGATTCTTTTTTTTTTTTTTTTTTTTTAAATCCATAATCTTGAAAAATTTCACGCGGATCCTATAACGGTGTAGATGTTATTACGCTTTTACTGCTTTTTAATCTTTTTAACTTTTTAATCGTCTTGGAGTAATGGCGGTAAAATATTTATACTTAAGTGGTTGCCCGTTATGGTTACAGAATGAGTCAGGGATCAGCGTTATTATATAGTAGGGTGTTTTTCCCCTTGACACTTCTTCTCTCTCTCTCTCTCTCTCTCTTCTACCATTAGATATTTTACTTTAAATAATACTGCTTTAGTACACCGGATGATCTGTATGTGTGTGTACTCCACTATGGTTGACAAACATGGGAAACAAAGCACGAATGCATGGGAAACAAAGCACCAATGCATGGGAAACAAAGCAATGAAAAAATAAATCACATATTGATTTCTTTCATTTTTTTTATTTGTTTTTAATCTTTTTAACATTTTTCTACAAGATGGACAAAGCTCGCTTTTGTGTATTATTTCTGGAACAAAGGAATTGCTAAACAACATCCAACAGATGAAGAGATTTTCATTAATAATTGTGTGGTTAAAACTTATTTTGTATTTAAAGTTTATGTTCGTGTTAGTAATTTTTAAATTTGCTTTGGAGGCAGCATAAAATGATTTTTTTTCCTTCCACTACTGATTTGTCACGATGATGTACAAGATCTCGCCATAGTGTTTTTGACAGCGTAATTAATTTCCCATGAAAGTATAATTGAAGGAAAAATGTATTGACCGAAAGTAGTTAAGATATATGCATTAGCTATGGTGATTAAACTTATATTCAATCATATTCCACAAATTTTTCGTTTCGTTTCGTTCAATCAGTTTTTCCTTTTGTTTATTACTATGCAGCAATAAAATCTTCATTGTTCTGATTGAATTATTTTCTTTTTTTTTAATATAGACACTACACTAAGATACTCTTTATATTAGCTTATCCAAGCGGGGACTATTTTCTCAATCAAATTTACTTTAGGTTATACGTAAGTGTCGAAAATTAATAGTATGCAGGGTATCCCAAAAAGGTGGTAACATCCTTTAATTCTTTATCTATTAGAGATAAGTGAGCAACGTGAATTGAAAAAATGTTCAAAATAAGGTAGGAAAAAGAGTATGTTAAAAAAAATCATCTCGTACATTTTCAAAAAGTTGCACTTTTTAAAATCGTATACAATCCCCGGACACACACACACACACACACAAAAAAAAATAATAATAATAAAATGTGCGTACAAACCTTGAGAATTATATTTTAAAAACTGTCAGAGATATGAAGATAAATATATGCTGACTTAAACCCCTTTTCAACGGCTCTCGAAGGGAAAAAAAAATACATCGGATGATTGCATTTCAGGGGTCGTGCAGAAATTACGAAAGAAAATAATTTCCTGCACTCTAGCATTGAACTTTCATATTCAAATTCATGTATATATTTAATATTCATGTATATCCCTGGTTATCTTTGTTTAAATTGACTTCCTGAGAATTCCGATTTTTAAAAATTAACACCATGCAAATATTTCTTTTAGTTCTGAAAATAAAGTTGTAATAGCTTGTACTTAAGAGAAAATAATGCGCTTTTTGAATTCTATTTTCCCAAAGTGTATATATTCTTTGCAATACACATACATTCAACTGAAACCCTTTTTCATTATGTGTTCCTTACATTTTTCGTGAAGTATAATTTTACTCTGTTAAATAATGTTATTTAAGTATTTTGTATGTGATCCGTTTTTTAGAATTATGCTGAAGAAAATTTTTTATACTTTTATAATTTCATATCATACTGAAATTTCCCACAATTTATATCAAGTATTATACTTTTAGTTCAGATTGATTAGGATAATAAGATAATAAATACTCTCACAGTTTAAAGAGGCACAATGACGTTTTTAATGTAATGCATGTAAAATAGGGGTAGAGGGAAAATACGGTTATTTTGTGAAAGCGGAAATTCTAATTTTATGAAATTATTTATGTATTCGTTATATAATATTTGATAGCGTCAGAGTTATAATGAATATTTTGTTGGTGTTTGTCAGCCTTTCACAAAACTTCCATTGTAAATGGGGTGGAAGTAAAATCGTAGGAACTGATGAAGGAATTTTCTGATGGACGCAAAACTGTACTAATCAAGGCAGATCAGTAGATTTTGCATTCATCCCCGAGCTGTTAATTTTGAAACGTTTATTAGAAAGTTTCATGTCACTGTGCATCAAGCAGTACAGTTGTCTTGTAAATAGAATCGATAATTACATCTTCAATTTTTATTACACAAGCAAATGTAACTGTTCTAAGAAATTCAGATCAGAGTTTAAATAAACAACTAGAGTTAAGCAAATTTTCAGGAAATATGTCTTTTTCTTAAATGCTCGGGAGATAGATATCCATGCAAACATGACAAAATGCATATTTTGGGAAAATATTTTGGGGAGGAGAAGGGACAGAAGAAAGGAAGGAAATCTACTTTTTATATGTTTAAAACGTATAAGAAGTAAGTATATTGCAGGAAGGTGGGAGTTTCTTGAATTTAAGCCCCTGTTAGATAATCCTTTTCTGTGCTTAATGCAGAGTTGCCAACTGCTCCGGAATATAATTAACCACTTTTTTTAAACAGGCATTTTTGGCTTACTTTTATCGCAAAATTTCGATGTTGAACGTGCGGACTTATTACTGTTTTGAAAAAACATTTAATAGAAATTGCTGTTTACAAAAAGTGGTTAATTATATTCCGGAGCAGTTGACAATTTTCTATATGCATACTTACATCACCTGCTACTATATTATTTTGTCCGTCTTCGACATTGTGCTAAGATTTATATTTTATTTTGTAGGTAAGATAATTAATGACTACCTAGTCTGTATATGTCTGTGAAGTCGTTCATCGAAGTTGTCAGGTAACGTATTTATCGTTTCTATAACTTTACTCCTAATTTTGAAAACAGAGAATGTTTTGTGTGATGTGTACTGTTTCATTATCCATGTCACACGCTAAAAAGTGTTTCGTAGAATTTAACTAAACTTCTTTAGTTAAGCAGTTTTGTTGACTCCATTAAAGTTTGATTCAACCAAACAGATTTAACAAAATGCCTTTTTGAGTTAACAAAACGTTTCGTTAAAACTTAGAACCAATAGCATTTGAAATTACTGAACAATCATTTAACGCATGCATCAAGGACCTGCGAAGAACTGTGCAAGCCAGAGCAAGAGGAGAGAAGAAAGTCGGTGTTCATTATACAGGAACAGCATATTTACACTTATGTTTGCCAATACGTTTAAGTATGGGTAATAATGATATCCAATACAAAACTGTTCACTTAGATTTTTTCAGAGTTAGTTGAAAGTTTCAGAAGTAATCCTAAGTATTTTATCTATTCACCAAAATTTACATTTTTATTTTGGTGTTTTCATATATTTTAAAGCAACTCACCTTTTGACCGTTAGGCAAATTGGCTAAAAGAACTAGAATGACACGTCTGTGTCCATGATAAAATATCTCTGTAGTTTACAGAAACTTTTGTAATGACTGTTTATGATTTGAAATGGTGACGTGAAAAAAGTAGGTCAGAGTGTAAGTTAATTACTCTTCCTTGCTGGGACTGTATAAACACTTTTTCCGAGATTGAAGAGAAGCTGATTGGAGGGGGTGGGGGGAATCTGCTTTTATTCAATCTCATGTTCTGTTTACACTAAACAATTTCGATAATCGACTTTTATTTGTAGCATTAAATGTAAAACTGTCCGCCTAATTTGTAAATTTGATGTATGTCCACACATGCATTATAAACTTGACAACTTCGTTAAAAGAATAACATTATGAAGTAGCATTTGTTTAACACGGTTTTTATTATATATTAAACTGCAGTGTTGTGTATTATTTAGTATTAAAGATACCTATTTATTATATTTCATCTTGAACGGAAGAGCAGTTCTGAGTGTTTGTCTATGAACAACACCAGCAAAAAAGAAACTGACTTGAATTTTTTAAAATTAAAATTGTAGATATATAAAAACGCTAAAATATAAATGTAATTTTCGATGAATAAATAAATTTATTAGTCTTACCTCAGATACTTTCAACCAACTGTTTGGTGGGTTAAAAAAATAATATTGTAAAATCAACAAAATAATTTTGTTAAATGAATCATGAATACACCAGTGAACAAAGGAATTTTGTTAATTCAAACAATATGTTTGGTTTTAACCAAATGAACCTTTTAAACAAATAGTTTGGTTAAATTAAGAAAATATTTGTTTAGTTAAATTGGTAAAATGTTTTTTTTTTTTTTGTTTTTGAAATATCCATTTAATTTTAACAAAATTATTTTGTTAATTTAACAAAAATTTCGTTGGTGCTATTTCATCCGAATAATTTTATTTATTTAACACTTTATGTTCTGACGGTACTTAGAAGTACCGTTAAATTAAAATAGTAAAAGAAAAAGAAAAGAAAAATCTACGTAACCATTCCTTTGAAAAATCACTACCAAATACTTCATTTAATCAGCTTACATCATGATTAGATGTTCTATTAGAGTAGATTGTTTTCTATAGACAGCTTTCCGCTCACTTTCTAATCATGTCGAGCGCCCTCCTTCCAAAAAAAGAACATAAGTGAATTTTAAGACGTCTGTTTTATGATTAAAGGATTAGATTTTCAATTATGTATCAAAGTATTGCTTGACTCCATCAGATTTGTTGGTCCTATACTCTTTTGAAAAAGACTCGTTCAGTGTTTATAAAAACCGTCATCAAACGTATAGCGTATGCTTATTAACTTTTTCGTAACTTTTTTTTATTACATTAATCAGTATTTATCATTCATTGCCTAGCTATAACAAGAGAAAACAAAGAGATTCAATGTGATATTCTTGGCAATTCTTGATTCAGTAGATAAAGGGTTAACAAAATTGTTGATGATTGAACAAAACATTTTTTATCAGTGCATATGAAGTCTAAAATCTTTTAAATAAGCACCGATTTCTTGTTGCATTGAATATTGAATGATGCTTTTTCGGTTGATCGCAAGCTCATTTCTTACTTCTACACTTGTTTAGAATAGGACGTTTACTTTAATATTAAATACCCATTTTTTACTCTAAATTTCTATGGCTTCATTTTCTAAGATTGTCTTGGTTTGTTAGGTTCATTTATTATATATATATTTTAATAATAGCGTTTTTATTCTTATACTAATTCTTATTTATATTTTCAATTCGTTCAGAATTGGATATCTTTCGTTGTGTGTTTTATGTTTGTCAGTGCTGCTTTACTATTATTTGACATTATTTTGTTATGTGTGGCAAAATTTAGTGGCTTCATTCTGTGGAAGTATTGATCGAATTCTTCCCCCCTAAATTGGATGTTTGTGTATAGCTATTGTTGTACGGATTCTTTCAGTAAATAGATAACCTTTGAAGAATCCCTGTCGTTTCCTGTCCTGAAAATGAATCAATCTTGTTCACACGATTTTTCTATTATATTTCAATAATAGCATGCTTGTATTGAGGTGAAAAACTTCATAAAAGGACAGTACTTATAAATATTGGAAACCATAAAGAATAAATTGCTTATCTTATTTGCAAACTTATAAAGATGAATCGGATATATCCAACATATTTTTTTCTTGTTTTTCAATGATTAAAAAATATAAAAAATAAAGAAGCAAAATCGATCTGCATTCTTGTTTTTTAATAAAAAATGTATATTGTTTAAAATTTACTTTAAATTTTTATTGTACACATTATTAAACTAAATGTGAGTACATTTCGTACATTCTATTTAAAACAAAATATTTAGTTTCATTTAAACATAAAAAAAAAACATCATCTAATGCATGTTGAAAAGTGATTTCAATTAAACGTATAGAAACAGTATTTTCAGTGGGAGAGTTAATTCACATAACTTACATTTCGGCTTGAAATTATTTTAATTATCACTAAAAAGATTCTATTTACAAAAGCTATTACTATGATACATAATAAGTGCATGATAATTATAGATTTAAATATAAGCTGTTTATTTCACATATGGCGCCGTTTGAGAAATTGATAGATTCGTAATAGAAAATTTTAAGAGATTTTTTAGAACCATATCTTGTGCATTAATTGCAACAACCTGTTGTTTCGTAATATAGAAGTGGAAACTGGGATCAATTGTAACATTTTTCACATTTTATATAACTTAATAGAAGAGCACAATGCAAATTTGAGATAGACACCACAGAACCTTTGCAAACATTTGCATAAATTCAATTACGGAATAACAGTTTACAAATGCGTAGAATTTTAATTTATGTACGTCAGTGCATTGCCCCCAACCCTGCCCCCAGTGCATTGTGTTGCAATTGCCCCCAACCCTGAGTCAGTTGTTACATATAAGTTCTTATTACTGAAAGTGCAAGTATATTTGGCATAACATTTCCAATCGTATTTCTTATAGCTAGCACGTTACAGAAAAAATAAAGAGACAGTGCTAAATAATACATAGAATTTATTAGATTAATAATTAAATGTTCTTAAACTGAATTTTATTTTAAAATATTTAAAGAAATTATTGGCATTCTTAAGAAAAGCTACTCATTAAAAAAGTTTGGATATTTATATTGGCATTTACCTTTCGTACACTTCACGTAACCACATTTTTTTTTCTTTGGGGGGGGGGGACAAGTGATACAAGTATTGAATTTATCTCCACGATCTCTTGTTACAATTGACACCTTGACGTCATTTTGAAGTTACTATTCAATTACACAAAGATGTGCAATTCAATTACACAAAGTAGTACAATTTTGGGGCTTTCCTCAGTAAAATAAGCAAAACAGTAAGATACATTGATTGACTGCTTAAGGAATTATGCTTTAACTGCTGGATAATTGTTGGAAAAACTCAACCCCTCAAACAACTCATGTGCAGCCAGAGAAAAAAAAATGTAATCATAGTGGAATTTTAGACGTTGGTTTTATGATTGAGGGATTAGATTTCCCTAAAGCGTGTCGATCAAAGTATTGCTTGAATTCTTCAGTTTTGTTTGTGCTATATTATTTCAGGAAAGATTCATTAATTGTTTGTGGAACTGTCATCAGACGTATGGCTAGTGTTTATAATTTTTTTTTTCTGTTTTTCTACATTAATCAGTAATGATCATTCATTGTCTAACTAAAACAAAAGAAGAGTAACAGTTTTACGTTGATATTCCCGGCAGTTCCTAATGCGGTAGATAAAGGGTTAACAAAAACCTTTAGACTCTGAAGAATTAAAACTCCGTAACACTCGGCTACCTCAACTGATTTATTTGCGATATCTATCCTTATGTTTAGAGAGTGCTGCACCATATTGACATTTCTTGGCTGCTTTAAATGTCATGCATTAAATGTAAAATATTACAGTTGACCCCACTCTCTCTTACGTTGTAGGAGTAATATTGATTCATTATTTTAAGACAATCAACTGGAAAATAATAAAGAAAGAAAATCCAGTTGAGTGGTTTTGCTGGATGTCAGTTTTTTTTTTAAACATATTCCCGAATTTTCGTTATGAAGATAAAATTATAAAATCCTCCAGCGGTTAACTCTAGATATAGAAAATGATTCAGTCTGCAAAATAATAAGAACTATAGCTTTTGTCATAAAAAAATATTTTTTGAAAAAGTTTTTATATATTTGTATAAAATTTCACGATCCTCGTAGATGTACTTGTAATGAAGTTCTTACATAATGATAAATTTTGGGAAAAACTAACTGAATTCTGCTTTTCTGGAAATTTGAAACCAGTTCCTTTGGCGAATTCTCATTCCGTAAACATCTCTTGGCTTTTAAGGAAGAAATATATTTAGGACCAAATGTATTGAAATTAAGAAAAATTATATTTTTAAGAACTGACGTATGCTTACATAGAATTTTTTTTTTTCACTCCCTATTATAGACAAAATTTTCTCTAAAAATCTTAAAATAAAATATTCTTGCAGTTATTAAAGTAGCGGAAAGAAGGTTTTCTCTTTTTTGTAGTATGATTAATTAAAAGTAATCTAAAAATAAAAATAGATAGGATGTTAAGTGCTTTGTGAAAAATAAAATTGCTTGCTGTTAACTTTAAAAAAAGTTAGAAGTTTTTTTTTTTTTTTTGTGTAAACACTTAATAAGTGATATTAAAGTTCTTCTATATTGTTTAATTAGAAATTGTTGGAGGTTTAAAAAATAATGTTACTAAGTATTCCTTTTCTCTCATGAACAATTTACCTAATCGTTTTAATTTTTTACTTTATATGTAAGGGTCCGTTGTTGTCAAAATGACAAGGAATTTGACGGTGCATTACCAAACTTGAGTTCCATTCGTATTCTCGCTGCCAACGTTCAAGTAAAACTTGTGGCGCCGAAATTCATTTCGACGGTCGTTAGCAATTCTCGAAGAAAGCCTGTATATTTTCTTTGTTCTAATTAGGCTATTAATTGAGGAGAAGATACACAAAATGAACCAGAATTTTTTCCGTGATTACACATGTGCAGAAAATATGCCACAGATGCAAATACTTTTTATCTTGAACTGCATCCAACATATTCAATTTTTTGTGTAGTTGCTGTTACCTTGGTCTACATATTAAAAAATTCTAGAGAGGTTCCAAATGGTAGAAAATGTAGAAATTTTCAAAAATTACTTCACCATTATTATTTTGTTGATAAAAATTGAAAATTCTAGAAAGGTTTTGACACCCTGGGCATGGCCTTCATTGTTGCGTTGTTTATTTTATGGAACCTTCTATCATCCTTCGGGCAAATAAAGGAGCACATGGAGAAATTTACCAGTTGTGTACACATAAACTTGAATATTTTACCTGCACTTCGAGATAAAGTACTTGACTGTCCTATTTTCTGTCTTAAGCATGTTTGAAATTATGGTTCACCTTGCATAACACTTGTGTATGTATGTATATCATGACCGAAACTTGAGTCAGAGAGATGATCAAATTATATATAGATTAAATTTATTTCATCATTTTGACTCTATATACATCTATATAACAAAATAGGATTACATCTAATTACGTCTTGGCTACATGATTGTTGGATGGGAAGTGCGAGAAAGAATGATCCGAACTCCAAATTAGGCGATTGCCGTGCAATTCCCTGCCAGGGGAGGGCCGTGCCTCCTTTAATATTTAATTCGTTTACATTTATATAACACTATCACATTTTTTAGTTAGTAAAGATGGCGGGAGGATTATGGCGAGACTTATCCGAAATTTACAGGTATTTCGGCTTGGAAAAAACGATTGCACCAAGGGCAGTTTTAATAAAATGATATATAAACAGCCTATGTTACTTAAAAATCTAAAAATAAAAATACACACTAAAATTTTTACAAGTTTAAAATTGTTCATACTTATGAATAATTTTAATGCTATTATATCCCTGTGGTAGAAATAAGTTGGAAGCTTTAATTGTAGATAAGTAAAACGCAGTTCAAGCATAATTAAGCACGCCCCATTATACACAAATAAACTCAAGTCGTAATTTTTTATGTAGATTTCTTCTTTTTCTTTCCCTCCCGCAAGCTATGTGTATTTTTTATTAAGTAAAATGGCGGATATTTAAAATGGTATTAAGCAAATCAGCATATTAAATTCAGCTTCTTAAATTTCATTAAAAAGAGGGACGTCTTTGGTTTGTGTATGTGTAGAACTCGTAGTATTTGTTCGGGGATAGTTTTGCTGAGCAAACAGTATTTTTAAAATAACACAAAGTTAAATAAAATATAGCTTCCTTTATTTAAATTTAAAAACATAAAGAAATCTAAATGACATTTGTTTCTATGAAATCCTTCTTTATTACTTTGTGGCCGTAAAGAAACGTGATTACGAAGAAATTGTTCGAAAATACGCCGCTTTTCAATCCTTTCAATACAATTCCCTTTCACCCTCCAAAGTACTGACCACTCCCGATGCTGCTTGACTTAGTCATCGGACTAGAACGGATGATTTAAACATGGTACGGCCATTTACCAATACCATTACTTTATTAGAAGCATACATCTGCAAAAGATTGAATGAGAAAGCACGTCACTTCGATTTCTGGCTTAAAATTTTCTTGAGACACTCTGAAGAGAATCTACTGAGACGTGCATTAAGTCTGCATTGCAAGCAAAAGCAGCATTCCTAGAGACATTAGAGCTAGTTTCTGAGCACGGATAGCCGCTGTACTTCTCAAGAATGCCAAAAGTTTATTTTTATATGAATGGAATATAAATTTATGCACTAATGATTTTAGTCTTTGGATCTAAGTAGCGGGAAGTTTATTTTCTCAACATTTTAGTACTCTTATATTGTTGTTTATTAAGGATTATCACTAGCCTGCTTCTTAATTTTCTGTTTTTGTAGCCCCGAAAAAGTTTAAATCATTTCATAAAATTTCTTAAAATCTCAATGTACGTAATTTTTTAATGTGCCATTTAAAGACTAAAGATAAGAACTCGAAATATTTATCATAAAAATAATTTTAAGTATTCAAAAATGTGGATTTTGAAAACATACAGATTTTGTTCAATTAAATATAAATCTGTTTATCGAAAGTTATTTTAATAAAGAGGCATTTGTAAAGTGTAATAGGAAAAGTGATGTAATATTAATTATCATAATTTAATTTTTATATCTGCGATGCTTTAAAGAAACTTTAAACAGTTCTAAATTTTTATTTTGCAAAAAAATGTTAGTCATATATTCCTTCTCATTTTCAACTCGAATCTAAATATGGCATTTATTTATTCTTTAAAAGTGGAATA
Organism: Cheiracanthium punctorium; assembly: GCA_038373885.1. NCBI lineage: Eukaryota > Metazoa > Arthropoda > Arachnida > Araneae > Cheiracanthiidae > Cheiracanthium > Cheiracanthium punctorium. Next base: position 1,514,651 of record JAWZYV010011819.1, read on the forward strand.
GCTTCTGTTTACCTTTCCACGTGTGCACGCATTACTTATTAAACTTGGGGGGGGGGGATAGAAATGCTCTGAATTTTGTAATATGCGAAATGCAGCTGGTGGAATATGTAAACTTCAGACGTGATAGAAATAAATTTGAAACTCCACTAATAATTCTGGTTATTTCTGTCGATACTTGAAAATGTTGAAAAGTTTTTTATTATTCTTTTTTCTAGCTGTTTACGCACGCATATTAGTAATATCTAATCTATAATGCAACTTCACTCTTATGACAAATCACGGTTTTGCATGCATGTGACAGTAGCAACCAATTTAACTGTGCTATATGAATGATTATTTTGATAAAATTACGCCTATTAATTTCAAGAACTTGCATTCAAAAAAAAAAAAAAAAAAAGTGAAAGATTCAGACTTAAAATTTCCTAGCGGCGTGGCTGTCTAGGTGATATAACTGAAGTGTACATATATACGTTCTTCATTATCTGTGAAATTCTAATCCTTTCTCCCTTTGAATAGCTCTGTTTATTCGTGCGAAATTACTAAAAATTGTTAATATTATGTTCTTACCCCTCATTAAAGAGTGAAGTAGCTAAATGGGAGACGAAGCAAACCCAGCTCAAACCTGGTTCCCAGCATGTACTCGGACAATAATCAGACAACAAATCTAAAGAAAAAGTATGTATTGAAAATTAAAGCATATTAACGATGCGAGTAAGTCATAAAACACCAAATATCTAGGTTTCGATTAAGGCTATACATGCCCATTCAGGTATACTTAATTTTTGAATGTTGAAAAATAAAAGATTAATGTTACAGAAACACGCATGTTGTTGAAACATGCAATGCGATAAGACATGAGTGAGATATACAGCAAAAAATATGACTGAGAAAGCCTATTTTTATTGTATTACTGATAGTCTTGAAGCTCATATCTGTGCAGTCGCTTTGTTAGAAAAGTTATGTTTGTTAATTTTTTATACTTCTTTGGTTAATACAGCCAATGGGAGGGGGTGTTCCTAAGTACAGATATATATATACAGGGTGTCCCACAAATGTGGTCACTGTTTAATTCATTATCTAATAGAGGTGAACTATGTAAATTGGAAAAATGTTCAAAATAAGATAGAAAAAGAAAGACTGCGTTGATAAAAAAATCCTTTTGTTAATTTTAAAAAACCTGTACATTTTAAACTTGAGTACAAACCCCGTACAAAAAACTCCCGATTAGTAAAATGTGCTCCATACACTAAGTTATCAGAGAAATGAAGATAAATATATGCTGACTTAAACCATTTTTAAATGATTCTTGAAAGGAAAAAGTCTTGTTGGATGATCGCGCTACACGGGTCGTGCAAAAATTACGAAAGAAAATACTTTTTTGCTCTATAGCAATGAATGTTTGCATTCATAAATGCACATATAGCTCTGACCATCTTTGTTATAAGATATCTCTCAGACGTTTTATGATGAAAGCCTGAAAATTCTTACATTACCTAAAATGTGTATGCGGCACATTTTACTAACTATTTCTGCACGGTTGTCGTATACAAATTTAAAATGTGCAGCATTTTGAAGATTAACGAGAGGAATTTGTTCTTATCTTAGTCTTATTTCCTACTTTATTTTGAGCATTTTTTCAATTTACATTGCCCACTTATCTCGGATAAAGTATTAAAGCGTATTCCCTCCTTTCGGGGACACCCTGTATATACATATATATCTTGGCAGTACACTTTATATTTGTTACATTTTTCATATTTATTAAAATATTAAATTTTATGTTTAGATTAAAATATATATATGCTAATATAAATAGGATTCAAATGATGTCAATGCGCATACAGATGTGGCTTATAATTCGCGAATTCGGGAAGTTTGGCTTTCTCTTGTGTATTTTTACAAAATACTATATGTGGATACTTTTTACAGTACTTTACATACTTTTTACCCAGTTTTTTTCTCTGCAATCGCCTTGACAACAATTCTTCTTTTCTTTCCTTTTATTGAAGTAAATATAAAGGGGAAATGTTCAATTTTGTCTTCCCTGGGAGTTGATATCGAGGGAATGTTTGATATGTATTTCCTAGGGGGTCTGCCAACTATTAATTCTCTTGGAAAGCTCTTGACAGGAATGTGAAGGATCCTGGTTCGACTAATCAATAGTCTCCCTTTCTTATATAGCCGTGGGTTACCGTTTTCCCCCTATCTTGCCCGCTGAAGCGCCAACAAGAAAGTTGCTTGCTAAGTTAGGAACTTTTCTTGCATTTTTACAAGTTCAGAAAACATTTTGTTTTAGATGACTCCTTCTGTACATGATTTTATTAGGTGTTTTGTAGTATGATTTTTTTTTCTTTCACTTGTTTGTTTTGCTTTAAAAGATAGTAGTGCCATTTTTATTGAATAACTATATTTAATCTGGATGTTTTTTCTCTCCTTCATTGAATGGAAAGAATAAAAGATATGAGTATTATTTGTTTTAAAATATATGCTAATTTGAAAGATATCCTCATTGTAGCTCATTTAGTGGTTTCAGTGAAAACGTTTCACTAAAACAAGATGTATGATTTTATGATTAATACGGAAATTATCTATTTTTTTTTTAAATGGTGATACTAATTTAAAATTTTTTTTTTCAAATTTATGACAGAAATTTCATGAATTCATTTTTTTAATCAAAGTTCAATTGTTCAATAATAACCAGGTAAATTTTGAAGTTTATATATTTTTTAAATAGGCTAATTTGAAATATTTATTTATGGTTTCGTTTACTTTTCATTTAATGGGTAAATAAATTTAGCTTTAAGTTACCCTAATCGACCCGTTTTTAATTTACCCAGTTTTTTGAAGTTCATTAAGAGAAAATGATATTTTTTTCGGACTGTATAGCGAGTTCTTTTTAATATATTAAAAATCTTTTTTCGTATTATAGTAAAATCTTGAATTTCCTCTTAATTTTACTTAAAGCTTAATTCTATTCATTAAATAATATAACCGAATTTCTTACTTCCCATCCAATATTTTTGTTATGAAGTTATTGCCTATCCAATATTCTTTGGTTAGTCTGCTCTTGTGTTGGGAAGAAAAGGGACGCCTTTTTTTAACCCTTTTCCCCCCCTTCCTCAGCTGTGTTACCCAGAATCAATATTCCATCACATGTCTCAATTTTGATCTCTGCGTGTTCTTGAAAGTGACGTTGAAATTGTGTAGAAACCGTGTGCGCCCCTGTTTGGCAGAGATTTGGCGCTGTTGGCGTGCGGGGCTCCTGTCTAGCCCCTTGCGGCGGGCAGCTCCTGTTTAGTTGAAAGGGAAGTTGCGAGCCGGACCGGTGGAATGCTCCTATCTTCACCTGTGGCTCCGGCTCTTCATTCTTCTCATGGGAAGAAGTCTCTTCTCAGCTTCCGTCCTGACATTCCAGGACATGTGACTCTAGTGTATGGCATTATTCTACCTATCCTCCGCAGGAAAGGTAGGTACTTCACCGGTTTCACTGTCAGCTGAGTTCGCTTAAAAAGTGTGTTACTGGCTCACGTGCATGATATTTTTCTACCGCCAAGGAGTCAGACAGGGGGTTTTATGTGCGAAACGGTGGCTATAAGTCTTTTTATCTGGCGGGAAAACTCTAATGAGGCTGGCCCTTTCGTGTTACTACCATTGTTCGAGCTGCCGTTAAAAGTAGGGTGGCCCTGATTGTGTCATAACTATTCCGGCCAGCGCTCCCTTTGGGAGCACATAACCATGTGAAATGTGTAGTGGATATTTACATGGCATTATTTTATCTGTTTTCGGCAAAGAAGGTAAGTTTTTGACATGCACTTTTTGCACGGGAGTAGTGACCCCATCTTATAAATTATAGAAATTTTCCACTGCGTAAAAATTAAACAAGTTCCAAATTGTGGGGGAGGGGGTTACGCTTATCCAATTATTCTTTAACGAAATAATCATTCTCGAATTAAAAATACGCTTTTACAGAAAATTAAATAAAGAGTTTAGCGTAAATGTTAGCTTCCATTCAAAATAACAACGTTTGAATAAACAAAATATATTGTATTCTTTATTGAAATTAGAAATTAGTTTCGAAATTAAATTTTTAAAAGTTTGAGTATAATCTTTTTATGGAACCAGATTGATCTTTTTTTTTGAAACAGTGAAAGTTGCAACATGTAATACATCGAAAGCCTTTAAAGTGCTTATTAAAATTCGTATTTTCCGTTTCATTATTTTGAATTGCATTACTATTGAAGTTTCATATACTTTGACTGTACATCTGTTTTTCTGCACAACATGAAATATTTAAATCGTCAAGCCAAAGTGGTACGACCGACTGTGACTGCAATTTAATAAAAGTAGTAAATGTCACTTCATCGTACTCGATATTTTGTGCCATGTGTATTTCGTAAAGCTATTTACACAGAAAATTGCAAGATTTTTATGCAGAAATGTGACGTACTTTGACGCACACACACACACACACACACACACACACACACACACACAGTATAGCTATATATATATAAACACACAACAGGAATTGCTTGAATTAATCACTACGAAGAATTTTTTAAAAACTACGAGACATTTTATTCCTGACTTTGACCAAAGAGCTAAATTTTATTTCACCGTATTCTATATTTATGCTCTTTGTGTTGGATTAAAAAAAAAAAAAAAACTTTTTGATATCCGTTTATCCACCTACTTTTGAAATACGTATAAAATTTCGATTCTAAAAACATCAGAAAACCGAATTAATAGTAATTTATATTAAATGAGATTTCAACGGCTCACTGTTAATATTGCAAATTAAATTACTCGAATATTTTAAAGATAGTAGGTTCTGCTATTTTAACTGAAGCGTAAAATATGCGATGAGTTTTTTGCTAAGCGAATTTTTATGTGTCTATTTTCCCCGATGGCATTTCTTTCACAATCAGTTAAAATTGTGTAACTTTGTTGCAGCAAACGAGAGCTAAATACAATATACCTAAGCTTATCCGTTTTCGGTTAGTTTTTGGTTTTGGGCAAGATTACTTTTTATTTCATATTTTACCTCCGCGTTCATACGAATTCAGGACTTTACCTAAATTTCACACAACATCTCTTGCATCAAATATTCACTGATATTGACTCGAAATAACCTTATTTTTTTTCCAATCATCGCACTTAAATATCCGTTAGTGAAATACTTTATCATTCTTTTATTGACTGCGTCCTTGAACTTTATATACATTTGTATCTTTGAACAGTCTTCCGTATTAATTTTCAACTGCTCACCTTGGTGAGGACAATTTCACGGAATGATTTTTACACCGCGCAATACTTCTTGCCACCAATAGTTTGTGATAGACTTTTTTTATATATAATGTCTAAAAGTGCTTCTATTTAAACCAGTTAATTAACTAGGAAAGCCTCGAGTATTTTTGTGAGCTTTACTGCTTTCACTTTACCTGAAATTTCTTTCCTTATATTAATTAAAACTGCTTACCTTAGAGAGGTAATCAGAATTCGCCAAGTCGTCCGAAAAGCGCTTGGTATTTCCAATGACAGTATAGTTAAATATTCATTAAGGAAACACCTTATCTTATTTTTACCGTTTACTTCCTCACACTGCACTTCAATCTCCAGTCAATCCTTTGTACGCTTTCCTATAAAAATTTCTCCCTCTGTTCTTCGATGTCTATTTTCTGGATATTATTCTTTCCTCCCGAGCAACTTATATAATATTTTTCGCATCCTGCATTCCTCCCCGATAGCAGATTGATTTCTTTTTGCGCATCCTTTACCCCCCTGAGGCTGGTTTTTCCAGCAAAGCGCTTCATCTCTTGGGGTCTCGGGATTGTCCAGACTGTATCGGAAAGAGTGTTTTGTTTAATGGCCGTCTCTGGCGTTGACAGCTATTAATCAGGCGTCCGCTTGCATTGTCATGTAAAACACTTCCTCGGTGGCGCAGAAAAGAAAAAAAAAAAGGGCCCGCTCATTATTTGCGCCCCAAAATGATAATCCCATGCATTGAATTCCAGAGTTCTTTTTGTACGAAAGGCAAGAAGTTTTCTTCTTTGCCTCTACACATTGATTTTTTACTCCTTTCTTTCTCTCGGGAAAGTAAAAAGTAAAGAAGCTTACGCACTTGTCAGGGAGTTTCCGGGACTGGACTCACTAAAATCTGTTATTCACAATTTTTTTTTGCTTCATTTCATTGTGCTGTTTTCATTTTCTTTTAAAGCTCTTTTATTACGGTGAATCTTTTTAAGCCATATTAATATCTTAAGTATTGTGCGTGGTTTGAATATGACACATTTTTTTCCATTCAAAGTACTCTTGTTAGATTTAATTATGGTTCAATCCTTTCATCCATTTCACAATTCTTTCTTGAGCTTAGGATCGGTGTTATTAATTGCGTGTGTTTTATTGCAACTATGTGACTTGTAGTTTTTTATTAATTTTGTAAGTTTTGGTGCATTAAGAATACACTTTTTTTTATAATCATGAAGGTAATAGCTCATTTTAAGAAAGTAATTTTAGAAGTAAATTATGCATATATTTTAAACTTGCATTGTATTTTTCTTTTAAAGAGATTAATTTTTTTAAGACCATATTTAGATTTTTTAGAAATTCATTTCATAAAAAAATTAATTAAAAAAATATTGATGACTTTTAAAAAGTACTAGGTTATTTCTAAAGCTTTTCTTTTTTGAAAGAAAACTATTTTACGGAAAGCATTTATGTTTAATATTCTTTCATTCGGTTACATAGTACAAATATATAAATAAAACACATATGAGTTAAGCATGTTTCAATTGTTTTTTCAATTCATTGATATATTTTTCTTTATCAATTTTGTGATATTACTTATATAAATTCAATTTTAAAAATGATAGTTACATTTGCTTAGACATACTTGCTTTCACTTTTTACGTGTCCAGTTCTTATCGCATTACATCAAATTCAGAATTGCGTTCAAGGTTTTAATCACATGTAAAATACCTTCCTTAATTAACCATTTTATAACACTAAAAGTTCCTTTCTTTTCCTTCTTCATAAAAACTTTCTTTCTCACGCACATGCACGCATATATGTTTACACTACGTACCTGTACATACGTTTATATAAACATAATGTAATATAAAAAACTACTTCTTAATTGTCCTTCATTAACCTAAAGATTTGTTTTTATCAAAACTTTGTTTTCTTCTTCTTCTTTTTAAGTTTATTGTTCATAAAATTTCATATTACAAGACTCACTAAAATATGTTTTCTAACTCACCCCCTTTTTAAAAAATTCCCTTTCCCAGTTTTTGAACAAAAGAGATTTTTTTATTATTATTATTACGATGAAAAGTACAGTGCATAAAAATTGAGTTGTGTTCCATCTCCGAGACATCTTTTATTTTTTGGAAACTTCAAAAGATTTTTTTTTGTATCGAATTATAATTTAGTTTTCTATTCAGGAGGGGAAACTTCTTACTATTAATTATACATTGATAATAAAGTCACTTATTATTTCCTCTCCGAATACAATGGTGATATTTATGTAATTCGCTTTAGATGTGTTTTCTGCTGTAAGAGCTCACATTATCATAAAAGCTTGCTTATGAATTTATTATTATTTTTTCATTCTTTGGTGGGGGAGGGTTTGATTAGCGGAAAAAATAATAAAAGTTTTCAGTTCCATTTTCATTAAAATGCATTTTGCTTTTTGTGCCCTTAATCATAAGGCTTTTTCCTTTGTACATTTGCATAAAAAAATAATGATATTTCGTAATTATATTTAAAAAGTAGTTAACTTCTTTTTAAGGATTGCCTGGTTTAAAAAAATGGTTTAAGCATTTTTCCACTCCTTTTTTACTGCTTTTAAGTTTTCTGTGCAATTATAGAATTTACTTAATTACAATGATACAATTTGCATGATTTTTTTTAAACAAAGTAGATCATCCTCTAAGATCCAATAAGGGTTTGTGAATAATTTTTTGTACTTTCTTTTGTTTGCAATATATATATATATATATATACACTTTATCAGATTCCACTAGATTATATTATTTTTTATTTTACCATGTAAAATTATGTTGCATTTCCTACCTCGTACGAATTATGATGATACTATCTGTTGGACTGTGGTGTTCCTCCATATATTTTAGGCAAATCTTCTAGATTTTATTATATGTGCTTTTTGAGTTTATCTACTTATTTCTTATATTAATGTTTTCACGATATTTGTTATTTTTTTTATCCTTTTTAATTTGCCACTAGTTGGAAATGTTATCTATTTTTATATGCCATTTCACCTACTTCCAGTTTTATACTAAATATATTTAAAATATATTTCACCTAATTTATAGTAAACTTTACTCAATTTGCAGTAACGCTTTTTATAATTATTTACATTGTTGTGTAATTTTATATTTCCATGTTTACGTGTCGATCAAATTAATGCGTCGCTGATTAATTAAATGAAAACTTTTTTTGACTAATATTTTAATGCTTGTACTTTTAATTGACTTAGCTTGTTTTGTTTAAAAATGCGTTTTATTGAGATTTGTTACATTTACTCTGTAGTAGGCTTATTGTAATCTTTGTCGTTGTAAGCTTACTGCCAAAGCCAATTAACGAGCTTAAAAATATGCTAACTAACTAGCAAACTAACTGAATGCTAACTGAGCTTCTTTAAAGAAATAATAATAATAATAGCCCGTTGTTTTACCAAACTTTCGTAATTAAATTAGTAGCTAAACTTTTACACTTTTATTTTGTATTTTCAAACATACGCATTTGCAATTTCTTTCACCTTATAGATATTCTTCTCTCTTCTATATTTTTCTATTGCATTTAGAAAAATACACAGAATAAGGGAATTGAGGCTCAGAAAAAAAAGAACTATTTTTGGAAAGTGTTTCATATTACTCTCATGAAATATGTAATAACCATTCTTAACATAGTGAAGCTCGAAACGACTACGAAATTTCGGCATGTGTATTATTTTGAGAGAAAGTTTTTATGCTTTATATAAACCATATAGTCAAAATGTTTCAAGAAGCAATAAACTTGTAAATTAATTCATTTGTATGTTTTATAAAATTCATAAATTTTTAGTTAGAAATAAAAAAGAGGTGATAGGATTGTTAAAATTGGGTAACAGAGAAAAGAATATAAAAGTGTACGTTTCCTGGTACGTGATTTCTTAATTGGCATTTTCAAAATGTACAAGATTTATTCGTGAATATCCGGAGTGACATCATTTCATGCTACAATAAAAAGATGAAATTTTCAGAAATTATGTGATGTTCTCAGGGTTATGATATTGATGGAATTTATTAATCTACTCGTGTATACAAACCTAAACTTAAAATGTTTGCCAAATAGCAAGTCAACGAGGCAAATAACTATGTATGAAAGCTGTGTTCGGTCGAAGGTGAAATTCAGTTTTTCTATCTAGAAATATTAGCTTTTAGAATTGCAAATAGTATAACTTCTAGGAAAATAAAATTTGGTAGAAACCAACTACGAAATAGTTTATATCTGAGAAAATTGACTTTTATCGTGCAGCTTATATTTAGCCTACTGAGGAATTGTAATTTTTGGGGAAGAAAATTTAAAAATACTGCATGTATAAGAAATGGAAATGTTAGTTCATAAGGAGAAAATCTAACAGAACATCTTGGCTGCATTTGACTAAAACAGTTGAAGCAAATTTAAATATATGTTTACAGAAATTTTTATGCGATACATGTACAGGAAAAAATCATTATTTTGAAACAGATTGTAAGTTACAAATATTTAAAATTTATTTCTCTCATGATTCAAGGAACAATAAGAGGGTAGTGCGCTTGAAAGGCTAAAATTATGAGTCTATGTACTCCCTATAAATACTAGATCACAGAGCGAGACACTTCTGAACCCACTTATTCAATTTTTACATATCTCCTCTATAAGCTAGTGCTTGTACCCAGATGAAAATATCTAAATCGCTGCTTACGCTGGCGGGTAGACTCACAAACGGTGATTCCAGTGCATGAGTGTATTCCAAAAATCGAACGATAATTTCTCGTTACACAGACTTAGTCATTCTCTTGTGATTAGCAGCAATACTACGGACTAGAAATTCTTGATCATTTCGTCTACACCAGTTGTGTGTATCGCCTACACTCATAATTCTACGGTCAATTATTCTTGTTTTGGGGCACAGAAACAGACCATCTATTCGTTCTTGATGAGAGTGGTATTTTTTTTTTCTCCTTGCAAGAATTCTAAATTATCAGTTTGAGACAAAAGCTTTTTGTGAAAGTGAAAATAGTTTTTCTCAATTATGGTCCGAACGTTGACTATTAGTACAACTCTTTAATCAGAATAATTAATAATTTGTGCAAGAAAAAAGTAGAGAGCTTTGCCGGTTTAGAGCCTCAAAAACTCCCTTTTTCAGTTTTCATTTTCTCCTCTTCCGCGGGGGGAAGAAAAACCCTCTTTTCATTATTTTTCAACACAAATGGTCTGTAACTGATAGTCTAGTAGATAGAAATTGGATACTGGCACTAAATAGTTATACAGGATGTTTCAAAATTAGAGGAACAAACTTCCAGGAGGTGTAGGTCACACCAAGACGTTCAGAATCACATAGCGATGTGGGGTCGGAAACGTTGTCTTCAAGTGCCTGTTAATAATTACTTTGGAAGAATTGTTGAAGTGAGAGTTTCGTTTCTTAACCAAGATTCATAAACAATGGGCTCTTCGCCGAAAATTTCATCAATGAAATGAAATGAAAAAAAAAATCCGAATTAACTATTTTTATCAAGTGCAATCTGTGAAAGATACATTAGTTTTTGAAAAACCGTGGTCGTAAAGTTCCTTATTACTCGAACTCCTCTTCTCAAATGATTATTAACAGGTAAATGCAGGCGACGTTACCGAACCCATAACGCTACATCATTCTGAAACATCTTGGTGTAACCTACCGATCCTAGAAGTTTGTTCCTCGAATTTTGATTCTCACTGTATATCAACTATGTTCTATGATTAAATTTATGCTATCTAATGTATTTACGAGAACTACTTAATTAAACAGAAACCATGAAGATGGTTTATTTTCTACTTATGGACCAGAGAAATCAAGACCACACACAAAAAAAGTATAGCTGTAAAGAAGCGCTATTTAAAGTATGTGTACAAACTATCTGTTGATTTTCTAGATATTAAAGAGTCGAAGTAAAAATTTCTTCAATAGATTCAATGAGGAACTTACGAAATCTGATAAAATACATCAAAACTAAAAGAAAAGTAAATTTAAATATTTTAAAGGATTATTTAACTTTTATTAAAATCCATTTTCTCTCGATGAATATTTGATGTGGAAAAGCTGAAAACTCTAAGGGCTTTATGCATGCACTTGGCTTCAGTTGTGCTCTACTATACCGTTTTTCATACAAAAGATAAACACTCAGCTGTTTGATAAAATAAAAAAAGCCGTACACTCTAGGCCAATATATGCATTACTGATTTTTTTTTTCTTCTGCGTCTGAAACACTTTTTCAGATCAACCTTTTTTAGCTTAATGTTTATTTTAATTTTAGACTACATAATTTATAATAAAAGCACAAGAGATGTCAGGGAGACATTTTTAGAAAACGTATTTGTAGTTACAAGCTCAAAGTTAGGGAATCCGACTTGCATGTAGTTAAAAAATGTGTATATAGTTTGTGCGTTTTGACATGCTCTTTATAGATTAATTTATAAACAGGACATACGTTTTGTTAACATGTAGTATGTATTAACGAAATGAGAGAATTGCAGTGGTGAAAAATGTTTGTAACATTAAGGCTTAAAATAAAATAGCACTTCCGTCATTATCTTTTCTTCTTCTTTTTTTAATCTAATGTTTTACGATTGAAAAATTTATAAATGTACCTTACATGTGCATCTATGTTATTTTAGTTAAATTTGTTTGCCTAAACTTTTTTATAAATAGTTTTAACTGACTGTAGTTGTACTATTTAAAAAAGTTTAAGCATTTTAATGTTTCTCTTATTCACTTTACGAACTATGTGAATTTTATCATGAATAATTATTGCGTAGTATGTATAACTGTGCAAATGTAAAATTCAAAATCTTTAAAAATAACTTTAACCTTTAGCAATACGCAAGTATTATATAAAGCAGTTATTTTAAGCTTGCTGAGAAATTTTTATATCAATATTTTGTATCGTGCTTGTCGTCTCACTTTTTAATATCATTGAATATAAGGATAGTGCTTTGATTTACAGGAAAGGGCTGTTAATCGTTAATGAACCCAAATATAGTTTTTTCCTTTTATAAAACATGTAAGTTTGAAAAGTATGGAACTTTATTTAAATTATCGATGGATTGGTTGATGTGTAGATTATAGCTCAGTCACTTTGACCTTGCAAGGCATTCTTTTATTATAAATTAATGTATTGCATTTTCCTTCCTCAACGGGAAAATTTCCTGGTAACACCCCTGTCCGGTATGAGTGACACTGCACCTAGGAAATTGCTGATAGCCTATAAACATCCCTCTCAAGGCTAATACCTGATCCTTAATTTTGTATCAAAGTTACATGCACAGCATGTACTCTGATCTCAGACAGCACAGCAAACTTGCAGCAAGCTTGATTTATCAAGTCAATAAACTTGAATTAAGCTTGAAAATTTCAAGCGAGTAAGCTTAATACAAGCTTGAATCAAGTGTTCAAGTTTACACTTGCCCAGCTTGCATTAAGCTTGACATAGCAAGCTTGAGCTTGAATCAAGCTTGACATAGCAAGCTTAATTTCAAGCTTAAAAATTTAAAAAAAAAATATTCTTAAATACACGGGGCGCCCGTCGGCGAACTCGCCCCACATATTTTATTTTCCCACGCATTTTCCCCTCTATGCTGAAATTTCAAGTTAATTTAATCTGTTTCCATCAAGCGTCCACGGCTGGGATAGAACTCGCGACCTAAGGGTTAGGAGGCCAGCGTCCTAAACGTTCCGCCAATCTGCCTCGCGCTGGCACGACTAAAGTTTGAAGTGACTGTCATGGTTGTCACGCCGTTTTCTGGCGATATCGATCGTGCCCGATGCCGATTTCTTTCTTTTATTTTTCCATGGGATGAATCAAAATTAAAATAATGTTATGCGTGATTTATAGACTCTACTAATAGGGAAATAAGCATAATATAAACTTAAAAGCAGCACACGTTTTAAAACTTTCAATATCGCAACACTCATGTTGGGCAATACTGGCCAAAATCGAGACAAACGACTGATTTTGAAATCAATTACGTAGTATAATTGTATTTTATTTTAAAGAATTTCCATAATTGGAAATATAGAATCTTTTTTTTTTTATTGTATGGTCAAGTACATTTATGACTGATGATAAATTATTTGTTATGTGGATGTGGCTTTCCAAATCAAGCAGTAATCAAGTTGTGTTCAAATGACTTCTTCAAGCTTGCTGCAAGCTTAAAATGAATTGAACTGTCAAGCTTGTATTAATACATCAAATTCAAAGAAATGTCAAGCTCTATTTAAGCTTATGTGCTGTCTAGAATGAGTCAGCTTTTTTACGAATTTTCCCTCTAAAATGAGACCTTACATATCATATGTTGTTTAGCCTTGTTTGGTTTTTGATCGGTGAATACAAATTGTAATCCTTAGGCATAAATCTAATAAACATTCATAAAATTTCAAATTTTCAGCAAAAATCGGTGAATACAAAGAAGAGTATATGAATAACAAAAAGCTCACCGCAGTAATTGTATATTTATAAAACTAATGATATGAAGACTAAAGACGATTTGAAGAAAAATCTATCAAATGAACTCGAAATATTTTCATCCCTTTTTTCATTATTAATTATTTATTTAAAATCTTTGTTACATGTTTCATGGCCACTGTACTGATTTTCATTGTTAATATTTCAATTTCAAAAATGTGAATGCATATTCATTAAGTATAGGCAGTATTTAAAATAGAATTAAGTAGTGTTTCTATCATTAATATGCACGGCTTTCAAATACAAAACTGTCTGTATGTTTTCAGCATATTGAAACGGAACGAAATATATTCGTCTGATTACCTCAAAAAAAAAAAAAAAAAAAAGCACTGACAAAGAATCAATCTTTTTCTTATAAAAAATTATATACATACATTTAGAATCGTTTACAAATCTCAATTTACATGCAGCATATCTTTGCACCGTACCTTAATTGTGGATCGCAAAGAACTCGTATCACAAGATTTTTTTTTTCTCATGAAAATCTTTCTCGATTACACGTGAAAACTTCAGTGTTAGATTTCTCTTCCTCTAATATACATTCTTCATTTTATTTGTATCATTTATTTCTTTATAAAATATTTCTATCGTATTTATTTAATCTTTCGGTTTCGGTTATAAATAGTGCAGGATCTGTTTTATTTGAAAACTTTGATGGTATTTAATCGCTATGTGGAAGTACTCAATTGAATTATTGCTTTTCATTATTAGTCTACATAAGCGTTTCAATTTTTAAAACTGAGTACCTGAAACGATTTGTTATAAAATCGATACGAGATTCTTTTTTGTGCTGTGATGTTTTGAAGATTAATCATGTATCTTCGTGGAAATAAATTATATATTCCCTGAACGTTATTCTTTAATTCTATTACAAGCAATCTACTGTAGGAATTATGTTTACTTCGGTCGCTTTTTTTTCCTTTCTTCCTTTAAAGCTTATTTATTTCCGGGAAGTATCTAACATTTGCTAACTTCATTGTTCGTAAAATGTTTAGGTAAAAATAAAGTAAAAATCAGCGTTAAATATCACAAATTATATAGACTCACTTCCAAAAGCTAAGCACGGATCTGTAAATTGCAAAAAAATAAACGCGTACTTCTTTGATTGACACGAAATGCTGCAAGTAAGTATCTCTAGTTTATTCATCTAACAATGCAAAGAATACCATACAGAGACTATAAAAAAATATTGAATTTTCATAAATTCAGCGTAGGATACTGCTTATTACGAGGTGATCAACCACCGAAGAGTCCAGTATTCGCCATTCCTCCTGTAGGGCATAACGGGAAGGGAGGGGGGGGGGGAACGTCTACATACAGCACGTCCGAGGGCATCCCAAAAATTTTCAGTTGGATTAAGGTCCGTAGAGCAAGCCGACCACTGCATACACGCAATCCCTCACTCTCCAGAAAGTGGTCACCGATGGCAGCTCTATGAGTGTGCGCATTATCATCTAAAGAAGGACCAACTGCTGTTTCGCAATGGTGGGGTCTGGGACTTAATCTCGATACTGTCCAGTCGTCACCGAACCTCACTTGTAGGTGTGCAGGTCGGCGTGACGTGCGATGCGTGAATGTTCGGTGATGTTTTCGTGCCACTTTGAGTATGCCTTGTTCCCTTCAGACCCTTACACGCTTATTATCATGTTGTAGGGAAAATCTTGAAACATACCGTTGCCCCCAATCACACGCGTCCAATTCACATGCACCATTTTAATCATCCCCTTCTGGATTGGACAGATAAAGGAACACAAACAGGTGGTACCCGGGCGTACAGACCATTCATGTGCAGCCTTCGACGAACAGTAGTGGTAGATATCGTCTTACCAATGGCCGCTGCAACCATAGATGTCACACGTGTGGAGGTCGATCTCCGATTCCACTTGCTACAGTAGCAATATATCGATCTTCCACGGGGGTCGTAACACTTTGACGACTGGCTACTGATCTTCGGACAACTATTTGGCCTGTTTGGAACTGTTTCCGTAATCGTGAAATGGCGGAATGGTGAACGCCGAAGAAAAGAGCAACATTTCTGATAGACTGTCCTGCTTCTATGCCCAACAGCCCGCCATCTCCCATAATTTTCCATTCGTCTTCTGGAAACTACAGCAAAACATCTTGTTTGAAAACAAATCGTACGAATGGTATAAACACCTTTCATCAGCTCTTACACCCTGCAAAAAAAGTATTCGAGTAAGAAAGAAATTTCCTATTTTAAATTTGAGAATAATAATTGAGTTGTTGAAAAACGCACAACTTGACAGAAATATGGAAAGTCATTTATACACATCCTAATTCATATTCTACGATAAATAATTTTTAATATACGAAACCAACTTAGGAAATTTATCTCTTACTCAAATACTTTTTTTGGAGGGTGCACATATAGTTCCTGTAACCCTTCACAACGTCGGCTTCTTATACGACTGCCTGTTTTGCATATTTCACGACGCGAAACCTTGATTGGCTGTTACCTAACATATTTGCATACTTCCTTCTACCTTTGCAGAAAATTTCAGCTTTTTAAATTCAGATTGGCTTACGGAAATTAATATTTTCCTCTCCATGCGTAACTTTTGGAAGTGAGTGGATATTGAAAATAATTAAAAAGTGGTTGTCTAACGGAACACTCTTTGTCAATACATATGTCAGTTACACTTTGTCGATACATATGAGTTCTGTATGTTCCAAATATACTAAGCTGAACCATTGAATATGCTACGTTTCCTGTTCCCTTACTGGCTTAATTTTATGAATGTTTTATTATTATGATGCCATTTCTGTATGCGAAGACTCTTTTTCAACTTATCTAATTTTTAATTCTCATGTTTATTAGCATAAGCCTATTTCAGTGAACGCCCTCTGAGTATTTTCACAACTAAACTGCTGATCATTATAGTAACTGTATTTCACTCTGCTATAAAATGACAAGTGTCTTCCATTATGTGTCATGCTCGTGGAAAATATTGTGTGCAAAAACTGGCACATAAAAAAAAAGCTGGTCTTATTTCCATTGAAAATATCAAAAAGCTATACTTTCTAAAACAGTGCAATTGAAGAGCTTTTTATCACATTTTAAAACAACAGCCATACTCCACAAATAGTTAATTACTCTCTAAGAAAGTATTATGTGTGGAGATTGATGCCGGTTTTTAAACACCATCATACAGTTTCGATACGATACGATACATAACTTCTATTTTGCAAGAAAATGTGAAAAGTTTAGCATCTTGCCCAACATCCACTACAACTGAATATTCTCTACTTATTCATCAACTTTACCGACGCAGTTCTACGGTTCTGCACTTTATTTCTCGTTGCGTTTGACTCCTGTTCCCATTTGTCTCTTAAGACTCTCCTTCTTCACTTCATCTAAATCATTGGATCCGAAAACCCACTGTTGTTTTCGTTTTACAAATCTTCGCCCTGTTTATTCGAACCCTAGATATGAAGTGTTTAAATATTGCTTTTCATTACGCGATTTTAAGCCCCCGTGCTCCGGCTTCTCGAGTTATTGATATGACAGTCTGCTTTCATGCTATTCATTTATCGCTTTAATTGAAGCGCTCGGGTGAAAAATTAAATTTTTCAAAGGACGTGA
The DNA here is from genome assembly GCA_038373885.1 of Cheiracanthium punctorium. Lineage (NCBI taxonomy): Eukaryota > Metazoa > Arthropoda > Arachnida > Araneae > Cheiracanthiidae > Cheiracanthium > Cheiracanthium punctorium. Next base: position 1,532,018 of record JAWZYV010011819.1, read on the forward strand.
AAACTAATTTTCTGTATTATGTCATTGAATATTTCTTTTCACGTATTCTCAAAGAGGAGTCATTCGATGATATTTATTTCTTGCATTTTAAATTTATCTTACGTAATAAATGTATTTATCAAAAACATCAGTATCTTTTAGTTTGTTGTATTTGATGAATCTGTTTCTTCTTTAAGGGGATCTCCATTAATAATATGCTTTTATTACTTTCAAGTGCATGTATGTATGAATGAAAGCAAAGAAATTTTGTAATTCGGTTTCCACCCACACTTTGAGGCATCCAGTTAACTTGAAATTTTGCAGACATGCGAAGAAACAATGACGTTGCAGTATTACTGAAAATATCGTGTATAGCATGAATAGATCTCTTGTAGGAGCACACAAAAGAATTTCAGTACATTATGGTCTGTGAACACCCATTGTTTAAAGTGCATTTAAAAGATTCATCTTATAATGTCGATTTAAATCCTAAACAGAGGATAAGCTCCTGAATATTCGTATCTCTTGTAAACTGCTATTGACAATCGCAATAATTTTTTGCGTCACAGATTTAATGTGCTTTTCACTTACATTTTCCTTACGACAATCTTTATGAAAATAACTTAATAAAAATATCTGATATCAAGCGCCGTACGCTTTTTTAAACGTTGACACGCATTGTTTTTTTAATCACCTTATTCTTATTTTAAATTTAAGCCAAACAGTTAAATTATACCAAATTGTGGGACATCAGATTGCTGTAGAACGAAATCTTTTAACTATAAAATTATTTTTCACTAGTTCATACTGCTTTGAAAGAATGCTACTTTAGCTATTTAAATAGTTGTAAATATACAGCGTAGCCTGGCTCATTGTTTTTGAAATGTGGTTTTAAATTACCGCGAGTTAGTGTATTAAAATAAGTTCAGCAGAAACATTAATGTACATTTTCTGCATACTTTGAGTTTTTCATAAAGTTAAAATAATATGGTGCGTTTGTTTACATTTTTTGTCGGGTTATTACTTTTATTATTACGGAAGTAACTTATAAATGATTTTTTTTAAATAATTCGTAAAATGGGACCACACACACAATGAAAAATCGTTGAACGTGCAGGTGATCTCACTGCTCATGAAATTTAATGACGAAAATATTAAGAACTTGTATCATTAGTGATTATTTATCAAGGCAGCCACGGTAAAGCTGCGAGTGAAACCTCGTATCTACGAAATTAAAAATTCCTGAATCTATCTGACCGAAACTGTCTTACTTCTCTTGTTTTAGCAAGTCACACTTGTTGATCAAAACAGAATTATGTAATGTGAATGACTCAAATTTATGAATTGCGGAGATACAGCGATAATTGTTTCACCAGAAATGAATGAGTCATCTTAAAAAATGTATAGCAAAAATAAAACTAAGGAGTCAAGTAATATGCTTTAATAAAGTTTTAATTTCTTTCATTGGCTCGATATAATTATAAAAAAAAATAATATATAATGTCAGTTAAATATCAGTTTAAAACAATCCTTGCTGAACAGAATAACCCATAATGATATGAGCTGGTTGAATGAACTATTTAGCTGTCCGTTATTCTGAATTAGACAAACGTTTTTCAGAACAATCTTATTTTGAAAGTACTTTTAAGAATTGCCAGAATTAAAGTGTCTGACTGCATTAAAAATTTTAATTAATTTAATGGACATGGATAAATAATTATTGTTAAAAAAAGTTTTAAGACTATTTAAAGCATTTAAAATGAAATTATATGCTGCTTTCTCCCGTTTTTACCTGCAATGTTTGAAAACCTGGCCTTAAGTTATCTATACTATGTAAATTATGAATTAATGTGTTTGAAATACATGCAATAAAAGCCGCGTGTACTTCAAATCATTTCTTTGACCTTTTATCTACTAACGGTACTTAGAAGTACTGTAGAATTGTTTCTAAAACATTTTCAACAATTTATTGTAACCTTTTCTTAACCCTTCACTCTTTTTATGATCACACCAAGTCAACGGAAAAAATATGAGCATTAGTGAATTTTCAGACGTTCTCTTTATAAGTAACGGATTAAGTTTCTCAAAAGTGTGCCACTTAAAGTATTATTTGACTTCTTCAGTTTTGTTTGTGCTATACTCTTTCGAAAAAGACTCATATATTGATTATGAAATAGCCATCAGACGAATAGCTAGTGTTTATTAATTTTTTAGCAATTTTCTTTTATCTTATATTATTCAGTATTCATCATTCATAGTCTAACTAAAACAACATAAAACAAACAGCTTCAAATTGATATTCTCGGTAATAAATGGCTAAATACAACTATTGGTTGTCTGGTTATCAAAACTGCATATTGTAGCATTAACCTGTTTTTAAGTTTCTAGAATAAGTACTTTTCGTTTATTAAACCTAATCGAAGTCTTCACACATTTTATTGCATTTGTATTTCATTCGAGAGAAATATTTTCGTTGTAATCACTTGAAAAATAGAGTACGTATGTTCATCCTCTTTACTTAGAATCCGTTTCTTCGTGACATTGTAATTGTCTTGCATGTTCGTCTTTATTTTTGTAACATAAACTTCCATGTCGCATAAAAAAATGAATGTATAATTTTTAATCTTATTTTGTGTAGATTGAATATGCGAGATCATTCGCCTGAATTCGAGCTAAAAGACCAATTGTGAAATCATTGGAAACATGTCAGGTCCAGAGACTCTTGTCTTTGGTTCAGCCCACTCTCGTTTCTAATGGACCCTGCTTTTCCTAATATTGATCGGTGTCATTAGCAAACTTGTTTAGATTCATACTTGATTAAAAGGAATTTTTAAATAGTTCTATATTTCAATAACTATACACAGATGGCAGCACCAAAATTTGTATTCCTACTTATTGACAAACTTGTGGAAAAAATAACCAAGTTCGGTATAATATTAAGAAAAAAAAAGTAAATGTAAACAAACAAATGCTCTTAAGTGAATGAAAAGCTCTTAAGTGTAGGGCATTTGAAAGTCTGAATGGTATTCAGTCAAACTTAGGAAAGGCAATTTGGGCAATCATTTTTAAGGGGGGAAATTAGACTTTACCCAATACAGTGCCTTAAAAAAACAGACATTTTAATAGGGCAGCAATACTGTTGATAGTTAAATTGTACTCCAAAAAAACTATTGCATGTTTTCATGGAAATGCGATGTTTATAATGATCACGAGATTAGTTCGGGATGCTGGGAGTTTTTATGGCTGGGTGGACAGCAGTCATGAAAAACGGAAAAACCTCGAAGAGTAAGGAGATTTTACTCCAACAGAGTAAGTCAGGAAACCTGCAACTTTTGGCTATAAACCTGGAAAATCTTGAAGCATGACATAAAAAGTTATCTGATGAACCTAAAAATTATCTGATAAAAAGTCTGAATTTATAAATTAATTTTTCACTTCCATATATCCGAAAAAAATAAAAAGAACTTCATGTATGTGTGTGGCGGATACGGTAGATTTTTTCTTTTTTAAAGAAAAATCTTATTAAACTAAAACAGAATGTATAATAAAGCAAAATGTTACCCAAAAGCACTATTTTATTTTTTTAGCTAGGCCCGCTAAAAAAAATTCAGCACATCCGCTACGCAAATTTCGCGCACTTACATTGAGTTATATTTGCACCATTTTTAAGCTCTGAATGCGAGAAAAAAGCTTCTAGAATTCCGAACTAATAGCATGGTCATTAATCATACCTGTATTTTTAGGAAAACATGCTATAGATGATTTTGGAACACAATTTAACTGTCCATATCATTAGCGACCGTTTGAAAGTCAACAATTTTTTTTTTCTTGCACTACATATTTGTTTGATTTAATATCTTTGTTAAAGCTGTCTATAGCTTACTGTAAAAGGCAATTTATACATATATTGGTAAAAATTAATGTTAGCACCGAGTCTGTATGTCATTTATTCTGTTGCACTAATAGAAATGAAATTTTGCGTGCATATCTCTTATACATAGGAAGAATGCAGGAATATTGCAGTATATAATTATTTTACAATTTGCAGTTTTACATCACAATTGCAGTCCGTAATTATTTCACAATTCGCAGTTTTACATCACAATTGCAGTCCGTAATTATTTCGCAATTATAATGGCTTGCGGAAATACACGGAATACTTTTTTGCGACATTCAATTTTAGAAGGACCACATCATTACTTAAACTGTATTATGAGATCAATTGTGACATAGTTTAAACTGATTTTTCTTTTTTCAATGTCTGATGGTATTTTCCCGATATCTCTCAACAGAAGGTTTATGAGATAAGAAGTATTGAAGCCTCTCGAAAATTTTTAAGGAATGCGGCTAGGGAATTTGGTACTATGGATTTATTTAACTATTACAGTGATTATCCAGGGCTCGCTATCGAACTATCATCCTCGTCCGGTCTTTTCAAGTGGCAATTCTTGTTCGATATTGAAACAGGAATTCTTTTCCCAAACGCAAGCACTAGGTCGCAATCTTGCAAATACCACTTCGGAATTAGCGTTGATTCCGTTCGTAAAGTTAATCCAGGTCAGGGCCATATGAATGCCTGCCTTGCACCAATGATTCCTTAACACCCTCCCCCGCAAAAAAAAAAAAAAAAAAAAGTATTTATGACACTTAAAATGCAACTAAATATATTTGCAAGAACGACATCTTTGTTGAGTGTGCCAGAAACGTGTAATTATTTTGCTCAAAGCACGTGTTTATTATTCTGCTATTATCACGCTTGATTATTCGGTTAAGACTTCATTTAATTCCTTTGAAGTATCTTGGTATGAAAGAAATATCCGATAAAGCACTCTGTCCCTATACATGCAGATGACTGAGGAATTCATCTTAAAGACTGTTTATAAAACGCGTTAATGCATTAAATTAAAGCAAAATGCTTTTTATTTTGCAATCTATTTAAACTTGAATATAAAAAAAAGGTAATCTTCAATGACTTTCTTTCCACAATAAATTAAGCTAGTGGTCTCTCCCCACCTTTCCCCAAAAATTCAGGCTTTTTTTTCAAGAGAGTGATGGCATAACATTTATTTTTATCCCTTACAAAAACTCTTGTTGCTTTTCGGAGAATGTGAGATTATTTTCTTTTTATAATTATGTTCTCTTTATTTCGTTTGAAAAAAAAAAAGAGTAACATTTTTCGAATTTGTCGATACAGGGGAAAGAAACTTCATAACTCATAAGGAAGACAAAAGTAAGATAACTAGTAAATAGACAAGATTGTATTTATTTTTCGCTCGACAAATATTTGTTAAAGAAGTACTATGTCAGTTTTCACCTTCTTCGTGTCTCTCTGTGTTTATATATATATATATATATATATATATATATATATATATGCTTTTACTTAATGTTCGTGTATTTTATAAATTTTCATTACTTTTGTATGTTGCTGGTAAAGTATCAGTTACATTCTTCGAATTGCATTTCTAGGACAGCAAATAAAACTCTTCGAATGTTAGTGGTATTTTCAGCTGTAACATAATATTTATCTTTTTCTTGGATAAAATAAAGCAGATATAAATCATTGTGTAAACTTACTGCTTGAAAGGAAACCGTCAAGTTTTTGTTTACCACTTTTATTTGATTATTTAAATATCGGCTTTCATCACAGCTCTATATGGTGACAGCATGATGTCCTACAACTATTTCTTAAATAAAATAAATGAATAAGACATCCTCATTTAGTTATTTGTTTTGTAAATATAATTTTCAAAATAAAATAAGAGAATCGTCTATCATAAAATAAAACTTTTTTGAACTCCTAAATCAGTCGTCACATTTTAAAATTAAAATTGCTTTAACGTAGCCGCTTTATAAACTGTTCAAATTATGTTAAATTTTTGCTATCATTTTCCAATGAAATTATGTTACAGTTTTGACGATTTGCCTAATTGAAGTCGTGTGAAGTCTTTAACAAAGAAATAAATGTACTCACAGTATTTATGTACAGGGTGTCCCAAAAAGGTGGTAACAAGTTTTAATTCTTTATCTATTAAAAATAAATAGGCAGTGTAAATTGTAAAAAGTGTTCAAATTAAGGTAGGAGAAAATACTACGTTAAGAAAAAGTTTTTTTTTTTTTTTTAAGTTGCACATTTAAATTTATCTACGACCACCGTACGAAAATATTCCGAGTTAGTAAAATGTGCCTCATACACTAACGAGGTGATGTACAAAATTTTAGCCTTTTATCATAAAATACCTCTGAGATATCTATAAACAAAAGTTATCGAGGAAATACATCAATTTTCATGTAAATGTTTAGTACTAGAGTGGAAAAAAAAAATACTTTCGTTCGTAACTTCTGTACGACCCCTGAAATGCCATCACTCGACGAGTTTCTTTTTTTCTTTTCGAAAGCCATTAAAAAGTAGTTTAAGTCAGCATATATTTATCTTCATACCTCTGACACTTCTTACGATGTACTTTTAAAATTTTTACAATATCTCATTTGTGTATTGGGCATATTTTACCAATTGGGAATTTTTTTATACGGGGGGTCATGTACAAATTTACAAGTGTAACTTTATGAAAATTAACTAGATGAATTTTTTCTTAGCATAGTTTATTTAACCATCTTATTTTGAACATTTTTTTTCGATTTACATTGTCTACTTATCTCTAATAAATGAAGAATTGAAGTGTGTTACTACTTTTTGGGGACACCCTGTATAATATGTATTAATCTTTTGTAATAACCTTATATTTTGACTCAGTTTTAATGCAATAAAATTTATCAAAACTCAGAGGCACGTATAATACATTGCATGCCAAATTAATAGGTTTAAAATAACCTAAAAGATGAACATACGAATTCAGATATTTACTTGTCCTGAGCATGATATATTTTTCACAGCCATAATATTTTTCTTATTAAGTTACTTATTGTTCGAAACAGGGGCGTATGGAAGGGTAATGGAGAAACCCCCTCCTCCGTTTTCCTTTATCCCAGGTTTAATCTATTTGCAACCATCGTTGTTCCTCAAAGACTGAGATTCTCGTTTTGTCCCCAGTATTGATTTTGCGCCTTGGTGGTTGGTCTAAATAAAATTCTAAATGATGGAATTTATACGGTGAGACTAATTTCATTTATTTTAAATTCTTTAAATTATTATCCTGGGTTACTTTTCCAATAAGCAACTCATAGAAAAAAATAATGCTTTGTGCATTTTTGTTTTTTGTTTCAACAGTTACCATTTTCTTACTCGGATCTATTATTTTTAATAGCAGTATGAGCACAAACGATTGCTTTAAAAAGTCTCATTTTTCTTTTAAGAATCTTTCAAATATATTATATAATTATTTCAAATAGTTTTGCAGTTATAATATTATGAAAAAAGTGGACATTTCTTAACATCATTAAAGATTTTTTTTTTTTCTTACATCAGTCACTTTGTAAAGAAATACCATTTTTTCCTATCAAAATCTTTATTTCTGTCATCTTACTTCTCTTAAATTTGTTGTTGCGGTTTTTGAAGATTTTTTTTAAAATGAAGTAAATTTGCTTTGTGTATTAAGTTTTAATTTTTCGCGTTTCACGTCTTGTTAATTCTATTAATAAATTACATCAGATATACCTTTTTTGAAGTATAATTCATGAAAAAATGCATTTTATTATATTTTAATTTAAATTAAGTTGAGAAACTACTGAACGTTTACATATATTTATGTACAACTTTATCAAATTATTTTGTCAGTGACATTTAATTAATTTTTATGTCCTTGAAGCTTAAAGACATATCATTTTTTGCATTACTTAAAATATATTTTGAATGAGAATATTGTTTAAGATATTTTTCCGCTTTATGAAAGTTTGGCCTGTATTTAAATGAAATTAACTTTTAAATGTCTATTTTGTCAGTGACATTTAATTAATTTTTATGCCCCTGAAGCTTAAAGACATATCATGTTTTGCATTACTTAAAATATATTTTGAATGAGAATGTTGTTTAAGATATTTTTCCGCTTTATGAAAGTTTGGCCTGCATTTAAATGAAATTAACTTTTAAATGTCAATCATCACTCGATCATTCTTTCAGTCTAAATTTTATACAGTGTGCTTACGAAAGTCCTTACCTTCATAACGGCGGCTGCTATATGCATAAAAGAGATTTCTAGGTATAAAGGTGCCATGCGCTACTGAATGAAACCATCTATGGCGCCACCTGACGGGAAACTGCGTTATTAGCATTCCTATCTTGAAAACGGAACGAGATAAAGAAAAAAAAAGTGATTTACAAAGTTGCAAAGCATCATTCATTTAGTACTAAAAGACATCTTGTGGACATTAATGGAAGGATAGAACGGATGAAACACGCTTTTTTGTTTTTCGCTAGTTAGCTGTTTTTCGTCACTGTGACGTCAAGAAACTTGAACGGAAGGAGGAATGATTATGTTTTTTCCAGTTTCCGGCCATTTTTCGCGCATTTTGCGTTATCGCGAGCGAAATTTTCGTCCGAAAACTGTATTTTCTTATATCATCAGAAAGTTCAGCGAATGCTTTTTTAAATGAGTTTTTATGAAACATCATAGCTTAATTAGTACTTTTTAAACGAATTTTAAAAAGGTAGTTAAAAATTAGCCTTTATCAGAATGTTTTGTTTTTACTAATCAGATGAAAATTCATTTGTAAAAATGAATTTTCATCTAATGAAAAATGTCCTTTCAAAAATATGGGCAATAATTTGGGTTAATAACAAAAAAGTGATAATAATTTTCCCTATTCGTTCATTCTTTTACGGTAAACTTTAGCGAGGTTTCCCATCTCAGCCATGCTTTCATAGAATGTTATTGGCTAATGTTAGGACTTACAACCCACCCTCGGGTGAGTTTGAAAAAAGATGCTTATAACTTTGTGCCTTTGAAAGGGATTTCTCTGGAATTATCATAAGGCTATTATACTGGTAGGTTTGGAAAACTGCAGCCTAGAACACTAATCTGAGTTGGAATTTGTGTGAGAGGTGTGAGACACCCACTGGAGGGGCCGACCCGAAGGTTTACGGCATAAAATCCCTCCAGGGAAGATTGAAGGATTGGAATTTGTGTAACATTTATGGAAGATTCTGTACATCGCACGATTTAATAAGAAGATCACTTTTAAAACTTTTGTGTACTAAGAAGAGATTTTGACCAGTATGTAAGGGTTTCTTTATAGAAGTTGGCAACACCGTTGAATGTGTTTAAACCATGCTTTGAACTCAGATGTGTAATTACACGTTATAATTTCCTTGATTAATGTTATTCGGCAATTAATAATATACAAAAATTCATACATTGTCTAGAGCCAACCATTGTTTTTTCCCCTTATCTCGTTCCGTTTTCGAGATAATAATGCTAATTCTGCAGTTTTCCACCATTTGGCATCGTAGGGGATTTCATTCATTAGCATATGGCTACTTTACTATACATAGACATCCCTTTTATGAATACTGCAGCAGCAGTTCCGAAGTTAAGAGGGGGGGCGAGGTACTTTAGTGGACATACTGGATGTTCTTAAGATTTAACAGAATATCTTTTTAAGTAAACCAAATAGTACTCTAAAACTACGGACAAAATTGTGCACATTTTATTTGAAATGGCATACCGCACCCCATTTAGAACAAAGTCCTTAATATTCTGTATTATCCGTATCTATATTATGCCGAGTTTTATGTCTTCAGCTCCCACAAAATATATATTCAACCGTCACTTTTCATTTGCTCCCATCTGCGGCTGCCCTCTTTAAAACATGTTACGGAACCAAACGTATTTGTCAAAACTAGATGGTTAATGAGGCACCTTCAGTTTCTTTGTTGTGTCTTACTTTAAGATGCGTGAATAATTGCGCTTTCTTCTTTTGAGGGCGAAAGTTGTGAAATGTAAACTGATGAAGTTTGAAGCTCTTTCTGCTGTTTATGAAAAGAAGGATATTACACTCGTTTTTCTTCTGATCTGTAGAATATTTTATTATCTGAGTAACGCATGACTAAATTGTTTTAGGCGGGACTTGCATTTCAACAAAAACAATTTTTCATTTCGTATATCATACTAAATTTTACCTGTAAGCCAGCGTCACGGATTTTTTTTTTAACTTTACCTTATTGTTTTTATTTTAGTTTTTAGATTACCATATTATGTGCTGCTTTAAATAATTGCGTTTTCGCTCATTCTGGATCGAAAAAAATGTGTGAAATGTGATAACACTTTTCTTGTGGGTTTCTTCGCCCTAACCAGCCTGAGATGAAGCTAGTTATAGAGCAAGAGCCCGCGGCCGCCAGACCTTCGTCATAGTATAAAAGCTGAAACTTTCTGTGCGCATATTCCCCAATAGAAGTAGGAACAATCGGCCACTATAAAGTTTGGATGATCATGGCTTTGGCAGGTAACAGAGGTGTATAAAATTGCAGAAAATTTTCCTCATTTTTTTTATATATTCTTCTTCGCAGTACTAGAAATCACTTTATTCCTTGCCAGACACTTTTCCATCGTGGCAAACCCCCGCCAGACAATCTCAAAGTCATGGAAAACGTAATTCTATTACGAGCGCGCTGCAGCATCGTAAGACAGTTCAGAAGTAGCAGTATAAAATGTGCTTGTCACTTTGTGACAGCTTGACGTACTTCGTCGCGGGAGTTTACGAACACAATAGTTTTACATGACTTTGAGATTGTCTGGCGGGGGTTTGCCACGATGGAAAAGTGTCTGGAAAAGGATAAAGTGATTTCTAGTATTCCGAAGAAGAACATATAAAAAAATGAAGCTTTATGAAATGACGAAAATATTCTGCAATTTTATACACCTTTGCCACCTGTTACCTGCCAAAGCCACGGTCATCCAAACTTTATAGTGGCCGATTGTTCCTACCTCTGTTGGGGGGTATGCGCAGAGAAAGTTTCAGCTTTTATACTATGACGAAGGTCTGGCGGTCGCTGGCTCTTAGACTATTAGCAGTGACAAAGTAAATTAGCAAGTGGACGTAAAAAGCCAAAAAACAAAAAGGTCTATCAACATTTCAAACTTTTATTTATCTATATCGGCGCTTCTCGAACTTTGATGCAGTACTTTGAGGGCCTTCGAATTTTGATAACGCACCTAGTGTAAATCTTACTTCAGCAAATTAGCTAAGGTAACCAGATATTTTTTACGAATCACTACTGCGTCTCAGTGGGCTTCCATCTAATGAAATAATTCAGAAAAATCGAACATCAATTAATTTTCTTGCCGATTTCTAAAATGATGTATGGAAGTCTATCGTCCATTAAAATTCTAAAACTGTAATTCGTCGGTAAAAATTAGATTTGATAAAGTACTCGAAACACTAGATAAAATTATGTATATGTGAATCCACCACAAGAAGATCCATATGTTAAAGCAATAGTATCTTTATTTCTGAAAATGATTGCTATATCCATTAGGGATACTCTATAGTCTATTTCTGAATTTTTTTAAATATATGGCTTTCTTTAATGTTGAAATACTTTTTTTTTTTTTATCCTCCTGATATGGAACTGTTTTTGGAAGAGTAAATCGAAAAATTTATTTCCTCTTTGCTGTATCTACTACTGAATGCGCTTTAATGCATTTTTTACGGTTTTTTTTTTTTTTTTTCCCAAAAAGAACCAGTTTTCTTTCAAATCGCTCTGTCCCTCTGACACACTCTTGTTTTTAGCCTTGGGAGTATTTTAGGATAATCTTAAACTTAATTTTAATTATTTTTTTATGTTACTGAACAAGGACCCGGGTAAACATCAAGTGCTCTTGATAGTTAATTTTATGGGTCCTTGTGATCCACAAATTAAAAAAAAAACAGCGCAGCCCCTGTTTCTAATATTTTTAAAAATGCTCCTATATTTTATATTTCTCTCCTCTTACTGCGCAAAGCTCTGGGGTTCACGCTGGTTTCTATAAAACTTGCTGTCCTCCTTGACACATAAGACGGACTTAAAAACCTTAATTTACGATGATCATTTAAAAAGCTGTTATCACAGTATTATATTGCATGTAGTTTTTAAAATTTGTTTAGCATGCATCTGTATCTCTGCAAACTAACAATTCGAAAACAAGTGAATAGAAAATGATTGCGAATGAAGTGAGCCTTTTTTTTTCTAATAAATTTCGTCTTTCTATGTCTTTGCGTTAGTATCTTCTTTTTTTCCGTGTGGCACAACATACTATTCAAATATGAATAGATTATTTCCATTGTTGTTTACTCAGATCCATTTTTCTTTATACTGTAATCCATTGTTTAATCACATGCTTTAGGTTATTTACTTCCGTTATTGGACTCGGTGTAAGAGAATGCTAACTGTGCTTTAGGTACCCCATCACAAGTGCTTCAAATATTTTGGCTATCTATCAATTCATAATAAATGCTTCTAGTCTTTTGCGAATTGGTTGAGACAGCGCTTTCAATTGTTTGATTAGCAAATATTTCTATGCAGCTTTCGCCAAAGCAATTTGTTGCCGTTGGACAGAGTGCGAATAGTTTGGGGAGCTTAAATTATTGACTTTTGTATAAAGTGGTTCATCTGACCATAAGAGCTTTGAACTCTAAATAGGGTTAGGCGTTTTCTACGGTAATAGTCTGATGGTGTACTGTGATCTGTTTGTGTATTGGTTAATTGGAGTGCTGTGGTGGGGATACCTGTCGATCGGATTTATCTTTCATCAGTTCATTTTATCAATGTTTCAGTTATAAGCCACTTTAACCCTTTCGAAGGTGGTGGCTAGACGTTCTAGCCACCTACTTATAGTGTAAATGACAAATTTCATAAACATTAGTCAATTTTCCTGTGTCTATTTACCAGATGATAATGAAATTTGCAGAAAATTATATTAGGAGGTAAAGTGTTAGGCATATTTATAAAAATGATATAGATATTTTACAGAAAAATTATCCATGCTTCATTAAATTGACATCAGAAATTTAACTATTACTCCAGGCATCTGCAAAAACGAGAAATTACAATAAAAGTTCTTGGCCCGGAAAGGGTTAAGGGTAGTTAGTATATCCCATCTTTAATATTCCTATTTTTTAGGTGAAAGCACTCTCATTGTATGTGAATTTTAACTCTCTAATTAAGTTATTTTTATTTATTTATTTTAAAAAAATGGGGATGTGGGAGTTTTGTTTTATAAAAACGTGACTGATGAGACAACCTCTGCTTTTTATGGAGATAAACAATCTGCGAAAAGAATGAATTTCTTCAAAAATTAAATTGTCGCTAATTTTAAATCTTGATTGTAAACTCGCAGGTTAGTAATTTATATGGATGCCTTTTTTATGTCTTAAAGTAACTAGTCACATTTTTGGAGTTACAATAAGAAATGATCCGGACCTTAAAAATCCAAGTATTTAATTTTTACAGAGCTAAAATTATAGTTCTCTTTTATGAAGTGAGATTAACTCTTCTGAAGCAGATGTTATCCGCGACAGCCTTCCTGGGTTTCGAATATACACTGCCCTCCAAAAGTTAAGGTACAACCTGTCTTTTGTGAATAATATAGAAACAAATGAACATAGAAGCAAAAAATTTGGACTAACGGAACACTAAATAGTTCTTTATTGAGTACGACATAGAAATTTGCATAAATTCAACACAAACATGGTGTAAAAGCAAAAGAACACTTTTGGTAGAAAAGTCCACTTTTGAAGAAAACAGTTTATCAAAGCTTTTTGTGGAAACATGTGGTATAAACATTACAAAAATGAGTTCTAATAAGGAATGCATCCACCCCTAACTGCAACGCACTGGCGGCATCGATTCTCCATGCTGCTAATTAAGTTGTCGCACACCTCAATAGGGAGCGGAAGACCACGCACGGATTAGTCCTTGTTCCAGCTCATGCGACGATCTTGGAGGAGGACTTGAAGCAGCCATGTCTCCCAAGGTAATCCCAAACATGTTCTATCGGATTGAGGTCTGGAGTTTGAGCTGGCCATTCCATTCGCTCCAAACCTTGACTCTCAAGATAATCCTCAACAACCACAGCTCGGTGAGGTCGGGAATTATCATCCATCAGAATGAAATCATTGCCAATTGCACCGGCATATGGGCGAGCACATGGATCTAGGATCTCGTTCCGATATCTCACACCAGTCAGAGTTCTTTCCTGTCACATATGCAGGTCAGTGTGACCACCGAGTGAGAGCCCTGCCCAAACCAATATTCCGTCACTTCGATAATTGTGTCTTTACAGATTTGGATTGATGGTATCTGGTGCTTTGTTCCCTCCAGATCAACAGACGTCCTGAATCGCTCTCCAGTGTGAATCTGGAGATACGTTGACCCCTCTCTGTCGTCCATTGAGGGGGACAAACACAACTGGTCACCTTGCACAGAGACATGCATTGTGAAGACGCCTGCGCACCATACTAGCGGATATTCTTCTCCCTGATGCTACAGAGGGGTCTGCAACAAGTTGCGGCACAGAAAAGCTTCTTCTCCTTCGGGCCGAAAAAGCTATAAAACGGTCTTCTGCAGGTGTTGTAGCTCGTAGTCGGCCTGGAACATGTCTTCTGGACGCAGAAGCTTCGGTTGTGATATTGATTCCAAAGACCGTGGACCACACTGCGAAACAGATTAAGACGCCTAGCAGCATCAGCCTGTGACAACCCCATTTCCATGCATCCGACCGGCCCAACACCTTAACGAATGGGGCAAACGGCTTCTCTCAGACATTGCTCACATCCGTACTGCCTATTTTCAACGTAATCTGCTAACAAAAATTGTAAATCAACAAAAGTTTAACGCGTAATTACGGAAGCCTGATATTTGCATATTTTTCTCTCACTCATATATGCCTGTTATTTTCTATAAAAAAAAAGTGGTAGCTACCATTTTTGCATGAATTTGCATAAAGTTCTTTTTTATCATTTATATAAACTATAAATTTGATTGTTAGTGTCATTTTTTTATGGTGAGCTCCGAAAAGCATGTTGTTCCTTAACTTTTGGAGGCCAGTGTATAAAAGTGCGAAGACAATGATAGCATTCAGTTGTGTGATTTTTTGTCTGAAATATGAACTATCGAAGCATATTTCAAAGAATTATTATCATGAATATACATGAATTTGGATTTCATCAAAATCATAATGTTTCCATACTACAAAGATAAATTTTGATATTATTCTGACCAGTAATTTTGATAATATTACCGAACATATTTATAATTTAACCATAAACATTATGTTAGAATCTCAAAAACAGGTTTGTAGTAGAACTATCAAATTTAAGTCAATATATAAATATATCAAAAAGTTATATAGAGGGATAGAAAACGTTAAACCATGAATAAAGCACAAGAGTTTTCTTTTGAAATAATAAAACTCAAGCTATCGCTTGCAATTGGGTTCTTTTTTCGTTCTGTGACTGCATTGTAAGTTATTAAGATTTAAAACTTTAAAACATTTTGAATTTTGATAAGGATTAGTAGCATATTCTGAATTCCCAATATAATACATTTATACACTAAATGAAAAGAGAAGTTTTTCCCTTTTTCCTGAGTTTTATTTTCCTAAGTCATTTTATGAATAACTTCCATGCTCATTCTGTCCCAATGTGCAACATATTCTTTTGTGTGCATTACTGTTTGTCCTGAATTCGTAAGAAAAATAAAAGAAACAACAGACGAAATGAACAAAAAGTATTTTCCAAACTTAAATAAAAAAAGTCTTCCATTACATAAACAGCAGCTTTCCAAATAAAAATTTTCCCGATGACATTCTATGTTATTTGAATGCAGATAAAATGCCAAAGCTGTCTCTTATGTTGGCTGTATGTTCATTTCGTTATTTTGCATCTTTATTTGGCCCTTTTCATTTTGTCACTTATAAGCATTTTTGTGAATTATTAGGCGTTTTTGCTTTTTTCTCGAGCTGCTTTACAAATACTAGAGATTTATACATCGTAAATTCACTCTGAGGCGAGTTTGTATATCCTTTTGTTTCCGTTCCGAAAATGCGCTTTCGATTTCTCAGCTGCGAAGAAATGGACGTCATTTCTGCTCACCAGAATTTATTTTGTTTAAATAAATGTGTCTGTGTCCCCCCACCCCCCAGTTCAGAAGTAAAAATAGGCTGTGCTAGAGAACACATTTTCCCCTCCGCTCTTTATCGGGCAAAATTTTAAAATAAATTTTTATTCCCGTAACATTCTTTGGCGAAAATTTCCTTTTTACCATCTGAACTTTTATTTCTCGAAGTGTTTGAAGCAGATGGAATCTTTGCTAAAGATGAAGCACATTAAAAGGCAGTTAATCTGGAAAAATAGAAAGGCTCATTACCTGATAAATTTACTTAATTAAAACTTTTTAAATAACTCTAAGAGTCCTTTTTTTTCTTTAGGGGGATGAAAGCTTACGTATTGGTACTTTCACACTGTGTTCATTAGTATCTGCTTAATTGCTGTGTAACTCGTCAGCTCTTATCTTCCTAATAACTTAAAATGTCATCGTGATAATTATTGCGGTCGATAATCTTAATCGGTGAATGTAAGATGTTCGATTTTAGACTTTTTTTACTTATAGTTTTTTATTATTATTAGAAATTTTGATTTTTGCTTTCCAGTTAGTTAATGCTTATCGAAATGAGTTAATTTACTTTTTTTTAAGTTTTCATGCTTGAAATACATACACGAGAGAAAAAAATTAGAACGCATTTGTGCATTGTTTTATGGGGGAGTATGCATTAAATAAATGTCTAACATGTTTTAAATATTAGGCCTTCTGCAACATTCTCCGTGCTTTTAATTGGCATTTGGTGTCTCGGATGTTTTATGTCTTCCGAAGCAGTCCAGTGTATCTTAATTTTTATGACACACCATATATTTTTATGACACACCATATGTGCAAAAGTGACCGGTATGAATTTCATTGAACATTCTGGTTTTTGCAACTTTACCATTTAAGATTTACTTCGTCCTGGATTTTTCTCACAATATCGCAACGTAGAATTAGAATATGCTGCTTATTTTTAGTGTCATTCAGTGGTAAATAGAATACCATATGTGCATTTGGAACAAATGTTGTACAGATTTGTTAGATCTATTCTAAAATATCGTAAATTTCTCCGCTATCTGGCATACTGTAAAAAAATCCATTAACTTTCCTAAAAAGTAATGGGAGGTCAAGAACAATACAATTCCAATGAACTTTACATGAAAATACCACGAACTTTACTAACAATCAGTTGTCACTAATTGTTCAGTTCCGGGTATTTTCATGTAACGTTCCTTGGGATTCTAGAGCTCCTCAGCTGCTCACCTCAGCTAACTGTATCTGAATTCCACAGCCTTTTTGTAGTGTTGCGTGATTGCGTCTGAACTCTATAGCCTTCATGTAGATAACTACACTTAGTGATTGTGAACTATCCTCTCTGAAGAGTGAATGCGCTAGTTTGTTATCTGTATGTATTAGTTAATTTTAATAATTTTCTTTTAAAATATTTAAAAGTGTTTTTATTAGTCCCCGGAATAAAATACAACTGCTATTGTTCGAGGTGAAGAATTCTCTCTTTTTGATCATTAGTATTAATTTGTAATACTAATAATGATCAGAAAGAGAGAATTCTTCACCTGGAACAATAGCATTTACATGTAAAATTATTATGAAAATTATAATTAAGCGGAACTGTTTCATGTTCATGTGATTGCGTATGGTTGCTAAACTGTTTATAAATTAGATTATTAATATATGCGACTAGCTTTATTGAGTAATATAGTAAATGTTTTTTCCATTTTAATACCGAAGACTGTACGATATTTGGTATTACGATTGTAATTAATACCAAATATTAAAATGTTTGGTATTAGAATTTCTTCACGCACTTTTTCGTTTCAACATAGCAATTCCGTGTGTTTAATCCTTTCTAAATATGTCTTGAAGTATTGATCACAGCAACAATAAGTTTTACTGAAATAAGTATACAAAATTATATCTGAGAAAAGCAAAATGAAATTCACTAAAATTTCATGAACTAACAAAACGAACTTACTTCTTTAAATAACTTAGCATGAACTAAATTTTTTAACTATTTCTGCTTATGATCTAAATGATTTTCTTGTTGCTTAAACCTCATAAATGGTGATGTAAAAGTGGTTCACGAAGTAAGTGTGTATTTGATGTGATATTAAACAGAGTAATCAACCTCGCCAGTTGAAAATACTCCAGTAACGAATTTTTAAACATTTTGAGCATACATCAGTTCTACTAGTTTATTAAACCTTTTTTTTTTCTATGTAGCATTTTTATTCATTCAGAGAGAATTAACACTGTGATAAAAATACTCTTATCCCAACCACAAATTGACAATTCAAAGTTAAAATTAATTAAACCTCTGTAAGAAAACACACTTAAAAAATATATTTATCAATACGATTTTTTCGGATGGTAGAAAAAAATCTATTCTTCATTTGCAAAAAAGTTCCACGATCCACACAGGTAGAAAAGTTGGAACCTGGCTTTTACTTAACCATATAACCTTTCTACCTGTGTGAATGAGGAACTTTTTTGCAACTGAAGAAGGGTGGACCTTTCGTACCACTTGAAACGATCGTATGGGTGAGTAAGTTTTTAATTAATTTAACGTTTTAACACCAGTTTTTTGGTAAGTGTTCTAGTGACATAAAGTAATTTTAAAGATACTTTCAAAATATATATTGAATTTTTCTCTGAGTTTAAATAATATTAAACATGTCGATGAGATTAAATTACAGAACAGCTGTGAGTGAAATAGATATAATACATATAAACCCCTATGACATTTTTATTCATGTACAGGAGTTGCTTATTTTCTTTAAAGACAGAGCGGCATTAAGAGTGACACCACAAATGATAGGTAAATACACTAATGCTTCCTCTGTCAATCTTTGAAGAGAGTGTTATTAGTTTCTCCGGTGCGTTGGAATGCACTTAAGTCTGTTGTACTTCGCGGATTGAAGATGTTTGTCTCTTAGTCGCCTTGGTACTCAATCATGTAAGACCTTTTCTGAACACAAAGCGTCTGATCTAATAGTGTCAGTCTGTTATTGAACAATGGAGATCTTGAAGCACACGCTATCACTGAAGACTGTCAGTTCTGAATAGTTTTTGGATAAGAAATTTACCATTTTTTCTTTCAATTTAGAATTTCATGGCACGGTAACAGATAAAAATGATAAAGTTTCAACTCTTGTACTCCTCCCCCTTTGTAAGAATTTTTCAGTTGGATATCGCCATTCTTTTAGCTGTTGGTACCTTATGGGTATTGTGTTCTTTCATATATATATGTGAAGTTCTCCAATGAATCTTTTTTTACCTTATTTTGCAGGAACTTCTGTTAAGAACCTATCGATTTTTCCGAAAAACTTATTATTTTTGCAATATTAAAAAGCAAACCGAAGTTTAAAACTGAGCAAATAATGTGGATGTGCCAGTAGTCGTTTCTAAGACTTTTTTTTGTGTGTGTGTGTGCGGGGGGGGGGGATATGGTGAGGCTGTGATTCTTGTGTTGCAGATTGATACAGAAAATATTCTGTTACCGGGAAAGCGTGTTAAAATAACAACTTATTTATTTAGATTTATAAAATACATTATCGAAGAAAATATTTCAAATATATTTTTCTAATGGAAAACATGCGTATGCTCATAGATTTCTTGTAATACTCATTTTCAAAATGTACTACTTATAAACTAATGTTGTTTTTATTCGCAATGTTTTGTTCTCTAGGCACAAAAGCTATTCTTCATTGTCTTTACTTAGATCGTAAACCACAAGCTTTTTATATTTTTGTGGAGCGGTTGTTTTTCTTCCGTCTGAAAAAGCTAATTACTACATCTTTTGTATACGATAAACGTTCTTAATGGACTCAATCCATTAATTTGTCTTTGCATTCTTACTGCTTTGTAATACTTTAAATTCTCAAGGAAGTGAATGCTTTCTGACAGAGTACACATTGTTAATTTTTAACATTTAGTGCCGACTTTTTAAATTTTATTTTTGTATGTACTGTGTTTCTTACGTCTGATACATTAATATCCCACGAATCCCACATGGTAGCAACTTTTCCATGTCGTTTTCTACTTGTGTGTGTGTGTGTGAGAGAGAGAGAGAGAGAGAGATTGGTGGAGAAATAAAGACGCTAAAAGAGAGGAAGTTTCAATGATAAAACGCCTAATTGCATAAAAACCCAAATAAATTTAATAGGACTAGTTTGTCTGCAACGTTACCGTTACACAAATTGCATCCATATAATGCGCAGCCGAAATCTCTGTCTATTGAGTGAATTTATAGTTTTTAAAGCATCGTTCTTCTTTTGAATGAGTATTAAAAGTTATACTCGTAACCGTTAATCGCTGCAGAAACTTACTGTCGTACAAATGAAAAAGTCCCAGTGAAAAGATTTTTGGGAGTCTTATTCGATTGAATAGTGTTATTTTATTAAATTTTTGAGAGAAGTGTTATTTGCTGTAGTAAACGATTTTTGAGCTATTCGAATTTAATTAATTACAATTTAAACCAGTTTTAAAGTGGTAAGCAAATAAATATTTCCTAGAAATTAAGAACATTGCTGAGACTTACTAATTTAATGCTGGATTTTCTATTTTGTTAAATAATGATTGTATTTTTTAATAGTAGTATGAAGTAAACGCGAAAGCGCTTTGCACTAAATACGAATAATTTAAAAGAAAGCTGTAAACAAGCGCAAAATTATGTGATAATTAGCACTAACAGAAATTTCAAGTAATTAATTCCTCAGAAATGTCATATGAACGAGTTGATTCAAAGTTTTGAATGGTGTACAAACTTTTGCAAGACATATAATTACATGGCATATGACTACGGTTTATTAAAGTACTTTGACAGATTTCTCGTTAAATTATTTCCTTTTGTTAGTAAAAGGCATATGAACTGCAGTACTAATTTAACGAAGTGCAATTTTCATAGTTTGTTGAATACAATAATCCATTTATTTGTGCTCATATGTTTCTCGCTTTATATCTAATACATTAATATATTAAATATTTATTTTTTAAGCGATTGAGCATTGTATTTTTATTTATTTATTCTGTTTACGTACTTTCGTCTAGCTATTCCTAAGGTTATTTAACTCTTACTTATTTAATCAATTTCAGCCTTAATTTGCTGAAAACATACATCACTAAAGTTACATAAAGTATACTTGGCTTTCTCAACGTTCGTAAATGTAATCCCATTCGCTGTTTTTACAAAGCCTTAGCATTATCAGTTTGGGAATCGTTTGTCAAAATATGCTCAATCATTTTCTGCAGTTGCCTATTTTCTTGTGCTGTATCATATTGCTTAATTAAGTATTACACGTTCCCATAAATGAGCATTATTCTCTTTACACATAGCTTCAGCATTTTCACTTTTATTTTATGCGTACTTATAAAGTAGTTTTTTTTTACCAATTCCATCATGCCTTCCGTAAAATTTTTCCAGGTCTAAACATGCAAACGGGTAAATCTTTTTAGCCTCTGTAAGGGCTAAATCTGTTTTTGCTTTAAAAAACGATTTTTTTTCTAGTCAGAAAGCAAGTATTTTTCTTGCATACATGCGTATAATTGTATTCCCCTTTTCTTATATAACACTTCAAAATCTCGCCAGTGTGAACATTCTTTAAAAAAGTTTTTTTCTTGCAGTGTATTACACTTCGTTCACTAACTGTTAAAAATGCACTTTTCCATATATATATATATATATATATATATATATATATAAAAATTTGGTCATCCATTTACGTTTTATGTCGAATTTCATAATACATTAAATATATTGCAAACCAATGTGCATTATCTTCTTATGCGAATTTTCTTTTTCTTTCTTACTTTCATCTGATTAGTTACAAGATACTTAGCGCGTAATTTCCTCTCAATTTCACCATTTGTTAGCTAAAAACTCAAATTGAAACCTGCAAGACTTAATCTGTTCTGTCCGAGGAATAAAAATATGGGCCTTCTTTTTTTCCTCACATGTAATCGGATTCACTACTTTTTCAAACCTTTTCGGAATGTTAAAATCTCATCATTCCGGACAGTGTGAATAAAGCTTTTTCTTCCTTTTTTTTTCTATGTGACATATTTTATTTTCAGCAATCAGTGAAGAGTCTTTACCGTTAAAAAAAACTTCGGGAGGTCTTTGTGGACAAATAGATTGTATAAATAAACGACAGATCGTGAAAGCAACAACTCTTTCGTTGCAGTTTATTCCTAGATGAACTTTGAAACAGTCGTTTAGAATTCTTTAAAGCGTATTTCAAAATGCCGCTTTGTGGAGAACTACTGCGAAATAGGTTTGAAGACAAAACCTTTTTTAATGTTTTTCTTTGGCTGTCTCAGAACTATTTCATTTGTTCTTTATCTATCAAAGATTTTATTTCTTGTTATCTACATCATATAACAAAATTCGGTGCTCTTACTACACAGATTGTTTATTCGTTATGTCCATATCATGCTCAAGGCCGTATCCATGGGGATGTGTTGAGATTTGCCCCCCACCCCCGAATTTTCAGTCAATGCATTATTGTTTTTTTATTTGAATTAATTCTGGAGATAAATTAAGGTTGAAAAATTTTAGCACTACATCACCCCACCCCGAAATTTAATTTAAACACTATATATCCCCCCCTCCCGAATTTTTTTTTTCTAATTATGACCTTGTCATGCTTGCAAAAAAACTCATAAAATTTTATCCTCGCATGTAACCTAAAATTAGGAATGTTATTCTAGGTTCAATGAAGGATACTGATAATACATGTGATACCAGAAGTACTGGTATACAATTGGACCCCAATTTAATGTACTCGCATTTACCGAATTACGCGATTTAACGAATTTCTCTTTTCCTCCGATTAAAATGAAGGGAAATCCCTTTTTCGATCGAATGATTAACTCAAAATAAACAAATTATTTCAACAGCCAATCAAAAAAACATGTATGAGCTATTTTGGAATAGAAAAATATTGAAATGCTTCTTAAATGATTTATCCATCTTGTCCGTAACAACAACAACAACGAAAAAGACTTTTCTTGTTGCCGGCAATTTTCGTCGAGGAAGGGTGCAGAACACTATAAGGCATCATAAGTGCAGCATAAAATTTGAGAGTAACTAGTGCGTATTTATTAATTGTTTTCATTAGCTGCTGAATAAAACGTGTTCAGTTTCTAATTATGGATACTTTTGAGTTCATACTTATTAGGGTTTTTCCACTAGATAAGCTTTTATTTTACGTTTTCGAAATCTAAATTGGGAATAACACTTTCTTTAACAAATAGAATTTCCTGTCCCAATGAATTCATGAAATAGGTGTCGGGCTGTATTTTACTGTTTGACTGAGGATCTCCCGTAATCGAAAACTCTGAACATTATAGGACGTTTTAATTCTAATGTGGGGGGGGGTGTTTTCGACCATAAATTAAAATAAATTATGTCAGGGACCTGAAGAATTCTGGGATGACGGTACAAACTCACCTTCGGTTGGAACCTTCTACAGAATACGGTTAACCATCTTTCGCAGCCTGTAGAACTCGTTTTTCCGCAAGCATTGTACAATGACTCGGAAGCAGTTGCTCGTGATTGAGACCTCTTCCAACGTTTCCTTTGCTTTACTGAAAAGATAGAATATTTTTAAGGTAATATGAGTTTTTTTTATGCGTTAAATCAGTATTTTAGGTAGCATTTGATTTCGACCAAGCAAAGCAACAGCATGCAGTAACTTTTTAATTCATAGAGTCTGCAGAACCAATGATGTGTCATAAAGCACGAAATAAAACTGGTCGAAATCATTTAACAGGCCTCAAATAAATATTGTTCATTTAAAATGTAAACTTATCGGCTCTCTTCTGTTGGTAAAGGGATTGAAGCAGCGCTTGCGGTGCATGTGCTCATTATAATAAATAGTGAATTTTTCTTACCTATTTAGAGTGAACTTTTTAGCTAATTGGTAAAAGGAAGTAAAAGAATAAGAATTTAAGGAAGTACACAATGATAAAAAAATTCTAGAATCAGTATAGAAATTAAAGAGGAGTAACTAACTTTTCATTTTTTAGCTCGAAAATATTTTTTTTATTTGTTTTCCCTAAAAATACCTGATTAAAACTTTTGTCAATTTTCTTTGCATTTTATTCTTCTGTTCAAAAAATATTTATCTAAATAACCCATGGAGATACTGCTAACCCCCAACGATATTTAATAAATTTCTGAGAAAATTAAGTAAGAACTTTTCAAAATTCTCAGATTCACAGAATTTACCCGCATATAAGTTGAGAAATTTTGAACAAAAAAAAAAAAAAAAAAAAAAAAAAGGCTTTAAATTGGGGGGGGGGGCGACTTATACGAGTTTCCTTAATTTTTTTTTAATCAGAAGTCAAAAATGTCCCTTTGAAAGAGAATTGTTCTGTTCTCGCATTCGATAACACAGTGACGTCGATTTCCATACCAGGAAGAATGTAGCAATACAGAGATTGAAAACGTGTATCATGATGAGCCGATGACGACGAAGGAATTTTGTGAATTGTTTGGCTAGTCCAGTACGGAATCGGACCTTGAATCAGCTTAACTTTGTGTATTACTACTTAATCCTATCAATTGTGTCATTTATTATGATTAATTATCAGTTTAATTCTTTATGCTACTTTTGTATATTATTATCGTCATTATTGTATATTTAGTGCTTTCTTTTTTTCCCTATGATTTTGAATAAATGTATTTTTATTAATTAAATTTCTTGATCGGAAATTGGGGGTTCGACTAATACGCGGGATTTTTAAAAATTCAAATTCCTTGATTGGGAGGGGGGGTCGATTTATATGCGGGATCGACGTATACGCGGGTAAATACGGTGTGTCCCTCCAATGCTAACTTATTATTCTGATTTAAAATTTTTGGGTCATCAAACCTTCTTTCAAATAATTTGATAGTCTATCATTCAAATACCAATTGTAATAATTATGATGATGAAACTTACTGCTTTTGAACATCGTATTATTTTCTTGTTTCGAAATTATTTGTTTAGTCTTCTTCTAGTCGTAGTAGTAACAATTTTAAAACTAGTAAATCTATTAATGTCCGAATTATTCAGGCTTTTCTTCTATTCTTATATTATACACATGAGTTTCAAAGCATTAATTTGTCTCTGTTACTCAACGTGTTAATTTAAATATAATTACCAGGTACTACAGACACACACACACACACAAATATCTGCCTTTAAAAATACGTTAATTTCAAATACAGGGTTGCTGTTTGCAATCTAAATAATTGCTATTGTATTGATTTTTACTGTATTTTACATTTTCTAAATGGATAAAAATTTTATAATTTATTTAAATGTGTGTTTGATCATTTTATAAATTGCCCGCTTTAGATTTCCTATCATATCTTAGTTTTCCATTAAAGTTAGATTCTTCGGTTTTGTGTTTATGATTTATTTCTAAGTCAAATGATTACCTTTGGTCTAGGTTATATATGTGTAAGTTATTACGCAAAAGCTAGTAGCGGCCGTTCTCTTCACAATTAGTTTAACCCTCTCGTCACCGAATTATGAAAAGTCAGAGAAAAAAATTCTGCCTAGCATTTAATGCATCTGAAATACTATTATAAATCATGCAAAAATATTTTTTTCCAATGTCGATTAATACTAGATTTTTCTAATATTAATTTCTGCATTTTCGAAGCATTTTGTTATGCTAAAATTAACTTAAAAGATGCACATATTAGGTAAAGGTTGAGGAATAAGAAAAAAACTATACTTACCTTAAAAAGAAAAAAAAACTGTAAAAAAGCAGCGTAAATATTTTCTTAATTTTTCTCCTGGAACAATGAAGCGAAAACTGTAAAAATTATCTAAATTGACTAGTACTGCAATCTAGGCACGATTTATGCATCTAGTTAAGTGCCTTATATACTTTCTACATGAATTAATAATATTGATATCACTGAAAGAAAAAAATACTAAATTCAATTGTTTTCTCTCTAAATATTGCTATTTGAAGTAGGAACCTCATATGAGGTTCAGGGTGACAAGAGGGTTAATTGAGATTATTCTAATTACTAGGCATATTCAATTTTTTTGAATCCAAGAAATATTTAATCAACTTTTTCCAAAGATATCTTTTTAGGCCATTATGTAAATAACTTTTCTGAAATTTCTATCCAGTCTCAGTTTTCGAAATTCCTTGAAATAACACGCCAAGATTTTAACTGTAGATTTTCAGCATTTCCGACTTAATGAAGACAAAAAAATTATTATGGACATTTCTCGTGAAAACAAAGTTTCATCGTTGCTGTTCTCATGATTTGAGAGCTTATTTTTATACTTCATTTATTTTTTGCGAACAATTTGAGTGCTTCAGTTTAGGTTCATAAATATAGGAGAGGTCGTGAAAGATGGCTGCTTTTTTTGACTTTTGTTCAAAGAAGAATTGATCAATCAAGCAAATCGTTGGAAAGGTCAATGAGAAAGGGGGGGGCGGTTACCACACATTGCAAATTGATAGTGTGAGATGTAAAATAGAGCCATTTAAAGAAAGAGAGAAATTTAAAAAAAAAAATTGTATTCATTGGCCTTTTTCCGATAAGATTGGCCCATCGCTGAAACTACGCTAGAATATGCTGAAATGATGAAAAATAACTTTGTATGTTTTTTTAATTTAATTTTAAAAAATGGGTTTCTTTGCTGTTTTTTTTTCAAGGAGAGGACAACTCACGTAACTGAATATGTCATTTAACTAGATGCGTCCTTCTTGGAGCTTCTAGCCAAAACTTCGATCCTCATCAGAAGGAAGGAACTTCTGAATATTGGCACCCCTCGGTAATTGCCAATGACCGCCTAGCTTTCGAACCTCTGAAAGTTCCGAGGGAGGAAAGCTTTCGGAAGCACTGATTTAACATAAGCATACACAGCATGTACACTGTGATCTTCAGTGGTATGTCGTAATCGAACCCGGAACCTTTCAGCTACTAGTCTAAACGCCATATCCACTGCACTACCTCGACTCTGGCAAAAAAGTTGTATGAAACTACATTGAATGGAACATTATTCGGAATATCAGTTTAGGCAAAGTTTCACCTCTCTTGATTTTAAATCTTGCAAAAAATGTGTGCGGTTCACTCCATTAGACATCGCTATTGTGCAATTGAAGCAAATGTCATCATTTTCATTCGAATTTAACTTTTGCTCCAATTATAACTGGACGTTTAGTTTTTGCGTAGTGTGAAAGAGGTACTCTCTGGAAATGTGAGAACTTCGATGTTCATGAAGTTTTTCATCATATTTTTTATTCATTGAATAAGATTTCATGCTATCAGCGTTATGTAGCTTCGAAAACCGATAAAGCGCTGTTTACACCCCGATCTTTGGGGGAGAAAAAAGTGCTTGTAAAAGGGCCTTGGGAGCCTTGTGGTCAAGGCATTGGATTCAAAACCAGATGGTTGCGGGTTCGATACCGACGTACGAATGGCCGATGTGCCGTGTATATGCAGTGTACGTGTCCGTTAAATCCGTGGTTCCGGAAGATCTCTTTGCGGTCGATAGCAGTTTCCAAGGACTACCAATATTAAGAACCCCCCCCCACACACACACACTTTCTGATGAGGATCTAAATCACATATGGGCAACCGCCGGCTCGCGGGCCCTATGTGGCTCGCCACGGCTTTGGACCTGGCCCACGGAAGATATCTGAACCCATATAAATTCAAAATCCCATATAAATACCAATTATACGGCCCGCGACTTCGGTAACTTCCTAAAGTTGTGCCCTCAACTTTTCAAAGGTTGCCCATACCTGATCTAAATTGTGGTGGGAAACTCCTGGAAAGACGTATGTAGTTCCGACACATTCAATGATGTGAGCTGTCCTCTCCTGGCAAATCAACTAACAAACCTTGACGACAAGCATTGCAGATCTATTTTGTGATTCAGATCCTAATGTACTATAATTAAAAGAGGCCCTGAAAAACTTTATTGCATATTTTTTTAACATTAGTCTTTTCTACTTGATTTGTAGGTTTCGGAATAACCTCTGTTAAAACCTTACCCATTCCCCTCAATGTTAAAAAAGATGCGTACCTTAAAATTTCAGACGCGCAAAGCAGAAAGACTTTTCCACCACTTTAATCCCCTAAAGCGTGCCGGCACGTTCTTCTCATAAATTTGTTACCTCCGTAGAAGAAAAACCTTTTGCTTAAGTCGTTGAGAAAGGAGCGGAGGTTCCCTCACATTTTCCGCCTATTTTGTGGGCAGAGGCTTCACCCCGTAACCCGCCGGAAAATCATATCATAGTCTCCATGGCGACTCAGTGAGGGCTCTACATTTAGATAACAACTCGAATCACGTGATCGCCATCCATATTTCAGCACCTAGCGCCCTTTTACGTTGCCCTGGTGCCTCATTTTCGCTGACTTGTCTGGACGGTGCTTTTCAACAGTATTTTCTTCAGATCTACTTCTATCTTGCTTAATCTCCCTTTTCTCCCACTGTTGAGATTCGCTTGGTGTTTCCCTTCTAAAAATTAGCATTCTGGAAATACGCAAAATACTCAGAAAGTCTCTAATCACGAAATGTGCAGGTGAAAATAGTATTTTTATCTTTTAATTTTCCAAACTTATTCTACTGTTCGTTAATTAGCTGTTAAAATGAATCAAAGAAACATTTATTTTAAAGTAAGGGGATTCCATTTAGGGATGGACGCGAGACGAGACATAGATTTACAGCTTTTTTGCGAGACGAGACACACATATTTAACATTACGATATAGGGATTTTTGCGAGACGAGACATAGCTTTTAGGCTATTTTGCGAGACGCTTATATTTCGTCTCGCGTCCATCCCTAATTCCATTAGACAGTCTGAGAAATACATCTAATTATCCACAGTCAAATAGTTTTGTTTTCTTTATTGCAGGTTGAGTGGTATGCTAGTTCTGTGACATTTTTGTAAATTTTACCATTAAGAATTAAACACTTAACAGATTGATAAATTTTTCTTTAAATTTTGACTAATGAAACAAACACAAAAATACTCCCAGTAATTAAAACAAATTCAATTTTATATAGAAAATGAGTATTTAGTATAAAATCTATAAGGCCTTATAAAAATATTATGCGAGGCGCTTTTGAAAAGAAAAAAAATTCAGAAAATTTTCTAAAGGTAATGATGCAAAACATTTTTTGCAGATTACTTGGTGTCATTTGCCTTACTTTTTGACATAGTTGTCGCCATTTTCCAAACACGTGTTGCGTTAGTCTGGAGATTTATTAGTATTTTTAAATAAGTCTGGAGTCTAATTGCAGAACCTTTTGTATCCTGCTGTAGTAGAAATTTACCTGTTGTTGTAGAGGCCACCTTTCAGCTTGATTTATGAATTTCATCATTGTGAAAGTTTCGCATTGTAAAATGTTTCTTCAGGTAAAGAAATCCGTGAAAGCGGCTGGATGCAATGTCCATGGCGTATGTAGGGATTCTCTGCTCTGAATTCATCATGAATATCTGGACTATTCCACCAAATACAGTCGAAAAAATTGGGAATTTCTCTTCTCGTGTTCTACTACGCATTTTTACAAACGGTCAGCTCGTAAGAATATCTATGTTATAAGATTCAGAAAATACTCATAAAACATACGATATTCTGCAATATTTGCTACACGGATGCCGCATTGGCTCATTTTACAAGGCGTTTTTTGGTTAAAAAATTCTTTCGGAAAATATACAAGAAACATTTAGGTTTACTGTCCATAATAAGGCATACTACTTTCTTTTGAAGAAACATTATTTAATTTTTTAGAGTGTTCATCATATTTCATCATAGTTCATCATATTTGGTTAGTTAAAAGTATTCAAATGTCCTGTGAAGCACCCTTATGCTCCTACAGACGGACACAATAGCTTTTTAAGTTTCTGCTGGTCCATAAAACACGTTATTTATTTATTTATTTTTTCATGACGAAAACTCCACTTCGTATTGGCACAGTTCTGAATTGACCCATCTATTATAACACGTGCTTTTAGGATTACACTTAGCTTGAAAGACCAAGACCAAAAAACGAAAGGTTTAAAGTTACATTCCAGGTTGCCAAAACTTTTCCTGCTGTCTGATGTGGTTATTTACTTCCAGGAACACCTCGTTTATATACATATCTATATATAAGTTTAACTATTTAATGCACTTGAAAACATCCAAAAAGTATTTGTCAAAACCAAAAATAACAAGATATCAATACATAAACAATACAATTGAAATACCTAAAGCTAAGCGTCATCAGAGGAAGATTGGTACACTGATACTATAGGTTTCTTTGCTTGGTGCCAGGAGATTCATATATAAAGTTTATTCTTTTAATTTATCATATATATTTATATACAGGGTATGCCAAACACATTGATCTCGGCTTTTATTCTTTAAATATTGATCATACACATAAAAACATATATAGTAAATTACAAAGTTACATGAAAAATGTAAAGAATTCTCTGAAATGGATTAAAATTGTGAAGGGATTAAACTTGAGTAAATACAAAATTGATAATTTTTACGACCCTCATGCAGAAAAATTCGCATGAGGTGTCAAGCAGCAAAATGCGCCCCATAAACTAATGAGGTGATAACAAAATTTCAGCATTTCACCCTGAACGTGTCAGAAATGTAGAAATGAATGTATATGATGACTTAAACCACTTTTCAATGGTTCTCGAAGGTAAAAAATCAAATCGGATTATCGCCCTCGTGTCACTGGTTGTACGAAAACGAAAACAATGGCTTCATAGATACATAATATATTGGAATTGTATACCCCCCCCCAATCACACACACACACTACGCTTAAAAATGTATTTGAGATGTTTTCGGTGAGAGGCATGTACATCAATTAATTAATGTATGGGACAAATTTTACTATTTTGAAATTTTTTGCACAAAAATTATAATTTAGAATTTACAATTTTTTGTACAAAAATTATAATTTTGAATTTACTCAAATTCAACACTCTAAATTTTTTAATCAATTTCATGTAATTCTGTGCCCTTTTTCTTTAACTTCGTAATTTATTAGACAGGTTGTCCCCAAAAAGCAGAAATACGCTTTAATTTTATATCTGTTAGAGATAAGTGGTCAATGTGAATTGAAAAAAATGTTCAGAATAAGGTAGGTAAAAAGGCTACATTAAGAAAAAATTGCTCTCGTCAATTTTTATAAAATTATACTTTTTAAGTTTGTATAATCCTCGTACAGTCAAATTCCCAATTAGTACAATTTGCCCCATTCACTAATTAGGTGATGTACAAGTTTTAAGTCTTTCATCATAAAACGTCTCAGAAATATCTTATAACAGAGATGTTCAGGGGCTATTACATGAATTGAATGTAAACGTTTATTGCTAGAGACTAAAAAAGTATGTATTTTCTTTCGAAATTTCTGTACGACCCCTGAAACAGGATCGTCCGACGTGACTTTTTTCTTTCAACAAGCATTGAAAAGTAGTCTAAGCCATCCTATGTTTATCTTTATATCTCTGACACTTTTTAGGATATAGCTCTCAAATTTTGTACATAACCTCATTAATGTATGGCGTACATTTTACTAGGTGGGATTTTCATGTACGGGGTTTGTATGCAAAATAAAAAAGAATATATAAAAATGAACGAGGCATATATTTTCTTAACGTTGTCCGTTTTCCTACTTTATTTTGAACATTTTTTTTTTTCAATTTACGTTGCTCACTTGTCTCTTGTAAATACAGAATTAAAGCATGTTATCGCCTCTTTGGGACATCCTGTATACGTCTACGATCAATATTAAGGAATAAAACTGAAAATCAATAGTTTTCGGACACCCTGTCAGTCGAATATCGTTATAACGTACTTTAAGGGACCAAAGGTTTTGTTTGCTTCATCCGGTGGTTCGCTATATCCGAACCGTTAAAAAAATGCTTGAGTTCACAAAATACATAGCTCATTTATTGCTATAGCTATTCAATAATCATGTATATTTAGCAAACAAAATTATAAAATCTATTAAAAATGATCATTAATGAATTAAATTATCTAAAATCAATTACATTAACCTGACACAATCCTAATTAAATTAAATAGAAAGAAGACAAATGTAAATAAATTCATTTTATTTTTAATTGTCACTCAAGGCAATTGTCACAAAGGAATAATCGATAATCTGCTTACGTGATACGGATTTCAAAAACAATTTATGAATTTCTTTTTCCCAATACATGAAATGACTCCAATGCCATTCCTTTCACTGTCTATGTAGAAAAAAACTTGTTAATTACACGCTCGGCCGCAACTGTGGGGTTGCAAACAGGGAACGAGAATATTTAATATTCCCGAAACCAAGCAAGTAAATTAAAAAATAACTATCAAACTAAGTATTAATAAATTAATGCGTGACTTTTTTAAAGACATACTATAATATTCAGATTTATAATCAATTATAAACCATAATTTGCTCTAACTATTATGAGAGATGAATTAATTTAGTTATATCTATTCATGGGGAGGGGAGGGGGGGTTATTATAAACATTGCATTGTGTGTCAAACATTCACTTTCTTTTTCACTACTTTTGTGGAATACTCAAGAGATATTGATAAAAGTCATTTTTCTTCTAATCCTATTCGTTAATTTTTTTAAATATATATACATACCTATATGAGTTTTTATTTCTTACAATGATTGTGTGCTTAGTTTTAATCATGGGAATTGGTTTTAATATAAGAAATGTGTTTTTCTCTGCTGTTTGTGTTTCCTCTTTTATTTTTATCACATTTTCTGTCTTTATTTTTAGCAAATTCCAATTATTACTGCGTATACACAGACGTCTAGCATATTTTTAGTATCATAATATTAGCTGTAGAGTATAAATTTGACAGCTAGCAATATCCGATGATATGCAAGTGAAAATAAACTCCTGAAGGATGTACCTTTTAATTTCCTCTTAATATATTTCTAGGTATGGCACATGCAGACTCTTACTGACTTCTCTGTTTTTGTTATACTATTTTCTTATATAATTTTAGATTTGATCAGTTTGTTTTGGTTCTAATGATTTTATTACTTATTTTAACTAACCAAGCTGATCTGACTTTGATGAGTAGCAACAGTGACATGTAAAAATGTATAGTGTGAATATTAAAAGACTATTTTATTATAAAACGATTTTGTAGATACTGCAAGAAGCAATTTTTTTGGAGGGAACATTACACTTTTAAACAGAAGAAAAATAATATCTCGGTTATGAAAGATATTCCCATTCCTGAGAAAAAACCCTCAAGTTAAATTGATGCAGATGCACATAAAATTTTATTAGTATATAAAACTTAAATCCTTTCAGATTAGTTTCGGCGTGACATCTGTACGTATCTTGCATAACTCAGAAACGATTAATTGCAAAATGTTTAAATTTTGTATTTACCACTTCTGTAACATCTAGTTGTGACCTTTCTTTTTGATGGAAATTCAGTGGGTAGTTTATTTAGAGAGTACATTCCCCCCCCCCCCAACACACACACACAAACACAAAATACATTCAATACATTAAATCTGTCGGCAATTACTGTTTAAACTTTTACAGGGAAGAACGATAAACTGTGTAAATATCGTAAAATGAAATCCTTTAAGTGAAGTGTGTAAAAAATGTGTATAATATAATAGGCATAAAAGGAATTCATGGTCCACACCAGTTTTTTCAAATGCATATTTAGTTATGTATAAACAATTTGCTTTACTTATCAAACAATTCATTTTCCATTATATATTGAATTTTTTTACCTATTTGTCTTATTTTTTTACTTTAGTGGATTTCGATTGCTTAACTCTATGTTTACTTTTAAAAAGTCGGATAAAAGATAGAAATGCTTTATCTAGTCATCTGGAAATTGATTTTTACTTAGTAATGTTAAAATTATCAGTGTTCTCTAAAAAACTATACGGTTGTATGAGCTTATTGAGTTGATACTTAATTGTTCATAATTTTCTACAACTTAGTTTTAAGAAAGCAAGTTTTGGAGACTTCGTTTTGTGTCACCTTAGCGTTTATCGTTCAAAGATAAATTATTTTTTTTTACCTCTTTAGAGTTAAAAGATTTCCCAGCATTAATTTACAACGTGACTACTTATCATACTCAAAAAGTTTCTTAATTAGATGCTCTACCGCTCATTGAACTCCAATTTTCTGTCTTGGAGAGCTTTTAACTTGATTGTAACTTAACAACCAGAAGTTACCTAACTCTAAACTTATTCCTACGGGAACAACCGGGTCTGGTCTGATTAATCTTTGGTGTGTTAGTTATGGAGCTTATCCTAATTTTGCTAAATTTTGCTTTCACCAATGAATTTTTAAATTTCATGTTTGTGTACCTTATGTTCCGTAATTTACATCAGTAAGAATCTAGAACTCATCTGAAAAGTTTTGGTAGCAAAGTAAGTTGCCAATAAAATGTTAAATTACGAGGGGGATTTTTAATAATAATTAGTATACTCGTATTATAACGGTATTATGTATTTTTCTTTAAAAGTTATAAGCTCGTGTAGCTTTGCCTTAACCACGAGCCCATTAAAAGTTTTAAGTCTATATAACGTACATAGGTTTTATACTGAAATCTCACTTATTCTGTGTGGTGTGAATTCAACTTTTTCATCGTTAACTATATATTAGACAAGTGAAAAGGATGAATTCGATAACATTGAGTGCAGTTTTCAGAAAAACAATATTTGACACACACACTTAAAAAAAATCGGAAACACGATTCATTTTGCAATTTCTTCAGAGGCAATCTTCTTTGACAGTCACGTTACTTGCTTCACTGTGTGCTATTTGTATAACCGACATCGTCACATTGAGAAGCTGTTGCAGCATAATGATTTAATTAACACATATTCTATCAAATGTACAGCACGTTATTTGCTTCACGATATGCGATTTGTGTAACCGACATCGTCTCGTTGAGAAGCCGTTGTAGCATCATGATTTGATTTACACGCATTCTATCAAATGTGATTATTGTGGGTAGTAATGAGGAAACTGCTATGTTATTATTTTTTGCGCTGTTAGTATATTTAGTTTTATTACGTTAACCCTTTCGTATCCTGCCGTCTTCAATTGAGGACAAATCAATTACCTACACTATCGTACAGGATGGATGTCCTAATTCTTGCACATGAAGAACCGCAATTTTCCTCGAAAATTTATTAATCAGGATTTTTTATTTTCTTTAATTACAAATTTAATTTATTGTCAAAAGAAAAACTTATTCAATGAGAAATTATTTAATCAGATCTGAAAGTTGTAAAGAGCAGCACCACCAGACAATTCGCTATTTCCCTTAAATTAATAAGGGACTAACAACTATTTCAAACTTTACAAATAACATCATTTTGCAGATGTTCATTGTTGAAGAATTAAAAAAACTGTATGTATGCTGAAGAAAGTGAAGGGGAAGGGGAGGCACAATGTTGAAAGGAATGAAAAAAGCTGGTATAGAGCATTACTACATGTATGTCGCATGTACAGCTATTGACATTATTCTTTTTCTTCAATTGAATATTTATCTTATACTAAACAGTAAATATTCATAGTCTCATTAGAAAGTTATTATTTTTTTCCCACGAACTTTTAAAATAACTTTTTGTTTCATTATAAATATTGTTCTTAGTTGAAAATTAATTGGATTGTGTTTTTGTAATAAAAAATGGAGAAGAGAATTTATTTTGAAGAACTCTAAAGAAATAAAGTTTTTGGGCATGAAAAATATTGAACTTTATTCCACTTTCAAATCAATAAAGAGCGATGAAACTATAGTTCTATTTAAGTCAATATTTAATGTAAAGACTTTTGTCCATTCTCTAAAAAGCATTTATTAGAAGTAATTGTAAACTTCGTGGCGTTTTGAACTTCTTAATCCGGTATACCAATTACTGTCAGACATTTTAGAAAGAGAATTAAAGCTTTTAAAATCAATAATAAAATTGTGGATAAAGTTTTTTTTTATTTTCTTTTTACAATGGATTTCTTTCATGATTTTTTTTCCCACCATTATAAAGCAATTTTCTCTTTTCGAAACTTCTTACTTTTTTTTTTAAATCTATTTGCAATGAGGTACTTTACACTGATATAACATTTGTTTTGTGTTTGATCTGCTTATGTGTTAGCACTTTCGAAATCCACAATACTTTCTTGAATAAATCATTAAATCTCAATAAAAGTGTTTATAAATAGTGTATTTGATAAATATTTAGCAAAGTTATTGAGACTGTCTCTAATGGTTACTTAGGAGGAACTAAACTCACAGGAAGCGGATTCATTCATACAAAAGTTCGTCAAAATCAATAATACTTTTAAAAATGATAATAAAACGGTTTATTTAAAAGTAAATAATTTTGTACAAAACATACATAGTAACGATAAAAACTAAATGTACATTTCGAAAGGTACGGAACTAAGGGCGCTCAACGGCTGCGGATTTTTAGGGAACAGGATAATTTGCAATTTTTGAAAGTGTCGGAAAAAGTAGGAAATTTTGTAAAAATAAATCGGAGCTGGGAAATAATCAGACGACGCTTTTAAGTTACTATGAGAAAGATAACCTTTTTTTTGTGCTCCTTAAAACATAATTATATGTTAAGCATTACATTTTAACATCCACATTCTTTTCATCATATTTTATTCTTAACGATTTAATTTGACTTGTTTTAAGTAAGAGCATTAATTTAATTATCATTAATATTTCATGTTTTGATTTCTAAATCTTGTACGTTTGAACCCTACTCAATCAAACCAGGAATAGAAAGTAGATAAAGAAATAGAAAATAGTAGTTAAGTAGAATTGGTTAAGAAATTTGCTAAGGATAGTTTCATGATCACAGTGTTATGACCTGGAAACAGGCAATTCGCAATTGACAGTCTGGTGGATACCTCGTATTCTGACTAGGAATGACAAAAAATATCAGGAAATTTACAAGTAATAGTTAAACGGATCACCTTGGAACTCTTTTCTCCGTCAGTAGCGAAACATTTTGCCAGTTACCATACAACCAGTTTTCATTTTTTTAGGAACACAAATAATCTTCATATTTTATCGTAACTGATTTCCATATCACACATTCAACTATAAAATACTAATATGTGGATCCTACGAGAGATCTACACCAAAACATTTTCAAATTATCAGGATTACATCATCGCCATTTTTTTTTTTAGATTACTAGAACTGTGAAACTAGAACGCTGTGATGGGTCGCGAGAAAATATTTAATTTCCAAAACCACTAACAATTTCCATTTTAGTTATTTAATACATTAAAGTATTTAACTAAGGAGACACGTACAGCCAAAAATAGTTCATGTAGAAAAACAGAAAAACATGTTAAATGGGAGTTGTATGCGACAGAAAAATGTTTTGCTGGAAAATAAATTTTCTGCTTAATACATATTTCAGTTAAATGATGTGTTTCATCCTGAAGCGTACCGGACACTTGAGTGCCCCCTCTCCTGAAGATCAACGTTCAAGAGGTCACTGCGATAGAGATTTATCTGCCGAAGGAAGAAAGATAATCGGGGATTGGGCTGAATACAGTAATACAACCCCCAATTCT
The DNA here is from genome assembly GCA_038373885.1 of Cheiracanthium punctorium. Classification (NCBI taxonomy): domain Eukaryota; kingdom Metazoa; phylum Arthropoda; class Arachnida; order Araneae; family Cheiracanthiidae; genus Cheiracanthium; species Cheiracanthium punctorium. The sequence continues at coordinate 1,569,605 of JAWZYV010011819.1, forward strand.
CGACTCTCTCAGACCCCTTGCACACAATGGTTAACCTCCCTTAATTACTTTTCGAGGAATCGGGATTCGATGAATCGGCCCATGGCCGTTTTTCCTACTCAGCGGGGGAAGAAGTAAACTTTTGTATGAATACTTTATAGTCTTCATACAAAGTCAACTGTCTACTTTTCTAGGTGACAGTTTTCAAACATACAACAACCAGAAAATGTAATCAAAACAATTTCTTTGAAGCTCAAGCTGATTTCTTGATAGTCTGATATCATTTTGCTATCGTTAGTACTGATATTTGTAAATAATTATATTTACCATACTGTACATTATTTACATCAAGCAAATTAAGAATTTTATTAATTTGTTTGATATAAAGGCAATCAATGCGAAAAATAACAAAGCATGCATTTTCTGGTTACAATGTTGTTTTTTAATTATGCCATAATGATTATCTGAACGGAATATGGTACAGCTATATCTCTTGTCACTTAACTCATCCATTTTTTTGTGTAATTCCTGTGACCGAGATGCATTCTATATTCATAAAACACGTGTAAGAGTAATTGAGTTTTAAATTCAAACTTTTAACGTAATTTCATTTGACATAAATGTGAATACAAATCCCCTAAGCTATTCAATTCGAGAAAATGGGCAAACTCTTATAGCCCTCCATCCGTGTTCAGCTTCCTACAGAGACCACATATCAAAATTATGCATTTAGAACTCTCCTCTGGTAAGAAAGTAATATCATATTTAGATAACATTTCAAATCGCACAGCCCTTATCCATATTTTAAGAGGTGACACTATTCCGATGGTCCTTTTCCATGATGCCCTCGAGTGCCATTTTCTGTGTTCTTGCCTTCGCCAATGTCATTACAGACTATCGTACTTGGAAATAGTTCTCTATTCTCTTTCTGTTTTAACCGAGATTAGCAGTAAAAGATGGTAGTAATGCAGTCAATTAAAGACATTGTTTACAAGATGACGAAAGTTCTTGCGCATTTTACGCTGTAGATAATATCGAGAGAAAGGCAGTGCTCACTTGAGATGCGCATACGTTGAATGTTTATTACGAAATAGGTTTTTGTACTTTACATTAATTATCATCCATTAAAGTGTTTTTACCGTTTCGTCTTTGTACAGTTTTTCGTAATACAGATGAACTACTCTATTTTTACGCAATTAAATTTTTTAAGGGTACCGGACACTAATGTCGTTTTTTTTTTTTTTTTTTTTTTTTTTTTCGTATGTAAATATATCGCCTAGCCAAAACTACTAAAGTTAATAAATGCGAAATTTGAGATTTTTTAATTTAGGTGCTAGATTAGGCAGGATTTTCCAAAATTCGAAAGCATTGGGGATAGGAGGCCAAAATGTTCTTTTAATATAGCCTGCGTGATCGCAAAGAAAAAGTTATAAATGCCCGTGGTCCCTTGAATGGCATTATAACCGAACTTAACCTATTTTATCACATCTCAAATCACACAGACCTTATCCAAATGTCAAACAGCACCACTACTCGATGGTCCCTTTTCATGATGTCCTCAAACTTTACTTCCTATGTTCTTGACTTCCGCGATACCGTTACAGAATACTGTAATTGGAAATGATTATCAATTCTTATTGTGTTTTTACTGGATTTATTAATGAAATGGTCATAGTAATACGATTGGAAAGACACATTGTTTACAACAGTTCTTATGCATCTTACTATGTTGATATCGAGAAGCGCTGCCGTTATCTTGACTAACGCTTAGACAAATGTTTATAGCTATATTGATGTTTATAAAATACGTTAAGTAATTTTTCACATCTAAATTATCCTTATGCTTTAATATTATCGAAATTTAGACCATTAAATTTACATTTAATTCCTTACTATATTCTTTGCTTCGCAATAATAATAGATTAAATAAACTCGTTCATGTATTCGGCATGATTGGAATTAAAATTATTTTTCCTTTTTTTCTGTGTAGGGTAATTCTTGCGTTTCATATATTCCCAAAGAAATTCATTTCAATGGCATTTAATCTAACATTTAGTAAATACATTTTTACTCATTTATATTCATTTAAAATGGAAATTGAACTGTAATATATATTTAAATTGTGTGTTTAATATAAGTACTAGTTTAAATTCTTCTTGCAACCCTTAGATTTCATTATGATTAATATATTTCCACTCTATTCTTTTTTTTTATTTTTTATAAAAGATTAAATAATTGCACTATTTAAACAGAGCTTTTATTGATTGAAACATTATTCTATTGCAAGAATTATTGAAATCATTGCTGGATTTCCAATTTCTGCAGTTGGAAAAGAAATTTCACAATGAAAGTTGTGGAATCTCCTTGTTTTAAAATGCTCTTTTTCCTTTATCTGTTATAAAGTTAAGCTGGTTTTAAGTTTCTGCTTATTCAGTAAAATCAAGTTTTAACCAATTGGTTCAGAATTTTAAGAAGTTATTCATTATCAATTATAATAGCTAAGATATATTTAAGAAGAACTAAAAAATTTAACTGCTAAGCGTGAAATTATAAGTACTGTAACAGTTTAGGAACTTTCTTTTAGAAAGCTTAATAAATTCTATCAACTTGCTAAATACCAAATAATCGTTTGATAAAATGTATTAAATTGATAGTCAAGTTTCCTAACTAGGTTCCTTAAACAATTGTGTTTTCTCCGAAATTTGCATCAATAAAATGAACAAACTAGCCCATGCGTATAGCTTTATGTTTGAAATTTTGTAACATCGAAATGTTTTTGGGGGTGGGGGGTGGACATGATTAGTGAGATATAACTAACACAGGGTGTCCAACGGCGACTAAAAAGTCGACTTTTGCTACTAATTTAAAGATAAGACGACTTGGGCGACTGTTTTGAATAAAAATTGTCACTTTTATTCAAAACAGTCGCCTGATCTGGTCGCCTAATCGGGTTTTTTAATCGTATTATAAAAATGAATGTACTATATGTTCTGTTACATAACGCATGAATTTTTTTAATTTCTTATTTTATTCATTCCTTCTTAACTAAAGTTAATTGAGGCATGTTTATTTTTAAAATACAAAATTATGCAAAAATGCTACTTCTTTAGCAACTAAAATTAAGAAAATAGCAACTAAACTGGCGACTTTTTTAAGTCGGTCAGGCTACTAATGAAACTATTTTTGCCTCCTGATATTGGTGGACACCTTGCCAACAGGAGACTTTTCTTGTCAGTCGATAAAACTCTACTGCTTTATTTATTGGAAGCTTAAAAACTTATTCAAAGTTATTAAAAGTAAAGTAATATTCAAAGTAATTAATAAAAGTAATATTCAAAATTTATATAAACGTTAGTCTAAACTTAGATGAATCTTGATAACTCTACAAAAAGGGAAAATTATTTCTCATGTTTAAATTTTAGATAATTCAAAAGAGACGGTAGATGACATCAATTTCTCAAAAGGAAATGAAAATCTTAGAGCAGTGTTGGATATCTAAATTTGCTGCAACAATCTTAAAACACGTTAAAGTGAATGTTCAGTTTCAGACCATATGTCTGAGAATAGCGAATAGTATTTTATACCATAGCTCAAATAAGTATTCCGAAATCATCATTGTTTTGAGTAATGAATATTTATAAATAGTTATAATTTCTAAAAATGCAATGCAAAAATTGATAATTCAGTTTCTTTAATATTAACTTCCTCTAAAAATCATAGTCTAAAAATTTCTTTTTCCTTTTTTCAAATATTTTATACCATCATTCTTTTTAAAGTTCATATTTGTTTTAAACTTTTAAATATCACTTATTTAATAGAAAAATCAAATTCAATTAATTAACAAAATTGTATCGTAAAATTTTATTTATGTTTATGGAACTTAAATTTCATATTAGATTTAATATTTTTGTTTTATATTGTTCTACAAGTTGCACTAATTTTATAAAACAAAATCAATTAATAGTAATTGAATAAATCTTCGCATGAATATTAAATTTTGATTGTGTTAATAAAATGCTTTTAAATCCAGCTTTTAAAACTGTTAATAAAATAATTGGGAATTCAGACTTTCATTAAAATTTTTAGTTGTGTAATAAAATAACTTTATCTTGCAGAAAATCTTCATCCTGATTAAATATGAGTTTATTTATTAGTTTATATCAAGTTAATGTTATCAAGTAAGTTATATCAAGCAAGTTAATTAGTTTATATAAAGTTAAGCGTGTTGATCATATTATTGAAACTTAAGATTTCTTATTTCTATTATTTTTAACTAGCTGAAGTACCCGTCCTCGACGGGTTAGTGAATGCAAATTTCCAAAAAGCAAGAACTTTCGTAAGCATTGTAGGAGTACACAGAATGAATGTAGTATGTTGCCAAAGTAAAGAAAGCGAAGTTATAATTTTTATGTATTGTTAAAATATTACATGTTAGAGAGTAACTAAGTAATACCATTTCATTCGCTTTAGTCGTAATTATGGGATGCGCGAATGAATATTTACACATACTGAAATAATTTTCGCAAAATCTCAAAATTTAATCAACATTTTGAAAAATTGGAAGCCTAGAATTTAAGTTGAGTGACAACCTATCATGTCACCCAAATTCGTTTCATTCCCTGCAGTCTTTATTTCGTGATGCTGGAACAATTTTCAGCATTTTAAAACGATTTTCGCAAAATCTCAAAATGTAATCAAAATATTTTTAAAATTCAACGCCTATAAATTAAGATTAGCAACTACCTATCATATCACTAAATTTCGTATCATTCGTATTAGTCGTTATTACGTGAAGTTTGAAGAAATCATCATTGAACGTATTTTAAAAGAATTTTCACAAAATCTCAAAATCTAATAAAAATGTTTAAAAAATTGGACTCCTATAGTTTATGTTGAGCAACCATCTATCATGTGACCAAATTTCATATCATTCGCTTTAGTCATTATTACTTAATGCGGGAACAAAGATTCACTCAGTTTTAAACGATTTTCGCAAAATCTCGAAATCTGATCAATTTTTTTTTAATTAGATGCTTATAGTTTAAGGTGAGTGACCACCTATCATTTCACCAAATATCATTTTTTAACCTTTGCAGTTATTACGTGATGTGCGAACACAAATTTACGCAGTTTGAAATGATTTTCGCAAAATTTTAAAATCTAGTCAAGATTTTTTTTTAATTCGACGCCTATGTTTTACGTTGAGTGAGCACCTATCATGACACCCAATTTCATATCATTCGCTTCTGTCGTTTTTACGTGATGCTGGAACACAAATTTACGCAGTTTGAAAGGATTTTCGCAAAATCTCAAAATCCAATCAAGATTTTTTTGAAAATTCGACGTCTATGTTCTAAGTTGAGTGACCATCTATCATGACACTCAATTTTATATCATTCGCTTTAGTCGTTTTTACGTGATGCTTGAACACAAATTTACGCAGTTTGAAAGGATTTTCGCAAAATCTCAAAATCCAATCAAGATTTTTTAAAAATTCGACGCCTATGTTTTAAGTTGAGTGACCACTTATCATGACACCAAATTTCATATCATTCGCTTCTGTCGTTTTTACGTGATGCTTAAACAAAAAAGCGTCACGGACAGAATGACAGAATGACAAACTTTTTTTTAAGGGTCGCATCGGATTCCCGGGTACTTGAAACGGATGGAAATCGCAAAATTTTTGAATTCCAAGAAATGTACAGACAAAAGTCTAATTTTATTTATATAGATAGATAAACAATTTCCAAGTGTTGACTTAAGGACTCCTCTGCATAGCTGTAGTTAAAAAAAAAAGATTGTTGTTTTCGTCATCTTTTTTATTTTAGACACGTGTAAATATATTATAAGTCTTATTCTAATAAAAATAAAATACATATGAAATTTTATTTGCTTGACATAAGTTTGCATTCTTAGAATTCTCGCATTTAAAATCCCCATGGTAACGTTTCTGTTCGCCCATATTTTGTTTCAAAACATGTAAATCTATATTTTATCGTTTAACCCCGCTTCCTAGTACTTTTCTAGATTGTCATTTTTCAGCTCTTACACCAGGAAGTTATGACCACCACGCCTTTTATAAATCCATATATTATGAGAACTAGAAATCTCGGAGTGTGCTATTAGAATTCAAGTCAGCTCAACTACTTCTGGATAGTCATTTTTCATGTAACTCTTGCAAGTTGTGAATGTATAACAGTGACATTGTTCTTTGTTATTTCCTTCATTTTATTGAAATGTGTTACACCTTCTAGTGGTTCAAATTATTTTTCACCTATATCTTCTGTTGTTTCTAAGAAATGAAAAATTCTCTCATTTTTATCCGTTAGTAAGTAAACTGTTGTCAGCAGGCAAGTTATACCGTTAAAAATACATATACATACAGCGAAGATAAGCGGGTACATCATTGCCACTGCCTTCTTTCAAAGAGGTTGCAAATTTAAAGTACAAAATGTACTATTTCTGTTACACTTGGTTTTGTCAGTCAAGTTCTAATAAATTTTTCAGTAAAATTTGAATATCATTTGTAAAAATCTGTTTGAATTCGCATCTTTTTGCACGCAATGAATTAATGCATATTTTTTCATTACAAAAAATCAACTGCTTCACCCCCCCCCTGCTCCGTTAACCAAAACTAAAATGTGTAAACTGATTATTCCGATATTTTACTATAACTGACTGACTGCATTTTTCCATCAGAAGCACTGTACTCGCATAGAGCAGAATCTACAAGGCTTTAAAAAAATGATTTAAACTTTGCAGCGGTATCTCAACTGAGGAATGGTCGGCACTTTCTACTGACTTCGCTAAAAGAGGTATTTTCAAAAAAATATACAAAATGCATTATTTAAGTATCAAATTTAAAATTAACACAGTATAGAAAAGTATTTTGCAAAACTATCCTTAAAAATATGTGCGGGGAAAAAAACCAGTATATTTCATACTATGCAGACATAACATTCATTTTTTCGCTACGACGTAAGTTGAATGATATCAAAACTGTGCAGTCTACAGGGTGTCTCAAAAAACACTGACTTAAGCTTTTACTCCTTAAATATTGATCGTAGGCACACACAAGAAATTGCGAAGTTACAAATAAAAAGGTAAATTTTTATACGACCCTGTTACAGAAAAAATTCCAAGTTAGTAAAATGGTTCTCGTACGTTTATTTGGCGATGCACAAAATTTCAGCCCTTCCTCTTAAAAAGGCTGAGAGATATGTTTAAGTATAGGCCTATTGCATAGCCCCTCAGCAATTTTTAAAGTGACTGAGGGAGTATAAAATAGCAGTAATGGCAAAGGTACTATGTATTATGCAATCATTATTTTCTTTCGTTATTTATGTAAAGTCTCAAACACGATCTTCGAATGCGAAGTTTTACTATTCGAGAGCTACTGAAAAGTGATTTAAGTCAACATATATTTATTTTCTTGCCTCAAGCTGTTTATGATGAAATGCTGTAAATTTCTCCATCACCTACGCAATGTATGGGGCATATCTTACTAATTGGGAATTTTTTGTGTACGAGGAACCCTATAAAAATTTAAATTTTGCTTTTATTTAGATTTCATTTCCGAAAGATTTTAATCGACATCATAAAATTCTGTACCTTTTTTTCACGTAACTTTGTAATTTATTGTATACTTCTATGATCAATATTTAAGGAATAAAAGCCTAGGTCAGTGTTTTTGGGACATTCTGTGTATGCGTTGAATGGAAGATTTTTAGTGAAAGGCATGTACATCAGCTTATGAATGTATGAGGGAAATTTTACTAACTGGGAATTTTTTTGTACGGGGACCCTATAAAAATTTTAATTTTGAATTTACTCAAATTTAATAGCCTAAATTTTTTATCGATTTCATGGACCATTTTTTTAAATGTATAACTTGGACCTTGTGTATGTCTATGATCAATATTTAAGGAATAAAAGTTTAGGTCAATGTTTTTGGAACACCATGTATATGCATCGAGATTTTTAGTCATTTTTATACTATTGCAGTTTTGCTTTACACAATAATATTTTATTAGATTGGTCCTATTTCTAATTTTAAAACATAGCAGTGATTCTTGCAAACACCATACTATTAGCTTGCATAAATGGTGATCTGTTTAACATGTTACGTGATTCTTGTAATAAATGAATAAACTCGACTCTCAAATTAAGAATAACATTCTGAGACACCAAAAAATAATTAAATTTCTGCTTCCTTTACCGATAATGCGAATTTTAATTTTCTGTAGTTCTAGATCTTATTTGTGTATTCAGCTTGCCTTCCTAATTCATCTTACGGTCGGAGATTAGGAAACCGAGGCTATACGAATCCGTTTTACAAAACAGTCTTATCATCTGTTTCCGAAGCGATTCAATTTGAAATTTAACATTTAAATAACAATTCGTTTCCCAAAGTCACGTCTATAGATCACTCTAGATCATTGATGCGAATAATACCAGATTATATAAGGTGTTATATGTAGTTATTGATAGCAACCGCTGAATTGCATTTTCTCGTCGCTGAAAGCAAGTATGTGGGGTGGGATTGATTAATACAAGTCAAATTACATCAGTCGTATAATTTATTCAATATTTATAACTTCATTTAATTATCTTCATCATGAAAATTTGTATGATTACGTAATTTAGTACTATGATATTGGTGCTTTAAAAATAACATGAATTGAGCCGTTATGCACTCATCGTTACATTTTAAATACTTTATATTTTGCTTGTTTATTCTTTTGAAGATAGTATGGGGTTACAATGTCATATATATATATATATACATATATATATATATATATATATATATATACATATATATATATATATATACATATACATATATATATATATATATACATATGTATATATATATATATATATATATATATATATACATACATATATATATATATATGTATATATATATATATATATATATATATATATATATATATATATACATACATATATATATATATATATATATATATATATATATATATATATATATATATATATATATATATATATATATAGCACTTAAAACATATATTGAGACTTTCTTATTATTTAAACTTCACACAAATATCAGTTGTCTCATGAACATTTGACCATTGATTTAGAGTATTCTTTAAAATAAGAAAACTTTAACAGTCTAAGTATTATCTTACAGAAAAAAAATGACATAATTCAATAAGTTGAGGCGAATTTCTGCTTGTAAGATTGACATTGAATAAGGAGAATGCTAATTAGTGATCCTGGAAATATCGCATCACCAAAGGAATTTTCAGGAATGTGAGATAGTCTTGATACTGGTCTGCAAGTGAAAGCCCATCAGCTCGCGTTCAAATTTTGGATATAACTCAGAATGTCGTTCATAGTACTTATCAATAATGAAGTGGAACTACCAGCGAATTTTGTACTTCATTTATGCGCAGTTACACAAATATTTTTCCTAGATCCAGAAATTTCCAGAAATAGCCTCTTCTCTGGTCGATCTGTACATTTTCACAATTGCACAAATTCTACAAAATTCTAAATTCTTTTATTAACTTTCCCCCATGATTTTTTGGAAGCTTTTTAATGAAATTGTATTTTGTCTTTCCCTCATCGTGTCACGCTTAAAAACAAGGCGCCTCCCCTTTATGGAAGTTAGAAGTATTAAAGTTGTTGTTAAATCCCATTTGGCCAAGTGGTTTGGATTCCTGACGCTTGTCCAGGAAACCGGGGTTCGATTACTGGCGGAGAAAGAGGGTTTCTATGAAGTAATGGTTACGTTTATGATAATTAAATTGAATATGGTAGTAGATGGTAATATTTTATGATAATTAAAAGAAACTTTCATAAAATAATAAAGTTTGCTTTCGCGTTGTATACAAAACTTTGCTTTAGTTACAAAAACAAACTAAACAAATACGTTACAAATACAAACTAAGAACTTTAGTTGCAGATAGGGACATCTAATGAAAAATTATATTTCTTTACTTCTATTTTAAAACTTCAGTTACAAATAGAGTATGTGTTTCATTTGTAACTAAAAAGCAAAAAATGAAAATTAAGTAAAAATACAATTTTTAAAAAGTAGAAGCTTTTTATTGTGGCGCCCTAAAAGGCATAAAATTTAAATTTATTCTTCCTAATATATGCTATAAATGAATAAAAGTTTCAAAACTAAGAAAACTTTTCATAAAAATATAGATATTTCAATTTTGCAGGAGACGAAAATTTTTAAATGTTCAAAATATTTTTAAAAGCATTCCAGACCTTTGCAATACAGACACTAATGACTAAATCAATGCCTTACAAGAAAATACAGATCAAGTGGAATATTAGTCTCGAACGCTTTTTAAAATATTTTGAACATTTAAAAATTTCCATCTCTTGCTAAAGTGAAATATCTATATTTTTCTGAAAAGTTTTCTTAGTTTTTAAACGTTCATTCATTTACAGCAGTATCATCGCAAGAATAAATTTTTATTTTATGTTCCACAATAATTATGTTCCACAACACCATTTAGGCTCCACAATAAAGCTTCTGCTTTTAAAAATTGAATTTTTCCTTACTTTTTATTGTTAATGTGCAGCTTATTAGTCTTGTCTTTTTTTACTTTTTAACTTTTAATATTAAATAAATGTACGAAACTGAAAACATTTAAAGTTTTTTTTTTCTTTTTACGAACCTCTTTAATATCCCTGTATGAAAAGTACATCCTTTTTATTTACTGATTCTCTGATTTTTTTAGTTAAAGCTCGTTACTTTGTCTTATGTCTAAACACTACGGTTTAGCAAGTACTAATATCCTTCAGAAACAATCGTTAAGGTGAAATAATAAGCAAGTATAAGCTGAAAAATAATATACCTCCAATTTATATTGCCAAGCAGAAGAAATGTTGTTCTCTTAACTGTCCTCAGAAAATGTAAAGTAAAAGAATTAGAAAAAATAAAATAAAAAAAAAAAACCATGAATAAGTAGTCATGTTTATTTTTCTATTTAAAAAAATCCGCTGGGAAAGGACATTTTGAAGTAGTGTTCTTCTTTTACTTAATGGTACACCCAAAAGTTTTAACAATTAATCTTACTTTGCGCAATATAAATAAATAATTACTTAACTGGGAGACGGAAAAAAAAGAAATGTCAAGCATTGTTAATCAGTTATGAAACATTTGTTGGGCTTTGAATTAAAATTTAGTCGAGGTACATAACAAGCGATTATTCTAAAAACAGACAGAATTATTTTTGCTGTTGTACTTCAATTTGCTTATTATGTTCGCTATAAATTTGTGTACCTATTTTATTGTAAGTCTGTTCACCAGTTCATTAATTTACTAAACATTCTCATGTTAGTTAATGCATTTCCGTATTTTGTTAGTTTGAGAAATTAATATTTTCAGTCTATTAGGAATGCCTTTATAAATATTCTTCATGAAACAGAACTCTCTACTATTAACCTTTTCAACAATATAATCAATTTAAATTTTAACTCATGCATGCATACTTATCGAACGTTCAAATGCACATACACATTATTTTAACCCTATATCATTACATACTGACAACCTCCATACATGAAATACAAAGCTTATCTAATTCTCTAAACCTTGCCGATTATTCGAATAGCTTTTCATTCATTCGTCATCGATACACGAACTCGTATGCTCATTAACTTCAGTCATATTAACCAATTTATATGTAAATGGGGTTTTGCTGCATTTACCTTCGTTTCCGTTGAAGCAAAAATAATTAACAAATTTTCACAATGCTTTCACCGTATTCTTTCTATAGGTTTAATGTCTCTGACTTTGTTTCACGAGGTGCTTGTCCTAACTGTAGACGGTGAAGAATATAGTATTCTGCTCAGAGCATGAACATATAGCTTTTACGCGTCGCACATGCAAATGCAATTGTAAATTCAATACAGCCTCGCCCATAATTCGTAAAAAATTGGTTTAGCACTCAGACCGTTTCATATGGCCTAATAAATCTGTTGTTTTAATGTTGTTTTGATTTGAAATTTCTGGTAGTAGAACCGTAAAATATATGTTTTAATTGTTTTTGTTCTTCCTGTTTATGGACTGAAAAATATGTAAAATGCTCTTGAATATTTAAGTGACTATTTCAGAAAGTATATAATGTTTGATGCCTGTATGAATCTCTTGCCATTATTCTTGAATAAATAATTTACCCTAAGTGTTTGAAAATAGTAATCAATCACAATTAAACATTGTGCAATCAAGAAGTGTTTGTGCACACACCTTAATTGGTGTGCACTTTTTCAAATGTGTGTTTTAATTGTTTACGTGCTTTTGTTCATCCTGTTTATGGACTGAAAAATATAGAAAATGCTATTAAATATTTCAGTGACCATTTAAGAAAATTTATAATATTTGATGCTTGTATGAATTTCTTGCTGTTATTCTTGAATAACTAATTTACTCTACTTGTTTGAAAATAGTAATCAATCACAATTAAGCTTTGCGCTAATAATTTAAATGAACTCTGTGCTTTATATTTTACAATCCTCTGTGGTAATCAAAAATGTACAACTCCTGGGAAAATAGGACCCACTTGCTCTTTATTCGGCTGCCGATTGCCGGACAGCAAAATTATATGTATCATTCGTTTACAAATAAAGTATAATTCAATTTCCTATTCACGCAATTTGCATAAGACGGTGTCTTCACTTTTAATTTTGAATCATCTTCTTTTTTTAATGGCAACATTCTATTTTGACTTAACCTAAAGGAAAGATACTTTCAAATTATCCTAAATATAAATTTTCACCAACTTTCTACGGAATTTCAGGAGATATTGCGATTTTAAGGGGTTATTTCCAAATTGAGAACGGTATATGAAACTTCCCAATTTTTCACCTTATATCGATTTTGTTCACGAGAATTAAAATAAATATGATTTCCAAGGAAAATAGTTATTCTAGTCTCAAAACTTTTTGTAGTAAGAATTTTAAAACGAATGCCATTTATCATTTGCCATTGCAACTTAATCGAATTTTCGAAACGATTAACGCAATTCACTTTAGATAATTGTGAAATAAGCAAACTTTTGCTGATAACGTTTAAGGTAATTTTTATTCGAGAAACTTTATATTTAAAATAACTATTTTGATAATTTGTGTTAGTTGTTATTGCATTACGAATCTAAAATATTAATTTAAAATTACAGTTTCAATTTAACTTAAATAACAGATTACCTTACTTATGATTTTTTAAAGAACTTTTCTATTTATAATTTATATGACGGTGTTTTATTTAACTGACCTTTAAGCTTGCTGTATTTTAATATTAGTATTAAAATTGTTAGCATGACATTAGAGAATGCAATATTGTTGTTTTACTGTTCTCATAAATCATAGAATATTTTCGTTTTATAAATATATCTAGAATTTTCATCAAATACAGCTTACTTCAATTATAACATTACACATCTTTAAGTAATAAAACAGTGGGATTTTTCTAAATGGGCTTACGTTTGTTGTAAAACTTTTGTACTTATAAACACTTTCTAATTTAAGTTAAAAATTTTATTGAGGTATTTTGAAGGTTCCCTTAGTCAGGTGAAGTACTGCTAGAAACATTGCTAAGAGTGAAAGTCTGTCTTCTGTCCACTTGACCAATACGAGCATGAAAGCACATAATACTTAGCAATACTAAGCAATAGCCGAAGTTGGTAAATGATTTCATGTAAAATAGGGAAATAAATGTAAGATAATTTTCACATGTAAGACATACTTAAAGATGTCTTGAATGTTATTTTCTTTAAAATAAATAAATAAATAAAACGTGATGTATTTGCGAAATGAAATTAATAACTTTCATAAAATTATCACTTTATAACTGGATATACGGCCTCTTAACTTATAAAGATATTTTAATAATAATATATATTTTAATTAGTAGATATATATTCTAATTAGCAGAAATAAGATACTTTCATTAGTAGAAAATCAACTCTTTTTAAAAATTTGAAATTTTGCACATGTAAAATTATTTTCTGCATCTATTTCCGTCGAAATTTGACTAAATCACAATTCGTATTTATTTAATATTAATTAATAATTCATATGAATATTAATATATTATTAAAATTTTTAATAACAGCAAATTATGTTTGGGTGACAGTATTGAAAATATATTTATCAGAGCTGTTATTGAAATAATACTTTTAGATATAAACTTTCTCGGATTGCTTAAAAACAACGGATTTTAAAGAAAAACTCTTACAGACTTTATGCGATAAATTGAATTCATTTTCATGTTAATTTGTTTTTTTATTGTAATTTAAACTAAGAATGGTTTTACATCAGGACCGGAATTATAGCTGCAGAAAACAATTAAGGAAGCTTTTTTATTACTTGGAGTTTTCTGTTTCAACTTCGTCTCAAACTTTAGTTTTACCTTCTTTCATAGAAAAGAATGTAGACGCTATTAATTAAACAGCGTGCGATTACTATTTTTTTAATTATTAAGATATATTTATTCGTAAATTAGTAGACTTTTTAATTTACTTACTTCGCAGTGTTCTTTCGAGAAATAAAGATCCGAGGATTAAAAGTGTTGTTCCATGGTGATCAAAATTGAATTAATTCTAAATCGCAGGACTGTAAAAGGCTTGACACTTCATTTTCTCTCAATCACATTTGCATTTATACTTGATGAGTGATTTTAAAAAAGTAAAGTTAAAAAAAAAAGTTTTAAGTTTTGGAGCTTTGCGAGATTTTTTCTAAAGGAATATTTAAAACAATTAAAGTTTACCAATTAACGAAATCTATGACTAAAAATAAATATAGTACCGTTTCTAGAATAGGCTTTTGTGTAAATTCATCAACAATAGCCTAAGTGATAGGGATTTTATAATTATGTTAATTGGGTGCCTCCGTTTTTTTTGATCGAGTTAGGATGGCTTACTTTTATTAAAGCATTAAAAAAAACTTCATAAGACATTATTTTTGAAAACTCTTTTGGAAAACAGTGCATTAAAAGTGTTTTAACAATTTTGTACAGTTACGAGATTTTTCATAGGAGCGTTTGCAAATGATTTTATCTGTGAAAATGAAAATTATATCAGTAGAGGTATCAAGGATGTATTCGTATATTTATTAATGTATAATATTTATTTTTAAAATTATTAGTGGAGCAAAAATTCTTTTTCATACCACTTATGTCATTATTATTATTTTGAATGCATCACAATTAACATCCCGCACATTTTAGAATAAGACTGCATAGTAATTTAAAATTTCTTCAACAGTTTATCTTTGCAATAACCAAATAAGATCACGAAGCAGAGAAAGCTAACATGCTAAATCTGAATTATCAAGCTGTATGACATTACTTTCCTCATATTTAATGGATTTTTCGGATGAAAAAACTGAAAGTTTAGCTTAGGATTATTCATAATTTTTCTATTTTCATTTGTAACACCGTGCTATTTGCACTATGTAAAATAATGCATTATTTTTGAATGTGCAAAACAATGCGAAATTGCGTTTATTTATATACAAAAGATTTCTTCAAAGGAATGTCTGTGTCTTGAATTCCAGACTGTATTTAGTTTCCTCTGGGAGAAACAGAAACGTCTATTTTAACTCTGTTTCAGCTTTATTTTCCGTTGATTTAATTTAATGAAATCGGCTTATAGTTGATAAGTTTTAAATTATGTTATAAGTGATAACGTTTAGTTAGAATGAAATACTTTATTTCAATCAAAGACTTTAAAGCAAATTAAAGTAAAACAGACTTGTCCAAACTTCTAACGAAAGGGGCCACTTGGAAAATTTTACCAGAATAAATTGGCCGGCTAAAATTTTTTACATACATAAAAAAATAATTTTTCTTAGGTATGTATAAGGGTAATTCGAAGATGTTTGGGTGACATTTTTATGAAAAATGGTGCAGAGGCATTCCATTAATATATCTATAAAAGCGGTTTTTGCTTGTTTCAGATGAATTTGTTTTTCTACATTTATTTCTTTAACCCTGCAAATAAACAAAAATACATTAATAAATAATACAGAAGTAATGTGGCCATATGTTGAAAAACCCTTGTCTAAAAGAAGAATAAATGCATTCGAATGAAAAAGGAAGATCCGCAAATAACATGGTATGCTGTGCATCCCCAAATATAGATTTCTTTTTTTAAACTTAACTGTAGGATTTACACAACATTATTTATCAGTCTTTTGAGATATTATAAGTCAGAACGCCCGGGGACAACTGAAAATTTTGCGCACCTTCCTACTTGCCAAAATACAATGGGGAGAAGGTTCTATATACAAATTGGCGCCCCTTAGGTCCTGCGTCCGGGGCCAGATGCCCCTCCTTACATCCCTCAAGCAATGCCTCGGCAGAACATCTGCGTGTTTTAATATCACCTACGAGAACAGCTCGTTTGCACTTCAGATTTTCAATCGCATCGTTTCGATGGTATTTTATAGGACATTTAATAGGAAGTGAACCATGTTCGGTTCGTTTTCTGAAGTTCCTCTGTAAAACTCAAATACTTTCAGACAAAGGCCTAGTTATTGCTCTTCTCCGCGACCAACGGCCTTTGTTCTGCTGCAATCTTGAAAAGACCTACCTTCACTTCAGTTCTTCAATCGTATAATTTCACAAATTTAATCGCAACAGTCCTACGCTTAGGTAAATTGATTCCTGTCAATATTATTACACTGCAAATTCCCAGCACACATTGGGAACACATTTGGAACACATTTATTGGAAAAAAGTGTTCCAGTTACCTAAATGTGTTCTGAAATGCGTTCCGAATGTGATTCTTTATAAAGGAAGTGTTCCGAAAGTGTTCTGAAAATGTTCTGAAAGTGTTATGCTTAGGATGTTTGTTAATCTAAACTTAGGAACACATTTGAGAACAGATTGGGAACACCTTAAGAATAGATTGGGAACACATATTAGGAGCACATTTGAGTACATATTGGGAACACTGGTGAAATCATTGCTTTCTTTGTTACAACGATATTGCTATGAGCGAGTAGCCTGAACGGTATAGCATTGGCCTCGAGATCGGGAGGTTCGGGGTTCGAATCCCGCTGCCGGTAAGTGAGAAAAAATAAAATCCAAGTCCACAAATTAATTCTAAAATTCAATAACCAATGACAGCACTAAATTATAGGAACGAACTAAAATTAAATAATTCATTAAAATCAGTTCCAAACTCTAAAAAATTCTAAGTCCAATTCCAAAACTAAAAAGTAGTTCCTAAACATAACACCAGATTGCAGCACTAAAAATTCAATAACAAATGGCAGCATTAAAATTAATAATTAAATGAAATAACTAAAATGTCCGAATCGAAACATAGCAGACTCCAAATCCAGAAAAAATACAACTCAACCATCCAGGATAGAAACAACTTAACTCCACCCCTTACGCCAATTGCGGCCGCGCCCCTTGATGACGTCACTTCCGCCGCACCTGCTCTTACTTTTTAGAAAGTGTTCTCAAATCTAATCCTAAAAGCATTCCTTAAAGTGTGCTAAAAAGGATGACAAAATAAGTGTCCTAAAAAGTATTCTGAAATGGGTTCCAAAAAGTGTTCTCAAAAAGGGGACAAAATAAGTGTTCCAAAAAGTGCTCTGAAACGGGTTCCAAAAAGTGTTCTACAATGTGTTCCCAAAAAGTGTTCTCAAAAAGGGGACAAATAAGTGTTCCGAAGTGTGTTCCAAAAAGTGTTCTGAAATGAGTTCCAAAAAGTGCTCTGAAATGTGCTTTTAAAAGTGTTCTCAAAAAGGGGACAAAATAAGTGTTCCAAAAAGTGTTCTAAAATGTGTTCAAAGATTTGCAGTGTATAAAGCAAATGTTGAACATATCTAGGTATTATTTGTTTATTTGAATACTTTATAGTTCATTGAGACATTCTTTTTAAGGCATGCTATTATCATACATTTATATTATTAAAATGCTATTGCCCTTTTTCCTTTTTTTCAGTTGTTGTTAGCGGAGACATTAAAATCTTGCTTCCCAAAAAGTGTTCTCAAAAAGGGGACAAATAAGTGTTCCGAAGTGTGTTCCAAAAAGTGTTCTGAAATGAGTTCCAAAAAGTGCTCTGAAATGTGCTTTTAAAAGTGTTCTCAAAAAGGGGACAAAATAAGTGTTCCAAAAAGTGTTCTAAAATGTGTTCAAAGATTTGCAGTGTATAAAGCAAATGTTGAACATATCTAGGTATTATTTGTTTATTTGAATAGTTTATAGTTCATTGAGACATTCTTTTTAAGGCATGCTATTATCATACATTTATATTATTCAAATGCTATTGCCCTTACGATATTCCCAAAAACAACGTGTACGCATTGTGAATCATTGTTTCGACATTAATTTTATTTTTGTAGGTATTATCCGGTTATTGATAGATTCAAAGGTATTGAATTATTAAGCAACAACAACAACCAAAAAAAAAAAAAAAAAAAAGAGAGAGAGAGAGAGTTTGTAAGTGTTTTGGCCAGCACGTTTACTTCATATCTTATATTTATTTATTTACTTTTTCTTCATTCTCAGCCGTTAAATGTTGCTTTTTATTCATGCATGTTTGGTTTTCCCAATTCTTTTAAATAATTTTTCATTTTTTAATTTTAACTGCATTTGACGTAGTTCAGTAACTTCGCAAAACATCAGCCATATTCTAAACCCCCTCCCCCTCCCCACCACACTTTTTTTTAAACTGTTACATTTGTAAAGTATCAAACTTCATTCTCATTTCCCGGAAACTCTTCAATCAGATCTCGTGTCAGCAGTCTTATATGAATGAGAAACGCTCTAAATATAAATGCTCATGACACAAATCTAAAGAATAATATCCAAATTACTTAGTTTTATTTACTTTTTTCTGAAAGAAAAGTGGTCCTTTAACCTTTAAAAATGGCGTCATTTATCTCTGCCTAACAAAGCTGTCTTGTTTGCAATTCTTTGTATGAAGATTTTCTTTTTCATCTTTTTTTTTTTTTTCCGTATCATTGTCAAAACCTGAACGATAAAAATTTCCAGTAGCTAAACTACAGATTTTAGTAGTCTCCTGAAATCCGTTTTATCTGAAAGCTTCCGTTGATTAGCTATCTGTTATAATAATACACAGCAGCTGTCGCATTATATATTCTGAGGGTGGGGCGTTTTGGATCGCCTCTCCGAAGGTCTTCCCTTTGCATTAGCAGGGTAATCTGATAAATAAATGTTGTTTTTTTTTTTTTTTTTTTTTTTGTATTAATATTGGGCTATAATGAAAATTCTTTTTTCCATTATCATTTCTTATTTTATACTTAAAAAAATAGTTTATGCTTGATTCAAAGCGCTCCATATTATAAATAGCAACTGAACTGAGTGATGAGAAAAAAGGCTTTGTTTTACATTTCTCAGTGTTTTATTTTTACTTGATTATACAGTAATTGTTGCACTGATAAATAAAAATAAATGATGAATATTCGACGTTTGCTTTTATTTTGTTAGATTTTATTTTTCTATCTTTACTTAAAGAAAACAAAATAATAAAAATTCTGCATTATAATATTTTCTGCACAAAACGCAATTTAATGCCTTCTTTCTGCCAGTTCTGAAGGAGCCGAGTAGTTAAAGTCATAAAGAAATGAAACCGATGTCGTGCTCTCCAGCTAATTTTTGCTCTTTTATGCATAATGTGTCACGCTACGTTATTGTCAGTCAATTATTCTAATTTCAAAACATGAAACTTTTTCAACAGAAAATGATTTCAGCTGCAGTTTGCCATATGTTCCAAATGAAATTTGTACTGAATTATCCCAGACAGCACATAAGCTTAAATTAAGCTTGACATTGACTTGAATTTGACGTATTAATACAAGCTTGACATTTCAATTCATTAGCTTGATTATTGCGCTGATGGCGCCATCTGTCGCTGCAGGCGAGAAGGAGAATGGACATTGAATAGTCTAAGGGGAAGGAATGAATGGGATAAGCCCCTCGGAAGTGTAACACGAGGGGAGTTTTAGTTTTATTTACATCTAATTAACTTTAGTAATTCCATTAACTAATTAATTAGCCATAAAAATAATTTTTAATATAATTAACACAATTTAGTTAGTTAATATACTTCACTTTATGGGTGGTAGAATGAGGCGGTTTCCGGCCGCTACAGAATAATTTATCATCAGTCATAAATGTATTTGGCCATAGAATTAAAAAAAAAGGATTCTATATTTCCAAATATGGAAATTCTTCAAAATAAAATACAATTATACTATGAAATTGATTTCAAAATCAGCCGTTTGTCTCGATTTTGAAAGTTTTAAAACGTGTGCTGCTGTTAAGTTTATATTTTGCTTATTTCCCTATTAGTAGAGTCTCTAAATCACACATAACATTATTTTAATTTTGATGCATCCCATGGAAAAATAAAAGAAACAAATAACACATCGGCCACTTATCAATCTGACCAGAAAACGGCGTGATAACACCCTAACAGTGACTTCAAACTTTAGTCATATCGGCCCGACTGAGGTTCGCCTCCCAACCCAAAGGTCCCGGGTTTTATTCTAGCCGCGGAATCTTGATGGAAACAGATTAAATTAAATTGAAATTTCGGCGTAGAGGGGAAAATGCGTGGCAAAATAAAATATGGGGGGCGAGTTCGCCGACCGGCACCCCGTGTAATTAGGAAATTTTTTTAAGGAAAATTTTTTAAGCTTGAAATTAAGCTTTCTCTTTCAAGCTTAAATTTTCACGCTTGAAATTTTCAAGCTTATTTCAAGTTTACTGACTTGATTAAGCTTGCTGCAAGTTTGCTGTGCTGTCTGGGATAATGCCGAAGTCATGCTCTTTTAGAAATATTAATAATTTTTCCCCCACTTCTTATCTTTCGTTTTGCGTTGTTACTTTCTTTATGTAGCTGTGTTATGAGTTTGTTGAACATATATTTCTTATTATGTTTAAAACCATTAAAACTTGAACTAAAACTTTTGTATGACTGTAAGTGTCTAAAAACCCTGTTTTAAAATTAGACCTTGTTGTTACATATCATTTTTTCTTGCATGTTTCTTTCCTACACATTCCCTGAATCGCAATAATGTTTCTAAATCTCTTATTCTTTAATATATTGGAAAGATACATTTACATGAACATGCTAATATAAAAGTTAAAGAACGCTCAGTATATTTGTATATAAACTTTTAATAATAGTTTTCGGGTTAAATTAATCAACCAATTTGAAAAGAAAAATTACTTGCTGATAAATTAATTACAAATCAAGCATTAATTGCGGTATTACAGTGGATTTTTTTTTCCCTAGAAAAGATGTGAGGTTGGCATCATACTCCATCACAAATACTCTCATTTCTGCATTATTATGCGTTAAAAAGAAACACTATCAATTAACTTTTGGAAAATACCTTTGTAGTACCAATGTTGTTCTAGGATAACTTCTATGAATTAAAAAAAATTTCGTTAATCTCTTTCAAATTTTAAGTTTTCGGAACTATAACTTAATTATATAAATACCAGTTTTCTTTCATTTGCTGCGCTTACTCCGTTTCCATTTTTAAAGTTTATTCCCAAATTTTTACCTAGCATTTTTATTTTCAATGACATATATATTCAACCACAAATTTTATTTAAGAAGAAAAAGAAAAAAAATAAATACATAGGGTAGGTAAGATTTAAATAAATACATAAGGTAAGTGGGACAGGAAAATGGCATAATTTAACTTCCACATAGTACACTGCACCTGTTGTAAGACATAAGGGCATGCATATATATTTTCATGCAATCTCACAACGTTTGCCTTTCAAAAAGTAGTGTCATTTGCAAACAATCAATTCTAGAGGGTAAAAAGTCGTTGGTTTATCTAAAACAGTTTTCCAGTAAAATTGTTTTGATTCAGATATTGGGTAAGTTGAGGTAAAAGAGACAGCAAAATATCATAATTTGACATTAACGTAACACTGCACTTGCATACTTTTTTTTAATCAAATAGAACTCCAATAACTGAAAGTGCATTTTTTTAAGCATTGTTTATTTTTTTATTTAAGCATATTTACAGTATGGCTTTGTATTATTTTATGTCATAAAACGTTTGAAAAATAACATGTACGAATGTAATAAGGCTAATAAAACAACTGAATAAAAAGTTAAATTGATTAACTTCTTAAAAAAACATGTTTGGTGTCAAAAATATTTAAAATGGTCATAATTTGTTAAGTATTATATTTTTAAAAGAATTTCATAATACACTGCATCTTGAAATATCAGTTTGAAGCATCAGGTTATGGTGACTGTTTGAAACTGTTGGTTCGTTTATTTTCAATACAATATCTTCTAAGGTAGAGTGTAAGATGACATAACTTTCTTCTGAATCATGACCAGGAACACAATTGGCCGGGGTTAAGTGTACCGTACGTTCTTCTCTTTCCCCAAATGTGGAGCAATTGGGCCACCTACTTTTAAACACTATAAGAAATACAAAGACATTCTGGGAGGATATATTAATAGGAGAAGTCGAATTTAAAAAGTAGAATTTTTACAAAATTGCTAACAACTTTTACAAAACATAAGTTAAAACAATCTCATAATGATTTCCAGGTGTTGTGGGACAGATATATAAATTTAAGGGGGGTGACCCACTTCTCCCGTTAGCTCAACCTCACTTCAACCTATTTTAATTCAAACAAATTCAAGATTTTGTTTTTAAATTTAAATAATGTTGTCTAAAGGGTTAAATAAAGCAATGAAAACTTTAATTCAGTGAGTACAGTGAATAATAATTTAAAACAATCTTTTATTTTGTTAGCTCTAAAGAAATACAGTAAAATTTTAAATTATTTCTTCAGTTATTTTAGTCAAACATTATTTTGCAATAATTTTGGATTGTAAATTAATTTCCATTATTTAGAAGTGCTGCATAACTCTGCTGCCATGAACGAATTTTGCTTCTGAATTTTTAATATGTGTCAAGAAACGTGACTATAAACATAAAAATACCTTTTAAGAGTGACAAAATTTATCACTCTAGGAATGCCCTTAAAATATTGCTTCAAAACTGCAGCATAAAAAAATTGCCATAAAAGCAGTTAAAATGTAATTACGCATTTTTCAGTCTATCAGCTATCTTTTAAACTTTGTATGCTCTCTCTAGCCTTAAAAATACAATTTTTTCCTCTTCATTTGCCTCAAACATAAAAATTTTTATTCTCAAATATTACTAAATTATTTAAGCATCAAGCAAGAAATGCTTTAGAGGGGAAATAATAAATGACGTTGAATATTTTACAGAGTATATAAATCTTTTTACAGAAATATATTTTGACTCTATTAAATTTTTAAAAAAATTTTGTCTTATAAGACTAAATTATTCTTGATATAAGCCCGTTTTCTTCATTTAAGCATACTGAAGTTTTGTTGCATTTTCATGAATAAATATCTAAGATTTCCTTTTAAACATGATTTAGTCGTTTGGGTGTTACACATATGAAATGAAAACAATAATTGTAATGTTCATTTGTAGTTTTTTATTTACAGTATTTATTCAAAAGGAAAATATTGTTTGATATAATTCTAGAAATGATTAATGTACTATATTAATAACCCTTTAAAGTTTGCTAACCTTTGATATTTTACATTATAATTTTCTCCGCGTATTTACGTGTACCTTATTATATGTGGTACTCTGTATGTGTTCTAATAACTTCAGAACATATAAATATGCATTCATAAAGCAAGTGCATAACTGCAATAAAACGGCTATGGCCTTCGTAGTGAAATTCGGAACTTAACACTTCTATCTAAAATGCTGTAGGTGATAACAAATGTCATTTAAAAAGTGTGTCATTCTTGGTTAACTGTTAAATGATATTAAAGTAGATTTATTAGTCCTCAAATGTAAATTGCTTGTAATCGAATCACAAACTTAAATATGTGCCTAATCAAGTACAGAAATATGGTATTATAAGATGAGTGCGCAATTTGTAACATATTCATTCAAGCAAAATACAGTTTATTTATAATGTATTATTTATTTTTTAATTAGATATTTAAAAAGTTGCCACCATTAAAAGTAATTCACATCAGTTTAAGAGTTTCAACCTTTTGTTAGAAGTTCAAAACCATTAGAAATTATACACGTTCAGATTGGGACAATGACTTTTTAAATTTTATCCCTGCAATTACTCTCATATGGGAGCACACAGTAAACTGGTGTGCAAAACTTAAGCAGCGGGTGTTATTTTTGCATTAACTCCTCGAAAAATCATCTGAGACATGAAATTCAGTAATGAGAGGTAGCATTTAGTATTTAAACGATGACGAAAGCATAGTTGCGCAAAAATAAATAATACATACAGTATGGAATCAAACAAAAAAAAGGCTTCATTGAACTTATAGTATCGTTATACATGATTGTCTGTATAAGAGGAATAACAAGAAGCAGCTGTTCCTCAGTATGGGTTATGCCCTCCTCTTACTGCAGTGGTTGCTTCGCACCGTCTCTCCATACTCAGCACCAGATTGTCCAACAGTTCTTGAGGTAAGAGAGCCCATTCCTCAATCAGCATCTGCTTCAGTTGTTTGGTGATCCCTCGGGGATGTAATAGTGCCGCAAAACGTCTCCCCAAAGCATCATACACATTCTCTATGGGATTTAAATAAGGGGAGTTTGCTGGCGAATCTTTTCGAGTGATATCTTCACTTTCCAGTAGCTCCTGAGCAGTAGGAGTCCGATCTGGCCGTGCGCAGTAGGAGTCCGATCTGGCCGTGCATTGTCATCCATGAAAGGGAAGTCTGCTCCAGTGGCACCCGGGGAAGGATCACTTCCTGAGAATAGCGATCGCCGGAACCTCTGTCGAAAACGTGGAGCTCAGACCCCCAGTCCAGCATAATGCATCCCCAAGCGAAAACTCCGGGACCAGCCTAACGGTCTCTTTCCGCGAAGTTACTGAGATGAAACCGTGTCCCGACCTCTCTCCAAATCAAATGGCGTTGAAAATCACTTGTGGCAATGAGACGACTCTCATCCGTACAGAAGACACGACTCCATTGATGAGATGTCCAGTATTTGTGCTCCTTGCATCACTCTAAACAGTTGCGCGGATGGCTCCGTTGCTGTACACATTTCCTGGGCAATGGCGCTGGATGACTGGTTTCGGGCTCTTTTCGCCTGCAGGACGATATACCGTTCATCCACTGCAGTTGTTTTCCTGGGGCTGTCACTACCAACCTTTCTAACAGCGGTAACTATAGTTTGGAAGGCTTTCCAAGCGCGCGAAACGCCACTTTTGTTGATTCCAATCTCTTCAGCTACACTGGTCTGACTACGCCCTCCTCCAGCTTTCCGTTCATTCGTCCACGTGTGAAATCGTATGGCTATAATAGTATGGCTAGAAGGTGATTTCTTCTAGCCATATTTCACAAAAGAACTCACTTGCTTTTGCTGCGAATGTCTTTAATTGCAATCTCCGTCCTTCCTTTTATTGTAGTCTTGAGATGCACGCGCCGACCGCACGCGTTTTGCGTACGCTCACGTAGCCTGTCACTTTTTTCCCCCAGACATTTGCAAACGCATGACCTTTCTACTGAATTGCGTGTTTATTGTACTGATCGCAAGAACCCCCTTTACTGCAATTTCATGGCTATCTGATTAAAATTTACGTTGTTGCTTAAATTTTGCACACTTGTGTATTTTATGCGCAATCATAGTGTGCGTTCTAGATGAATCGTTCAAACAATATTTCAGTGTTTCAATGCTTGCGACAACGATACAGGAACCGTTTCAAAAGTAAGGAGAACAAACTTATAAATATAAAAAAAAAGAAATATCCACATACTGTCAAAACTTTTTCGAAATAGGATATCTGGAGTGATGACAGATGAAGTTCTACCTTAAAACATATCTCGATCTGGTTTTACAATTCTCTTTGTGTTTCTTTAGATTGCAGAATTTACTGGCATTTACAGACAAGCAAATATGATCTCTGCCCTGATGTTAATATATCCTTTTTGCACTTGTTCTTGTTCATGAGCAATATAGTTGATAAAAAGGAAAATCTGATCTGTTGATTTCCGTCAAATAAATCTGGTAATCCCTTAAAGAAACCAGGCTGATAATTTATGAAATATTATTCATGTGACATTCAAACGCTGTGATAAAATTCTTATTACTTTTTTTCTTATTACGTTTTTTATTAGATTAAAAGAGTTTAGAATAATGCTCTTTCTATAAATGCTCTTTTGAAACTACTGTCGAACCGTTATCAGCATTAAGCATTATAAAAATTGCCATTGAAACTTGTTTTAACCTTAGAGCAGCGAATTAATGTCATAAGCGAACACGAAAAGGGAGAGCCTTAGTCAAAATTCCAATTAAAATTTCAAATTACCTAATCGCATCTATTGATTTTATAATCTTCATGTTTTAGTGTTATCTAAAGTTTAGCTTATGTTTGTAATTTCTGTTATTTCCGGCTTAATTTAAATTCCTCCTATCTTTATCAATGACTTCTGTTTAAAAGGTCATTAACTGCCGGATCAGCAATTCTTGTAAGTTTAATAATACACAAGTCTCAGTATTTTTCAACAGTGTATCCCAGGTTTCATGAGTACTCTCCCAGTATCTCTTCTACAGTAGAAGTAACAATGTGAGTGTAATTTTCAAATTCAGTTTGTGTATCAATGAAAGAAAATAAATTTTTCTTTCATTTAAAAAAAAATTTAAAAACAAAAAGCATGTTTTTCCTTTGAAAAACCTCCAAAGTTTTCTCATATTTGTTTGTTGGAGTATATGCTTCATTCTTGTTCGGCAATAGTGTTTCTTTTTTACTGCATTTATTACATTAACTTTTGAATTGTGAAAAAAGAAACTCCTTGACCGATACCATTAAATGTTTTTATGAAAAGAAGCAAACAACTATAGTTCAACTAAATTGTTTAGGCTTAGCTTAGGCTTTGAAAAAATAAACTAGTATAATTTTCAATACGTGTATTCACCATACATGATCAAATATTAGACAGTGTTAGCATAAAATCACGTTTGGATGATTTTAGTCCGTTTGATTTTTTTAATTTGATATTCAGTGGAAAAGTTTTTGCCTAATAAGATTGAACTTAACATTCAAAGACACAGTTTTACATAACTCACTGAAAACCAAAATTCTGCATAATGGTTCGCATCTTTCATAACTTTGTATCAAAATTTAATTTAAAAATCTCGGTCTATGCCTCCATTTTGAATTCCATTATTGATAAACAGCTTATGATTTGAAGATCTAGTCGGAATATTTTGAAATATTAAATGCCTTTCTATTTCAGTGGATAATATTCACTCAGCAAAAATTTTCCTGGCTTGTTGAGAAACATCTGATCGCTGATTAGATTCAGCAGGTAGCTAATCTGAACTTTTTCGTCGATAGGATTTCAGTTACCAGTACCCAATTAGTTGAGATGATTTCGAAGCTCACAAAGCTCTGTCCTAGCTTAAGAGCTTAGGAGTAGACATCGAGCGCAACGGATTTGTAGAGGTGGTTTTGGTTGAAGCGTCATTGTAAACATTAACGTCGCAATTGCGATTTGTTATACAGTACGGGAAAAGGACGTGCTTGTAAACATTACTGATGATTATTTATAGGACTGGAACATTGCTTGTCGATAACGATGAGAATGAAGTATTTTATGCATCATGCAGAGCATTTCGTTTAATAGTAAGAGGGGATTTCTTGTTAATTCTTGAAAGATGTTAGTATCAAGGAGATGCATAAAATAACATGAAAAAAGTAGTTTTTAACACGAAGTCGGGCTCATTTTTACTCTTTTTCTCTACTCAGTTTGTTCTTTTCGTCCCCTCCTTTCGGATGCTCTAAACACAAATTAAAAGAATATATATACAAAGCAAATGAAAAGGTGCATGTATCGTAATGAAGTTTCACATATCGTATCACCTCTACAATTTTAAAAAGTTCGAGGCCCCACTATGGCCTAGTGGATAAAGATATTGAACATAGTGCAGAAATGTATATATGTATAGTGCAGAAGTGAACATGGGTCCCGGGTTCGGGCCTATCGCGCCATCATTGGTCTAGCGGTGTCGAGTTTTGGACGATTTTCTCCAAATGTATCATGTAAACGTGTTAGAAACCTTTAAAAGTGCGCCGCCCAAGGCAACTCTCCTTCTGCAGATAGCCTCGAGTGGCTTTATTTAAGTACACGATGCAATTATGAAGTTCGAATTATTTGTATTTATCATTTTTACAGTTGCTAATGAATACCTGTGAAATGAAATTTTAAATCTGTATCATTATTGGGACATATGTTCTCAAAGGTTTTCTGTTTTTCCTTCATGACAAATATTTTTTGTGATAAATCAGTAGTACTTATTAGAAAGGTCATGTAAGCATAGATGGATGATCTGCAACTGAGTGCATTAAATCATTCCGAAAAAAAAAATTAGGATTAGAATATACAGTCGAATTCGTTTATAACGAGCCCTCATTTAACGAGAACTCAGACTTAACGAGGAAATCGGAAATAGTCGGTTGGCACATGTCTGTGGGAACGTAACTCGCTTTTAACCCCGGTTATAGCGAGGAATATTTTTGTGATTCATAAAATTTCTATTGACTTCCTTTTTCCCAACTCAGCAAATCCTTTTCTAGAAAAATTTATTTTACATTTCACAGTCAGTGAAAGCGATGATGCTAACGACGAGTATACTTTTGGGTGTACAGAAAAACCTTCCAACAATTTTTAAATCTGGGGGTGCAACTGTTGATGTTCTTAAATTCTTCTCCAACGAACAAAAAGAGAGTCAAAAGAAATTAACCAACTTGCTTTGTACTGTACAGAAATAATAGAATAAATAATATTATAAATGTATAAATATTGATGATTTTTTCGCGGATCCGTTTTTAATGGGCACTCGGTTATAACAAGCAAATATCGCGATCGCTTTGCGCTCGTTATAAGCGAGTTCGGTTGTAGAATGAAAAATCTATATTTAAAATGTCACGCAATTACATACGCTTAATTAAGAAATTTATATAACTGAAAAATAAATGTTCGATCGGTTATTTTTGTTGACTTGGTCAAATACGTATACTTTTTTTTCGGCAGGAAGTGTAGTTTTTAAAAAATTTCGAAGTACAACTTTGTAAAAAAAAAAAGTACTAAATTTTGGGACTTCATATATATGAACAGTTGAAACAAACTCTAATAAGAGTGACTAATCGTCGGCAGTTTAATTTTAAGAAGACATACAAAAGTGCAAATATGAACGTCAATAACAATTTCACTTTATTCTCACTTTTCATAACAAAACCTGATTTAATAATCAGGCGGCAATGTAAATGGCATAATTTTTATTATGTTTCCGCTCAAAATAATCACATCGCTTTAACTTAGCACTTTAGTTTGGTAAAGACATTTGTATTTTACAAGCCTTTTCAGAAGCACTTATTCTCTTCCCTAATCTTACTTAAACGTAGTACTGTCCCCAGTTTTAATAATAGCTTTTACTTTAATCTTCACCTTTTAACGTCTTGTTTGCGAAAACACGGCGTTTGCTAAATTAACCCAGTAAACTTCTTTTTAACCACGTGTGATTTTAGAATTCTAGAATTCTTAGCAAGTATGTGTTGTAGAACTTTATTATCTTATTCATATTCAAAGAGCATCACTTTCTACCACGGTCCTAGTTGGCGAATTGAATTATGTGCTTCGTACTAGGTATGTAATGAACAGCGCCTGCGTCATGATAAATGATTGGTTTCGCCTGGAATTAGTGTCTCTCCAACTCTGCGAATGTCAAGTATGCCGCAAATAGGTCAAGTGACAGACTTTAATATGGTATTACTGGACTGGAGCGTGCCTATTGCGTGTATTCTTTGTGTGCTTCATTAAAATAATACATATCGCTGCTATATATGCAGTTTTAATATACAAATGCGTTTGGATAGAATGGATGACACCGATT
Organism: Cheiracanthium punctorium; assembly: GCA_038373885.1. NCBI lineage: Eukaryota > Metazoa > Arthropoda > Arachnida > Araneae > Cheiracanthiidae > Cheiracanthium > Cheiracanthium punctorium. The sequence continues at coordinate 1,599,536 of JAWZYV010011819.1, forward strand.
TTCGTTTATGCCTCTTTATGTATGCAGACGTGTTCGTTGGCTTATGCAACCTAAAAGTGGTAGAACCCTTTGGTTTGCGCTACTTAGATGAAATTATTTCGTTCATTGAGCAAAATGATTTAACTAACTGCAATTTCATTTACTAATGTAATCCAAAATGCTTGCGTGGATTGAATTATCTTTCAGAGTAGTTAGTTTTGTTTGCTTTTCCCATTAGTGCTTAGCGAGCATATTGTCAAATCAACCATTCTTTTCGCATTTACTGCAGGCTTGTCTTTATTTAATTCCACATGAAGAACTTCAAAAATATTTATTCTCTTGAAAACACACTTAAAAGCTGAATACTTGAAATCTCTATGAGATTCTAATGCACACACACAATAACATCTAGTGTTTTTATTGGATTCCCCTGCATAACTACAAGAGTAGGGGCAGCAAAATCCCATCTCTTTATTATGTCCTATACAAAACTTCTAAACAGGATCGTTTAATTACAGGTACCCTGTATATCTATCTGTACATGTAAAATACATATTGCTGAAAAAAAGATTAAGTACAACAAATTAAAATTCAAACAAGCCTGCTCACAGATTTAGCTTCTCGTTCTTTGTTCGTTTAAGTTTTGACTATATTTCGTGGTTTATTCTTTGTTTGTTTAAGTTTTGAATATATTTCGTTCAGTTAGTCTTAGAAAATTTAAAAATGATTTTTGCTATAGTCTACTTTGTTGAACTCTAAAAAATACATTAATAAAAATTTCAATATAATCATGTAATGGGATTTCTAATCAAAACAAGTTACTCCAGTAGCTTTGTATATTTGTAAGGGAATAAATCGAATACAAATCAAAAAAGCATTTTTTAATAATTAATGAAACATATTAAAACGAATATCTCATCCCTCCCCCTTTCAATGGTTGTCGAATGCTTTACGGAATTTCTTTGAATTAAATATTTTACATTACGTTAGAAATTTATTAAGCTACAGTGTAGTTGAATATTCTTGTTATTAGCATTATTTGCAAAATTAAACTAAGCTAATGAAGGCATTTTTTCCGCGTTCGGTTCTTCGATGAAAAAAAGAAATTTATTTGAAAGCTTTCAGTACGCTTTTAAGCCACACGTGAAATCATTTGTACAAATCTTGAAACCTAATGTATAAAATGCTTCTTTCATGCATAAAGCGTATGTAAAAGTAAGAAAACGCAAATTAAAAGCCCCATTTGGGCCCTGACATAAATTATTTCAAAAAAGTTTGTATTAGTTCTCTTTGTGTATAATTGCTGTCTCTAGTGACTCCACTCTTCTTTTTCCCCCCATCTAAAATAGTATTTAATTTAGAAAAAAATTGAAACGGATTATATTTATGCAGGTATGTTTTAAAAATTCTTTATTTGTTTCAAAACCTTTTAAGTTTGTCATGTTCCATAATTCTTAGAACGATTTCGTGACTTTTAAATAAATTGTTATTTTCGTGGCGCAGTTGCAAAAAAGCGAAAAGAAATCATTTTACTTTATATATATATATATATATATATATATATATATATATAATAGCAAAATAAAAAATTAAGTGCTATAACCAACAAATCCAGTAATATTTTTTAAGTGCACATACAAACCATGATTAACAATCAATACTTTTTCATTGCAAAGTATTCATTTATAGTCATTACTCACTAATAAAATTGATTTGTGCGCATTTCGACAGAAAATGATGCTTAAAACGCTTTTAATGTTTAAACCTACGCCTTCAGCTATAGATGAGAGAGAAAGTAAAAAAAAAAAAAAAAGCTACTACGTTATTTAGTAAAAATAAAAACGTAGACCGAGATCTTAATCAAAAAATCGATTGGTAAATCGCATTACTGCATAAATCTAAAATATAAAAAAATGCTGTATAGACATTTAAATCAGGGCGGGGGAATCCAAAAAATAAATAAAAGCTTGTTTAGAATCACATATAAATAACAAAACGAAAAAAAATCAATCTAGAGTATAAATAAAAAATCGGAATGCTTTAAAATTCTTGAAGTAAAATAAACATTAAAATCAGTAATAAAATAATAAACAAAACATATGCCATAGTTGCAAGGGTATTAATTATACACCACTCGTTAGTTACAAGAAAACGTTTACTGAGCTATATGAACGCACGACGAAAACATCAAAACGTCAGTCGAAATCAGTCATATGGTAGGAGAGATACCAGTGACATCTATCGAAAAAATAGCGAATACTAATAATTTCAATTATAATTCTCTTAAATATAGACCAATGTTTAACGAGCTGTAAAATTAGAGTAACAAATACTATTTACGGAGTGAGGGGTGTGCAGTAAAAATTCCTGAAGAACAATATGTTACAGGATAACATGACAACTTCAACAAGTACTTATTATTGCTCTGAGTGGAAAGCAACGTTTATTTTATAATTAACTGGATATGTGACTAAAAAAAATAACATCTTAAATTTATTATAAATGGAATTTATCGAAAGATCGAATCATTTAATTTATGTGAGTGCCAAAATTTTTCTTCTACTTAATTGCAACAAAATTATTATTAGATTGTACAGATTTATGGATCCAACTATCATAGTTGATCTAATAACATCAAAATTATAGTTGTATCTTTTATCATATATATCAATGAATATAGTATTATTAATTATAACCATATTTATCTAGAGAGTAAGCTTTCGCTGTATCAGTTGTACAATTGCCGATTTTAAAGTTACTCTATTAAATATAAATGGTATAAACTTCATGTTTCTGGTTCTTACTTTGCTAAAATCTACGCCCACCGTGGCCGATTGAATAAACCATAACACGTTAAATAGCTGAAGTGTGATGGTCCATTATTCTTGCTTACTGCCTGCCTGGGTTTCGATCTAACGGTCTGAAGTTTTGGGCGGTTTTCTCAAATTTTAACGTGAATACACTTTAGACCCTTTTTAAAATCCTCCCCCCAAGTCACACCCCCCCTTTAGTCAGGTATCCCCCCCCCCCGTGTAGGTTTGCCTTATACACAATATGATATAACTAAGCAGCAGTTGACTTAGACATGTAATTCCAGATTTTATCCATACGAAGCTCAATGCCTTTCCATGTTAAGCTGGAATTTATTTTTCAAAAATTGTTTCTGAAATGTTCCAATAGTAAATTAATTTTTACTTTAAGCATTCTTATATTTTTAATTTGTAACGAAATCCTGTAAATGTCATGAATTCCTTTAAGAACTTTTATGTACACCGCCAGAGCCATTCCATATGATCATTTTATTACTACAGTACAAATGTACCTGTATTTTGCCTTATCGAGTGGTACCACATGCCCTATTCTTCATAATTTCCATTTTTCAGAAGCTCGGTTGAGTTTCTTACAATTTTTTTGCAATTTGATTTACTTTAAGCAGTATTATTGGAAAAAGCATTACTTTAAGCAATAATATAGGAAAAATACTTTAAGCAATATTATAGATCAAATTTAGGTTTAAATATTTTTTTTCCTTAAAATCTTTATGAATAGTTTTACTTATTTTTTACTTTGCATGCCTTTTCTTTTATTTGTGGATTAATATTTAAGGATAAGTATCATCTGCGAGATAAAGCTCTCCAAACGGTTCCGATTTTTCTGACAGTAGACGTCTCTGCCTCTGCTTAAGGGGTGGAAATTTTGCTATGCATGTCAAGAAAATAAAATGCGAAACAGCCGGAATAGCATTAAAAATTGGAAGTACTTTTAAAGCTACTGCAATTTAATGCCCTGTTTGTTTCATATTTATAAATTTTTATTTTCCGAGTCCAAGAACTAGAGAAATTAACTTCTTTTTCGTTGGATTTAAAAACAAGTTGCAACAATAAATTCTGTTACTATGGTAACCGTGTAGTTAAAACTAACAAATAAAAATGTTTATTTTAAATGCGCAAAAATGAAATGTATTAAGCGTAGTTTTCTTTAATACAAATAACTATTTTGCTGCCAGAAGTTTCCTTTTTATTAGTGCAGATAATAAAATTTCCTGGCAGAGGAAACATTCCCTGATATCGGAATATTTTAAACTATTTTTTTTTTACTATAATAATACCAACCTTGTATTTTTATCTATACTTTAATTCTGCATTCCAGTCGAAACAAAAATAGTAGCAGATGATTATTCTGAACTTACAGATTTTTATCTCAAATTACAAACTAGAAAAATAAGTCCTAATTCTTTTCATAAAGCGCAAATACCTTCTGAACAATATAAATGAAACATGTGATGTATCTATTTTATAATTTCTAAATTACAAAAGGACAGATTAAATGTCTTTTGAACACATTTGTTAAGTGTTCTATTCGATTTTTATGCTATTTTCAAAATAAAAAATGAAATATAACTGAAAAACTGAATATAAAAAGTTTTCGACTCTCATTTTTGAACCATTTAACGTTTATATATTATGGCGGAATTATCATTACTTTATTCTATTGAAACGTGCATCTGCGTTTCATCTTCTAATGTTACGAAGTACCTTTCTAATAGTCATTAGTATTTAAAAAAGGTTTGGTTGTAATGGCTATTTCATTTCCCATATTCTGGTGACATTTAGTGCTCGACATGTTTGAGCTAACATTGTGGGTATGCTTAATGCATTTAAATGTCTTAAAAGGGGATGCATACAAATTTCACCATCGTATTCATTTGAAGAATGTCTTGTACAACATGTTCTGTTAGAATTACGAAATTCGATATTCTGATGAATTTGTGTGCGATGCATATTTTCATTGCATTGTGTGTGAGGCACACAAATATATATATGCGTGTGTATGAGTTTAACTGTTTCACACCCATGGAAAAACCCTATAAGTCAAAAGTCAGAAACTACAAAATGGAAATACATAATGCCTAGCATCATCCCAGGGAGATTGGCACAGTAATACTTATAAGTTTCTTGCTTCGTGCAAGAAGATTCATATTTAACATTGATTGTTTTCATTTTACAGGAGACGATAAGTAGCAAAGTTCAGACGAAAAGTGCTGCAGTGGCAAGACTGTTTTTATGCCTTTAAAAAAAAAAATAATGTAAATTGATTTGATTGCTACGGACACCAATTCATGTTGACCTATAGAGGCAAAATAAAATACAATATATTATATATATATATATATATATATTAGACACCGGTTATAACGTACTCTCACGGGACCTAAAAAAGTAGTACGTTATAAGCAGTACCGCTGGTAAGATTCAATATTACACAAAAAAAGAAAGTGAGCTCATAATTTCATTGTAATGTGTTTTAAACAGTTCTGATTTTTTTTTTAATTTAAGTTAAACAGAGAAAATTCTTTATTACTTACAATTTTTATTGGGATAAATAATCTGTAATTTTCTTTTGTTTTAAATGCGCAGATACTACTATAAAAATGCTACTTTGAATATCATAATAGATTTTTGTAGAATCTCTGCATCATCACTGCGGCTTAAAAAAAAAATCGTGATAATGTTTTTGCAGCATTTGATGCGCCGGGTATGCTTCGTATAGGCTCCTCTGTTTCTGCTTCACTATCATCAGAATCATTTTAGATAGGGCTTTTCAGGAGGCATTTACGTTGATGAATGACAAATAAAAAACATGGTCTTGTTCTTAGCTCTACCTAGCAGGCGTAAAAAGAAAAAAGATCGCTCCCTTCATTCATACACAATTCATCTCGCTAGAGAATCTGAAAACTGACAACGAGTGTTTTTGAAGGTACTGAAATTTCCGAAAACACAAGGAAATAAAATTCTTAAGAAAAGCAAAACTTTATTTTTGGCTTTGGTATAAAAAGTACGTTATAGCCGAAGTACGTACCTTTGTTAAGTACGTTTTAACAGAAGTTAAATAACATTATAAATGTAGGACTTCAATCGGGACCTAACTTCTAGGTACGGTATAACCGATAGTACGTTATAACTGGTGCGCACTGTATATATATGGTTAAAAGTCACCAGGGTTAGCCAATTTTGTTTTTTGCCTGTAACTTTTAAGTTTAAGCAAGGATTTAGGCAGTCTAAGTACACCTTTTAAAAGGACTAGTGGAGAAAAGAACACTGTTGCACGCAATGCAAATTGATAGGGGAAAAAATTAAAAAGTTAATCATTGAAAAAAGTAAAACCTGTCAAGTTTTGCACGTCACAGAAAATTTACGAAATACGTCCTTAGGTAATTCAAAATGGCGCAATCAGTTCAGCAAAAAAAGAATAGGATTGCAGTTTATTTATTTATTATTCGAATTAGCAAAATATCCCCCAAAATTCTCAAAACTGTATTGAATTCATTCAGAATCTGCGTTCCGGTAAACACAAAACAGCGGTTCATTACCATCGTCTCTCGTCTATATTATTTTCTTTCAAATTTATCAGTTTTCACGTTGTCGGCGTTATGTATCTTCTAAATCCGTATCTTTAAAATACACTTTATGCTGCAAGAGGTAGAATAAAAAATATGTAAATTTATGTAATTGATATTTTTCTGTTAACTAAGATTACTCTGACATGCTTAATTGTCTGCAGAAATGTTGTTTAAGTTAATCGATTTTGACAATTCAAAATTACTTTCTGGATTTTAGTCTTAATCCACTAAACATGCAACTAACTTCAGTTCGTTCTTGCAATATGCTTTTCATGAAAAATTCAATTATCCATGAACTCTGCTTTTTTTCTTTCGGAACAAGATTTTAAAAATTCCGCGACACTTAAAATGCACGACAGTTAATAAGGCATAAGCACCCCTAGGGAACTTCAAAAAAGAATTCTAAATAAATGTATGAATGTTGCTATCCTTTTCGGAAAGTATTAATGGAAGAACGTTTCTTTTTGTCGTTTTTGGAATCGGAGTGAAATTTCTTCGTTTCACTCACAAGCACATCATTATATAGTTCATAATTCATGAAGTCTCCGAAATAAAATATTTTTGAAGTTTTAGTCATTTTGCATGAGAGGACACTTTTAACCAATGAGCAGCTTGCAACGAAAATGGAGAAAAACCCATTTTGAAGTCTTTTGTCATCAGAAATTCTGACATTTAGAGCACTAGCGTTCTATAGTTAGTGTGCTTAAATTAAAGTGCCATTTCATTGAAAATTCTTCATCTGAGAAAGTCTTTTGAAATTCTCTAAGTATTTTATGTTCGGAATATTTATAAATTAAACTCAGCTTAAGGGTGCTTATGTTTGTGTAAATATGTTTTCTTAATGATGCAATTATATATTCGGCTTGCATGAAAGTTTGTTTTGAAATATTGATATATTGCATCTGAATAACGCTACTAAACAAGAGACTTGGTTTAAGTTGGAGAGAGTTAATTATTTCTTTATCTAAGGGATAAATATGCATTATGGTAATTTTATCATATTAATGCAGTGCAGCTTCTGTTTAAACGATACCGCTGCTTTCAGTATCGTATTTTTAGCGATGCCTGTTGGTGTTTAAAAGCTGTAAACACTTAAGCTTGAGTTAAAAAATTTTCCTTACCAACTCATGATTCGTAGTTTACCAGTCATGATTTTCATGGCATGTACCAAGAGTGCTGTAAAAAGCGGTATCTACGTTTAAAAAAGTTTGTAGCTTTCTTTTTAAATGTTTTCAACGTTTTCTCTTCTCTCCTTGTCACTTAGCATAAGAACCATATAGATCAGTTTTTGAAACTGTGCTTTAAATTTACAGAAAATATTTTATAACAAACTACCACATCTTTTAATTTACTCGCACTCTTCAGAAAAGATAAGACAATTGCCTAGTTTAATATCTTCGTATTTTAAGATTACTTATGGTAGTTTTTGCTTAATAGTCAATTTAAAAATACTGGAGTGGTGAGAATTTCATCGGTGTATCGTGTACCCTTGTATAACACTTTAACATGATGAAACCGTTATGCCACGAAAGATAAGTTCGCTTCCACTTTCCTTCTCATTTGCAATGCAAATCTAGTGAAATACACTTTTATCGACCTCACCTCTCTTAGCTTATTTTTGTGGAAAGAGTCAAAATATTATTCAGAAACGGCAGAATGACATTTAAGGCAATGAATTACTTGCTTGAATTTCGATATTGAAATGTTTATGCCCGCATGATTGAGGTTCATGATCCAAGAATAAATCGTTATAAATTAATGAAAGAAACGTTTAAATATTAGCTTTGAAATGGGGAAAATGCTTTTGTGTATGCAGTTTAATGCATTTTGAATGGTTTTAAGTTTAGGATAATATTACCTCGATGAAATATTTCGTGGTTTTGAACACTTAAGTAAGAAATTATCCTTCTTCGTAAAGTATCACGATTGCGTTTACGCTAAGAAAAGATGATCGAAAATAATCTTTTTTACTGTTAAAATCATTTAATCTTTCTAAATTTGTTCTGATATTATATAAAAGATATCGATAAATATTTACTTTTAATCATCGAATTTAGACTAAGACTAATAATTTTTATTATTGTTTTTATACGGGTGATCATAAATTAACTTTTCCTCTTCAGAGCCATCTGTAGTTCTGAGAGATGGTATGAAAGAATTCGAGAAAATTGGAATGTTATGTGTTAAAAGAAAAAGATCCATTTTCGTTGCATTTGCTTTAATTATTGACTTTCTTTTCGTTTTCAACCGCTCCAAAATCGCGTATGCACTAGGAAATTTGTATAATATAACTTCGAATGTGAAAATTTCACAAGCCCTTTCCTTATGTCTTCCGCAGTCTGTATATGAAATTTGTTTTCATTCCGTTCATTAGTTTTAAGTGCAGTTGCCTAGAAACAGAGAAAGCTTTTTTATGTCTGAGCGGTATGTCTACGTTTCTTTTCAATGCACGAGTCTGTGATATAAATGTATAGTTTTTCCTTTTTTTCCACAAATCCTGATATTTCATTTTCCCACTCCGTTTGAATAGTTAGGTTACCTCCCAAGCCTCATCTTCGGTACAAACATCAGACAATATCACACCCAATCACTACCCGCTGACTTCACAACTCGCTCCATTTGTCACCTTTTTTTCACGCTCATAATATCACGTGAGGTCATGTTACCTCAAAATATATATGTATCGGCTTTTTAAGACAGGGAGACTTTTATTACGGCTGTTGTGCTATCAAAACTTTTAGTTTCGGTTTCAAATTTTCATTTGGGTCTCTATCGTCCCATTTTTTCAGTTTTCACTGTAGTTCTTGCGATGCAAATAAATAACTTCTACGACAATTGGTTTCATCATTTCCCGCTACTTCTTATATGTCTTTTAAGTGAAGAATGCTGCAAATTTTTTTATAATTTTTTTCAGGAGAAATATTCTGATTTTCAGTAATGTTACAAACATATATTTAAAAGTAATTTTCAATAAAAATTGTCCTGGAAAGGGTAATTTTTCTGCATGCATATCATCAAAATTTCTAACTACGACTGCTTATAATGCTTTGAGAACGGCCACAATAAGTGTAGAAAAAGAAAATCAGAAGATTCATTATAACGATTTTGCAGGAGTTTGTATAGACCCAATCAGGGATTCGAACCCGGACCCAAGACCCAAGCCCGTGATAGAATGGTTCTTGAGCCACTACACCACCTGGTCGGCAGTACAATAAAGTAAAGACACTGAATTACAGAAAAACAAAATTTTTACTTCTAAGTCGGGTAACTCCGGTTAGCATCCGGGACAGATGCCACAACACTTGTATTTCTTTTAAGTGCCGATAGATAGCAGTCAAACGCGCAGTATAAGTGTGCAATGAGGTTTCCTTAACCAGTGTAAAGCTTGAATCCTTTTTAATGTTTTACCTGTAATAATGCAAATCTTATTTTGAGATAAGTGCACGATTTCACTATAAAAACTTTTAAGCACGTTATGCTTAAGTACATTTTTTACACAAATTACTGAATCCATGTATGATTTCGAAGTCAAAACTAAGTGTAGAACCTGTATAGAGTACTGTGTATATAGTTACGGCATATTCCGTTGCAAGGACAGGAAAACTGTGATGTGTTATGTCTGTACCGTGCAAAGTGGGATACATGCCGCTCTGCCATTCCGGTATACATGCAGCAGTTTCTTTTGTACGGAACGCCGCAATTAGCAAAATTTTAACTTCTCTCCGTGTCATATTTTTCATATCACTGAATATATGTTAATGGAGTATATCTGCTGGATTTGATTCAGTGTTATTAACGTTTTTCTTTTCATTTTACAAACTGACCAAGTTGGGCATGTTATTAGTCAATTGTAATTGTAATAATCCTGCATTTTAACGTTCTGACTTAAGTGAAATATTGTTTTTAAAACTCGGATAAATTGTTAATTCGTTTACAGATTTTATTAGATACGTCCACATTAAAAAAATAAATAAAATAAAACAACGGTAAAACAATGTAAACACTATTTTACTCTTTTTTTTCCCCTTCTCAAATACACGTTGTTGGTGAAACAACAATTAAAATTTAATCAAGCCTCACCATGGCACACTGGTTTTTGTCACTGAAAATAGTAGACGGCCGAAGTGCGAAGGTCACGGGTTCGGGTCCCATCGCACGGCTATCGATCCAACCATCGGGAATTTTGGTACGCTTTCACCAGATGTAACGTCTATAAGCATTAGAACTCCTTAGAAAGGCACCTCCTATACTTGGTAGATTGCCCTAGCGTAGCGTTGCCATAATCACACAAAAAAACAAACAATAAAATTCAATTAAAAATATAATAATTAAATTTTAGTAGTGAATTAAATAGGCAGACTAATAATATAAACGTACTAGTACGTCTCTTTATACTAATTTAGTATCTTTTTGTTATTAAATAGGTAATTATAGTCCAGATATGAACACTTTTTTCGTTTTTTTTTTAATTTATTATTTCATAATAGGCGAGGCGTAACTCCCACAGAAGAGCGGCGTCTCGCCCGAAATGCATTGTTTTCGAAAAAATGTGTTAAAACGCTGTATGAACAGTAAACTCTTGAATATTTGAAGACATAAATAGATACTGTAATTCTGAAGTACACAGCCACGTTCAATCACTCAACTGAGTTTTTACTAATTAAACACAGTTCATATACGATAAATAAATGTATAGTCTTCTTCATATCAGGTAATTCATTTAAATATCTATTTAAATATTATTTGCTGTGGTTTTCAAGATTATCACTAATTTTCGGGGATATTTTCATTTCGGCCATAAATGAAAATTGTAAAATCTAAATGCTTAAAAATAAACGGGATCGCGAATCTCAAATAGGAATAAACTGCTGACAATATGTCGGGGAAAAGTAGCATGGAAGTCAGAGGAGGTTGGAAAAATACAAACTCGGATATTTGTAGAAACCCTGTTTTGATTCCATGATAGCTACCAACAACACAATTAATGATAGGAGAATGAGATTTTCTTTTAACAAGGTGTCCACTAGGTCAATAACGTCACAGAAGTCACTGAAAATCAGGAAATGAAAAAAAATTACGGAGATCAAGTAAAGGTCACATAATAAAGGCGTTAGGTTATGGAACTTGACAAAATTTGTGAAAATGATTTCGTTTACTAGCATTGATTTTGGTTTTCGATATCAATTTGCATTGTTATATGTGAAAATTTTTAAATTAGCCATCACATGCACGTCTAGGATTATTCGCAAAAGATCACAAAAAAGTCAAGGTGTCATAAATTTTAAGTGTGGTAGGCACCTTTATAGATCATGACTATTTCCAAAAAAACATTATCTGGGGAAACCTTACATGCAAAACAGAATAAGCATGTAATTTCGGAACATTGAAAATGTATTAGAAAGAGCTATTAAGTCAGTGAATTCTAACTTAATTCACAGTTTTTTTAATCATGTTCAAATTGGGGTAACTCGCTATATGTTTTCCACTTCAATTTTCATGCTGAATATTTCAAATATAATTTTTGTTTTGAAAACATTAAAACATTGCCTTAATGGGCATGTGTTTGCATATTTTATGCGATAATTACATTTTTCTCGATATATCGCATGAGTTTGGCCATCAAATATATATCCATTACCTCGTTCGTGTTATAAACATGTCTTTTATAAATATTTAATCTCTCTTACCCGTGATCGATATATAAGGTCAGCGTGAGAGGTAATCTGTAACCTGTCTTATGCACCCATTCTTTGCGACCTTTTTATGTATTTCTATTTTTTTTCGCAGTAATAAACTGCCGTATTGGACTTCGAACCACTTTTCGATTTGTCGTTAGCTTTTGCCCTAATTATTCAATATTACGCGTTTTAGTCTGCTGTAGCTATGAAAAGTCGAGAATGCTTGTCGTAATTACAGATTTTTCTAATAATCTACAAAGCAAGAGGCCTGTATTATTGCGTTAGTGAAGAATAAGACTTCATTTTACATGGTACAGTTTGCACGAAAACATTAATTCGATTTACCATCCCAATGAATTCCGATTTATTTTATCGTTGTTGTTTTTGGTGTTTCTCATGCTCGGAGCGAAATATATGTTAGTCATAAACCTTTGTTGTAATCGATTGTGGGTAAATTCTCTACAGACGCTGCTGCCTTAAAATGATATATTTTCTTTCTGCTTTCGTGGTGGATCTTCTCCAGTATATTTGAATTTTGTGCTCAATCTTGAACATTGTGTTTGCGTTGCTTTTCAGCTGTCTCTGTGTGCCCCACTTTTTGCGATAAAATCATCGTAAGATAAATTTTCGGCCTTAGAAAACATCCCTGGTGAGTGACACTTGCTACTCTTTTATATTGCACATATCTTCGTACTGTATTCTGTAAACACACTCAACCTTTCTTTTGTCAGTCCAGTTTGTGTGCTCGGGCATATTTTCTCTATGACACATTTTTCTTTTCTTTTTGCTGTTTTTCTTTACGTGTCAGAAATATTTTTCAGTACATCTGTTGTTGGACAGTTTCTCAAATACTCCCGTTTGTCACGTCTCCTGCTTACTTATTTATTTTTCATTTTCCAATCGTATTATTTATAGTTTTTCAGAGAGTGGATTGTACGTGGGGGGAATATCTCGTCAATTTCCTTTTTGGTGGTTGATTATTCTATGATGATTTTGCAATTCTGAAGATAGAAAATTTGTTTCCTTCCTTTTGCGTTTCGTGTCCCGAGGTTTAGAAATTAGTTTTCATATGCAAATGCACTTTGCTTTTGCATGTTTATGGCCTTTATTTAAGCGGGAAACATTTAAATAAGAATATACGAGGGTTTTCTATGATACAATATTAAAAAATTGTTATAATATACTAAGCTGCTGGACATTTTTTTATTAATTTATTCAATTTCCGTAAAAAATATTTTGCTGAAATATTCGAGTACTATTTTAGGCCATTGTACTGTACAAAAGATATTTTTAATTGCCCTCTCTAGACGTTTTCATTGTTTTGTTCGGATTATTCCAAACTTTTTTAAACGCTCACAAATACTCGTGCACCTCATATTAAAAGCTGGAAACATTAGCCAATGCTACACACTTACTACTTTGTCTGCAAAAATATTTTTACAACTTAACTTGCAAGTTTTAGTCTCAGAATTTATTTTATTTTTCACCTAAAAATAAATTTGTTTTTAACCAGGTATTAATTTTCACTCTTCATTTTCAAAAAGGTTCATGATATTTTGCATTTTTTTTTTTTCAAAACTTGTTTGCACTCATTTTTGTTTCTGAAATACAATTTCTGGTGCAAAAGCATTTGAAACATGCGAAAAGGTTTTTAAAAAAAGCAGTATTTCTAAGTCTCTTGAAAGGTAAAGCGACAGTTAAAAGACATCGTCAAATCGCTCAGTAATAAAGGTGTTGTTGATTGTATTGCCTTGATGTTACTCTTTTGAAATTATTACGAACTGGCAAGACACTCGATAAAGAATATCATTTGAGTGTTTTGTTACTTTTTTCGTGTGTGTATTTGTAATGGATTCCATCGAAAGCGACTTGAAATGTAGCAAGAAAACTCAATCACTTTCACCTTAAGATGATACGCTCTCTCACACAGTGCAATTATTATTCATGAATGTTTAACCAAACATTCAACAAATACGGCTCTATAAGCTCCCTATTCACCTAATATGGCACCGTGTGACGATTTCGTATCTCCATGGTTGAAATTTCTTTTTCGAGGTCACCGTTTTAAATCTAGTAGTTTGTTAAAAGAAATTTCCTACGACCTCTGAAGGGGTTTTGCAAAAATGACTTTACGGTATGTTTTTATGGTAAGTTTTTTACGGTATGATTAGAAGAAAAAAAAAACAGAAAGTTCACATAAGTGCAGTGCAGTAAGAAGAAATCTCTTTAAAGGAGATATAGTAAATCATAGGCGCACCTACGGAGGAGGCTGTGTGGGCTCAAGCCCTCCCTAAAGGTGGAAAGTTAGAAGTGAAAAGCATTAAAAATTAAACATTGTCCCTAATGAATTAATTTTTCTCTTTTTAAAAATTGCCTTTAATTTATTTCTAAAGTACTTTTTAAAAAATGTTTGTTTTTAAATAAATACTTACAGTTAGTGTACGAAACACAATTAATTTCGGTTTCAACAACACTGAAAAGATCAGATAACTATTCGACTATAACGAGTTACATTGCTTGTGCGCATGTTCTATGGGCAAGTCAAGTAGCATAGAATATTTTGATGTTATAAGAGAGTTATAACTACAATCAAGGTCACTATAACCGAGTTCAGCAGAATTTGTAGCCCCCCCCCAAAAAGAAAAGAAAAAAACCCAAAATCCTGGATGAGCTACTGTAGTAAATTGATATTTTTTTCTTTTATCCGAGCGTTCAGGGTGCTTTTTGATAACCTAATTCTTTGGAATTGTTTTTTCAAATGATTTTTCTTTAATCGCATACGTTGAAAATTGACTTAGTGTTGTATTCTTGGACCAAAGCTGATTTGTAGGAATACTGCATTTTTTACATTCACAAAATAAATGTTTTAAGAGTCTTTATGAATGTATATGCTTACTTTCGCAACACAAATTTTGAGTCATTATCTTAAAATCTTAATTCTATTGTAAGGTACTCCTTATCGTTACCGGAGATGAAAACTTACATTTTACACTAGCACTGAAAGAGAAATCAGTGATTTGTTTGCTAGCATTATATTATTTTACCTTCTGAAAATTTGAAGGCGTCATTTTCTAATTTCGCTTACTGAAAATAAACTTTAATCTATAACAGCAAACATGATGAACCTATTTTCTGGCAACCCGATTAATGTCTTAAAAGTTAGCGGGATTGTTAATTAAACTGAAATAAACAGATTAATCGAAAAATCCTCTCTCTGGTTTCGAAATAATCGGCTTCTGTATAAACTCTGGTAATATTTCATCGTGTTTCTCATGAGAGTCTTGTTACTACAAAGCATTATAAATTTAAAAATAGTACTTTTTATGGCGTTATGAGTGCATACGAATTTAGTAAAATTCAGGAAGTCATATAATTTTTTTTTTCAAAAGGTTTCATTGCATTATCAAGCTATAATTAGTATGTATATCTGTGTCTTCCAGTCTCTTATTTGCAATAGTAGTATTAAAAAAACCATGCGTTGAAGCACTTCTCACAAAATGAACAAAGCATCGCTATTAATTAAAAGGTTTGATAGGTATCCGTATTCGAAGTCTATAGCAAAATACGGTTCGATTTTCTTTTGTCAAATTACGTCATCGACGTAATTAATACTACTATTATCATTACTTAATATTAAGTATATATTATAACTGTTGTTTTTAAAACTTTATTATGATTATTCAAATGGAAAATTTAATTTTCTTGGTAACTATCTTGATGCTTTATCGACCTTTCAGTTGGCTCACGTACCGTATTCTGCGATAGACCCCGTATTCCTATTAGAATTCGTTTCTTTTCCAGGAGATCGAATGTTCAAAGCAATCGGAGGACAAATATTCGGAGCAGCATTATTTATTACAAACTAAAAACTAAATATTTCAACCATTTTTTCCATTCGAAATTGATTACTCTCAAATTATTGCTAAAAAATCAATTAAATATATAGTAATTTACTGCTACCGTTCAATTATTTTATTCCTATCATCCAATACTTTCACGTAGAAAATATTGTTTATTTAAGTTCTTTTCTTGCTCTTAACTAAGATTCTCATGCAGTGTTAGGTGTAAAAGATTCATTGTGGTTGGGTGAATAATATAGATCACATTTTGTACAAAACTGAAAGTTCATGCTTTGAAAGTATGCGTTATCTGTCACATTTGGATTGGACACATTGTCAGTGGATCTAGACACCAAGTATCCGTATCTGTATCTGCGGACCAAAGAAATAATTCATCCGTTTCATATCCATATCAGTGGATCTGTTTTTACGATACAGCACACCTCTACTATTGATGTCGTTTCCAAGCAAAACTGCAGACCACCACCCTCAGACTGAGAATTAAGAGTCAAAATTATGCTGTTTCGGGCTTTGTTTGGATTACATTGTTAAGTCTTTTGTCATTTGTCATCCAGTCTTTGCTTTTGCGCTACATGTATGTATCTATTTCTGTTTCTTCTATTATTTAAATTAATGGAGAATTCATGCTTGTTGAAATCCTTTGAATAACGTTTTTTTCCCCTGTCGTAGTAGCTGTCATGAAAATGTTTTTCTTTTCTGTTCCGAAAATAGAGTTGTATACAGTAACTTTTTTTTTCGTCGAAAGCGCACATTATTTGCTTTGAGAACTTCGTCGTTATTATTTCTTAGTAATTCTTACAAGTATTCTACTGTGCATGAATTTCCTTTACTGAGCAGAAATTTCAGGGGGCCATACTTTATTCTGATTAATTTACTCGTTTTCAAAACACTTGTACTTGTGATTCGAAGATAGGAAATTTCACTTACTTTTCCCCAGAATACTTTTTTTAGTGTTAGAGGTAAAATGGTTGAGCATACTCATACATAAATGGCTTTGAAGTCTACCTTGTACATGCTACCCTAAAAATTCGGATTAGGGAACAAGGATATAAAAAGGTATAGTCAATCCTATAACAGTGCTTATACAATTGTGTGTAACACTTGACATTTAAACATACTGGGAAAAATAATTATATTGCTTGAAATCGATGTTCATTTTATTTATCAATATTTTTGTCTTTAAACCCTTATGGTGTTTGTATATAGGGTGAGTCAGAACTGTGTGAGGGAATAGAACATATCTAGAGAAGCAAATTTTGTCGTACAAAGCAGGGTTGTAACGCAAGCGATGTCGCTAACAACGCAACTTAATAATAGAAGCCCTACAAGTTGAGGTTCACACGCTAGTTTTGACGCAATCGTCATTACCTTCAATGTTGGGAGCTGCCTAACGATTCACCGCTTTCATTACGACCCTGATTAGCATGACAAAAATTGATTATGCTCGATCACTTCCTTACACTTGAAGCTTAAGTCGGACCATGTAACCGCGAAGCGGGAGCATGTTTAAATTTAAAATCAGTGACTTGTGAAATATTCAATCCTTAAAAACAACAGTGAGTAACACGAGCTATTTCTTTGCGTTATATGTCTTACTTGAAATGTCCTTTGTTCACGTGTACCGTTTCCCGTGTCAATAAGACCGACCACTGAAGCGAAATTTCTGTAGGGCATTACTTCTTTATGTTTTTAGTACGTGCTACACATATTTTCAAAAGCCTCTACTGTGAGCATCTTTAAAATTCTTGATGCGGGTCACGTTTCTTGTTTAGGTTTTCAATTTGATAGTCGTTTTTTATATTTTCTTACTGTGCCATCTTATGTTTTGGGAATATTTTCTTCATTTTCGCATGTAATCCATCATGTCCGGTATTTTTCTGTCATCTGGCGGCAATTCAAGATGCAATACAAACATCCTTTGTTCTCTTGTTCTGTGATAAAACAGCACACTGGTTAACATTAATTAAAGAAAAATCCCAAAATGACGATTAGTGAAAAGGTCACATGTTGAATTTAATGAAACTGGCTCACAGTATACAACAGATAGTAAGCTATAATAAAACGTGAAAGCAAATTACCGGACACATATATGGTGTTATATAAATTAGCATATGTATAAAATCAACACATTGAATGTGTCAGTTTGGTATAGGAAAAGTGCCTTCAATATGATACCCCTTAGAAGCAATACAACACCTATAGGGATGTGTGATGCTGTCAGTTTTGTTAGAAGCGAGAGCCATTGCCTTGAAACCTGTTGCAAATGTGGCAAGGGTCTAAGGAGGACGATTGACAGGAGCTATGCATCTTCCCTAAATCACCCCAGACATGGCCGATAGGATTTAGGTCCGGTGATCGAGTTGGCCTCTTCATGCGCTGAATTGTTTTCTGCTGAAGACAATCATCTACAATTATCCCTTTAAGATTTAGCATTGTCGTCCTGAAGCAGGAAGTCATCACCTATTACCTCGGTATAAATCCATACATAAGCATCGAGGATGTCATCTCTATAGGTATTGGCATTCACGGTTCCACTTGGAAAGACATGAAGGTCTGTTCGGCCATCCAATGAATTCCAGTCCAATCACAGACAATGCCTCTTGCGTATGCTTCTTGCGCATAGTGACAAATGTCGGCGTTAGTCATAACAGTTCAGTTGACCGTCCTCGGTTGAACCTCCTGGATGCAGAATCTGTAGAAAGTGGAGGTTTGTTCTAAAACATGCAATTTTACGTTCTAGCAAATTATTTATTCTGGCTGCAACCCCACTAATTTGCACATTGCAAATTTACTTAGTAACATTTATTTGACAACATATTGTTAGTGTATAATGCTTAATTAAAAATCTTATGGTAAAGCCAAATCACTAACCTTTTGGAATATTTGAGCTCTTTTGGTGTTGGTATTATGAACAAAATTTTTAGATGCAAAATGAATTATGATCCGCGAATATTTTATCTGTTCGCAAATTTTGTAGAAATAAAAATTTTTGAAGGATTATTGTAAAGAATATTCGAGGATATGGTTCACCTGCAATAAAATTAACCCTTCTCAGGATAACGAACATATTTCAAAAACAGTTTCTGGAGTTATTTTATATTAAGTAAGGAAAGTTTTTCGTTAGTGACTAATTCGTTGTTTTTCATTTTAAGATTGCCTATTGTACTCGCACTTGCAATATTATCGAGCAAGGGTACAATTTTTCTGTAATGAAACTAATAGAGCAAACGATATTGACAGTCGAATATAACAGTAGAAAAAGAAATACGACAAAATTTCGCCCTTTACACTTGTTCGAAAATTTAATCCATTTCTTTCTTTTATTTTTTTTTCCCATTTTCTTTTTTCAATCTGTATTGTACTTATGACTTGATATAGAAGAAATTACTAAATACCAGTACTTATACAGCGTGTAACATGTTTCTTTAAATATTTTCAACTCTTCAATTGCATAAATGTACATATTATTCAATATGTATATATGGTTATAATTTCAGAATGCATAATTTCCGTTCTTTCTCTTTTTTAAACCTTTCAAACCTTCACTCAACCGTGCTGCACTAATGCAAACGTGTCAAAATTATACAAATAGAATTTTTTCAAATTAGATTTTAATGGCAACATATTAATTGGAAAGCATTTTTTGCTTGTTTATTACCTAGCTGAAATAATCTAAATTAATTGATTTAACATTTTCCGCGGCATAAATGCAGCGGAAGTTTTTATTTTTATGGGTTACTGGAAGGAACCGTTCAATTGAAATTAATTATTTAATTCTCGATTAAAAAAATGTAATTTATTTGAGATAGCGCACAACTTAGTTATTTATTGAGTAAGTAAAAAATGGTGTTTTTGTATTTCGCATAAGTTGCACTGCTGCGTGTAAAGGCTCTTAAAAACAAGGAGCTTTACAAAAGCATAAAAAAGAAAGAAAAAAATTAAAAGAACTAAGTTTTAAAGGAGTGAATTTCGTGAAGAATTCTGTAAAATAAACAGGAAACCTTTGAAATTGATTTCGAAAAATGTTTTCCTTCGTGGTTTATTTAATTTATTTTCTTTTTTCCAGTTAATATCAACATAGTTGCAACAAAATAAAAAGTATACCTCTTCACTAAATTTTCTGGGGGGTTCCGAAACGCATATATTCCTAGTAAAATGTTACAGAAAATAACTATGTAAGGTTTCTTTTTTCTTTTTTTGTGTGCGTGTTTTGTGCAAAGAAAGTAAAATATCTTGAGAAAGAAGAAGAGAGTGTATCCGGCAAAACATATAAATCGGTGCCCGACAGTAAGGACCCGGAAACTATTAAGCTTGCAAGAAATCATTTTGTGTGTAAACCTCCGCTGTTGCCAATTTGTCGGAAATTGTTTTGCTTAGTTGCTAGACTCAAAGCAGAATGAAGAAGAAAATACTAAAAAAGAAACAAGAAATCACTGTTTTAAGTTGACTATAATGACAATTTTTCGTGTTAATTTTTCGTGTCGTTGTTCGTAAAGATTATCATTATAAAGAGATTAAAGTAGTCTGAATGCACCTATAATGAGTAGATCGTCAAACGTGTATAGCAAATGTCTTCAGAAGAGAAACTAATTAACACAGTAAAAAATATAGGGTCAGATCAAATATGGTAATTATGATCAATTCCTGCAAATTTCAAATTTGTGAATTTTTAATACTTTTCATAGTAAAAAAATTAGTTAAAGAGAAGCTTTGGCCTTATAAGAAAATCTAGGGAAATTTTTATTTCTATAGGATTATTTGCTTAAAATTTAAGACGATGGTCATAATAACCACAACAAAATCACAGAAATGCTAAAAATTGGTATAATAATGGCCATCATTGGGGAAATTATGAACACTTGATCTCTCTTAATACTTAAGAGTACTTTTTTATTGCTGTTGTTGGAACAATTCAGACTACATGCTTGCTTTTGTTTGGGATTAGAGTTACCCCGGTGCTTAAATAATTGATCCAAATTGAGTAATAAGATTATAATTTCTAGTTATTACATCAATATAGCCTCTTGCTTGCAAGATGAGTTGATTGGCTGTTTGGGTTAATGCAAAGCTACAAGACGGCTTCCTGCCTGATTGGGGGGGGTGCCTTAAGCGCAGGACTTTTTAAGGGGTTCTAACGCGTATTCACGTTTTATCTAGAGAAAACCACCCAAAACACTCGGCTATCAGATCGGAAGCTGCGCAAGAATTCAAAACCCTGAACCTGCACACTTGAGTCTTCTATTAATGTTCTCAGTGTTTTATCCTAGTCGACTGAAGATGCCTTGAAAATCACTCTTTTTATAAAAGAAAAATAGTACTGAATTGTATGTAGTAACGTTGACCTTTTAAGAACAAAATGAAGTCAAAATAAATGTTAAAGACAATTTAAGAACAAAAACAGTTCCTGGAATGTCGTATGCAGTCAGGACTGCAGACGACATTTTCTTTTTTACTGACGTAGGTTTTGCAGTAGAGCGGTTCAAACAACGTGACTGCATATTGGCTACAATAATTTCTGAGTTACATATGTCCATTAAGAATATTAAAAAACGAATTGAAACCATTTCCTTATTTGACAACTATTCACTAGAAATGTGTTGCGAGTTAATATACGAAATTGTCTTTTTATTTGATTCTGAGAAACTAACTACTTTTTTTAAAGCAAAAAATTGATTTTAAATATCGATATGTCTCATAAATTTTTATTTAAAACTCTTATCTGATATAACTTTGAATGCCTTGTATTTCTGGTTTTGTTCAGAAACCAGACAGTAATTTAGACCATGACAGTTTTAAGCATTTAAATTTTTTTAATGAATCTAAATCAAAGTTTCCATTTTATAATTCACTTATGTTAAATATAACAAATAAATAAAATATTTTAAAATCGCTTTACCTTAATAATTTTTAAATGATATAAGACAGATATATTTTTCCTGGTCAGAATGACTACGTTTTTACACAGGGCCATAATTAATCCCCTCCTTAAAAATTAGGGGGTATTTATGACCATGAAATTAAAAATATTTTACTATTTTAGAAAAAAGGATAAACATATCGGAAGTTCTAAAATAAATTACAAACATACTTTTTAATATGAATGAACTTGCGTGAAAAATGTTCCCTTTGCACCAAATAACTTTGAACGCCCAGAACCGTCAAATTTGTCTATCGAAAATTTTAATAATATTGTTATTTTTTTATAATTGGCATTCCCTTAGAAATGAATCATGAAAGATACATATCATAAAAATACAATATAAGCTGTATACCTAATATTTTTGCAAAATGTTATCATTGATAGATTTTTTAAAAATTCTGCCGGCAATAGTTACCCCACCTGACCCTACAATTTTACTGTTATAACTAACCGAACTCAGATCTAGCAACGAAGTTTGTAGACGCCAAATTCGTTTATATATCCCCATACAAAACACTTAAACGGATTAAAAGTTTGTGACGCAGCGTTGTACTTTATAGCGATATGAATTTTAAATATGTGTCTTAAAAACAATGATATCAAATTTTGAGTGACGCCCTGGTGTGAATTTATAAGATTTGTTTTTAAATTCCATTACAGTTACTTTTGTTTTATTTTCTAAGGTAGATTTACACATTCAAGCAATGCTTTTAATTATCAAATGCACTGTCAAATATGTCACACTTTCACTGAGCCTATATTATGTATTTAAATGAATTTATTTCAATAACTTAATTTATCTTTTGCGTCCCGCTATCCAAAAAAGTAAGCAAAATTTGCATTTTATTTTATTTTTATTTTGACACACTATGTATTCTAATGCATTTCACTTAGTTTCGATACTATGACACTAATTAAATATTTACTTTGTTAAAATAATTTTAGTACCATGGAATATATAAACATAAAGCTCGTTATAATATCAATTTATTTGTAAAACGAAATTAAAAGTTAAAACTTCTCTTCGTGTAGTTTTTTTTTATTTAAGTAATTCACCTAGCAGTTGTAATGCTTTAATGAAAAAAAATTAATTCTTCATTATGATATTTAGAAGCCCTATCAAATGCTGAAGCCTTATAGCAGGGAATCTGGTAATTTAGGAAATAGGCTTTAATGATAACGTTATCGCAGATTAAAGTGCTTGGTTGATAACAGCGCACACTAAATGACCTGTCTACCGTAAACCTTACAATGAAATTTTGTGAATACTATCCTGTAAATGTCGATATTTTGATGAATTTTCTCCCTTAATTTCTCTCTGTTTTGCATGGCAATTATATTTCATATTATTTAATGTATGTTTATAGTTATTTTCTTCTTATACGTTATCCTGTATGTGAAATCCTGCTTCACAAAATTTCAGTCGAAATGAAGATTCTACGCAGCGTTTTAAATTTAAAGTTAGCCTTTTGCTGCAAGTTTTCAATATCTTAGTGGATAAATATGACAGAATTGCCCCATTATAGTAAAAAAAAACTCTTATTAAAAATAAATTCTTATTATTGTTAGTGCAACTTGCTTTTACAGCTGGCATGGTTATTTTAAGAGCACTGTTTAATGCTTTACGTTTTTAATCCTAAAAACGCTTAATTTGATGGTTTCAGGTTGAGTACTGTACAAAATAAATTTACATTTTTAATATTCTCTTTTGAGAAAACATTGCATGTATAACCTTAAAAATAATTCATTCGTACGCATACTGTAGTATAAAAAGGAAACTTTTTTTTTTGTCTCTTTTAAGTAACTACTGTAAATTTTCTCGAAAAGAATATACGCTCAAATACTCAATTCAGAGTAATGGAAACAAACTTCAACTATCTTACCTCTTTCTGTGTGACTGAATATTTCAATATTGATTAATATTTATGCTATCTAAATGGTTTGGTCGGCAGCATATCTTTCTATATATTCACTGGCAATATAGTTATTGACTTCAAATTTACGACACCGTTCTGTCTTTGAGAGCGATCGAAGGAAATCGACATTTTAAAATACAATGAAAAGTTCTCTGCCGTAGAAGAGATCGATTGTGAATTCTAAAACAGCAAATCGATCCTGTTATAAAGTTTAACAACTATAGTCCCTCGGTGACATGCCTGTGTGAATTTTCACTTCCTTCTAGATCAAGTTTAGATTCAGAACCGCTGTTTAGATAAGTCGCCACCAGCTCATTAAAGAGACAATCTTCTTCGTCTTTTCTGTTTTGTCCTTCGTATGTTTATATATATATATATATATATTCTTATACTTTGAGTTTTCTAACTTATTATGAGAATCACCTAATTTCAGCACTTTCACTGCTATTCACAAAAAAATATAAGCATCAGTAATATTTTCCACCTCAGTTTCAGAAATGCCATCTATAATTTCCACGAACAACTAAATCATAGAACAAGGGATAGAACTTAAAATGTTGGCAATCTTTAGAAAACACTGTATATTATTCATGATATATAAGTCGGATATAGCAATCTGTCCTGGCATCTGGAAAAACTGAATAAGTGATGTAAAAATTCTTGCCCTTCAAAGGGATATTCAGCTAAAATATTTCAGTATAGATTGAAAAATTTACCGAAACCTCTTTAAAAATATATTTATAAATAAAAAAAATATCTGCTAATAGAGATTGCAATCCCGTTTTCTCGGGAAGACTATACAGCGGTCGATCCAGGAATTTTTTCCATAGTCCTATTTTTGTGAAAACTGCTCATGTTTTGTGAATTTCAGTACTTAATTTTGTGAATTGAAACACTTATTTTTGTGAATTTTCATACCAATTTTTAATAATTCACGTTTTTTTTGTTAAAATAATAGATAAAGCAGTTTAAAAAATAGGGTAAAATGCCAATGAAGATAGCATTTTTCATCGATTGTAATTTTGTGAAGGGTCAGCAAAACGGACCCAATTCTCGTTTGTATCGACCCCTGCTATATCATGACTGTATTTTTCATATTTATCTAAGGTATTGCAAAAGCAATAAGCAATTTTAAATTATGGAGAACGTTTTCAAACTTATTCATCCATTGTAAATGTTTCTAAAGCTAAACAAAATGATCCAAGAAAACAAACAGTGCAGTTACAGGATGATCTTGGATGAACGGAGCTATAGTATAAATCGCATTTATGTGATATCTGGCGACCTACCTCCTAGTGGTAAGAATTTTATAGGCAATCACCGCACAATGTTTTGAGTAAAATTCTTAGAGATTATTAAATCAGGGCTAAAATTCCTCTTTTAACCCAACGCTTGGAGCAATCTTAAAACTGGGCAAATTTCTGTTTCGGCGGCTTTTGTTTGCATTCATTGTTGGTGTCCCAAAACTTTATTCTATAAATCATTAGACGCGGAAGTAATTTAGTGAAAAATCAATTATAACGGCAACAATCATAGGCCCGCTAAAAATGATTGTCAGTTTTGAATGAATAATGCAAAAGAGAACAGGCTCCCGAAACACACGTATCTCATTTGTGTTACTTTAAAACAAAAATTTCAAAGGTGATTTAGGGCCAGTCTTGAGCAGAGATGGCTTACATGTAGCACGAATGCCATCGCGTTTCTGGGGTTCCAAAAACTTTGATGTAAGAATTAAAAGAAATAGTAAATAAATAAAATTATTGGAAGAAATTTGGGGGGAAATAGCATTTCGATTTGCTTTAATTTTGGTACTTCCATAAAAATGTATTCGACATCCTTAAATTACAGTAAATAAATTGCCTCGGTTTAAAATTAAGAAGAATTTTACGCATAATTGATAATTACCATTTTGATAAATTTCCAAATTTCGGAGGAGGGGAAGGGTGACTTTTCTGGCTATGTCTTGTAACACGATGGTACAAGTAACAAGTTACCATGTAACACGATCTTTACTGGAAGAATTGAAATGGTATTTTTATTTAAAGTACTTATGTTAAGAGTAAATAAAACGATTCAGTCTAATGAAAGTAAGACAAATATTTATGAAAAAAATTATTAATATTGCTTTTTAAGAGAAACTATGTTCTTACGATATACATTCTACAGATTTTGCTTCTAAGATAGCGAGAAACATGACTCACATTTCATTCTGTTTCTGTCTCTTTCAAGTGGTTTATAAGAATGAAAATAAGCACATGTTATTTGCATTAACCATTACTAAAATTTCGGAATTCCCGTAAATCTCTCCCATTTGTATTGAATGAATGAATATAAATACTATACCAAGTACTTAGGCTTTCACTAGATCATCTTAATATGCACTGTCATCTCGTACTATCTCATCGTGTTACAAGTTGTACTTTCTTTTGTGTGCAGTTCATCGAGAAGTTCCAGGAGGTGAAGGAAGCTACCCGACAGGCTGCCCAGCAGAAGTCGGCTCCGCAGCCAAACGGTAGCGCATCGACCCCCGTCACCTCGGCCAGCGCCTCGCCGTGCAGCCGGAGTGCGCCCACGCCGCCCGCTCTCCTGCCCCCGTCCCAGACGCCGACCGCCGACGGATCCACGCCCGCACCTTCCTCAACCTCCGACGACACCGACGCAGCTCCGGTCCCCCTCGACCACGTCGTCAGCTCCCTACCCGCCAACGTCAACGAGATCGCCAACACCCTCAAGTCGTCGCTCGTCGCACACCAGAGGAGCCAGAGCTTGTCCGGACTACAGGCCAGCAAGGTACTTAACTCTGAGTTTTTGCTCCTCTTTAGAGTCACCTCCTACACTGAAAAAAAGTAAATAAGCTTTGCATCACCATATCCACTATGACATTTTGCTATTCTCTAAAGGAAGGGTCGCCAGATGCACGGGCTTCAGTACCTACACCGAAGAAAGCAACTACACTTTACACAATAACATCCATTTCCTCCACTTTATTGCTTTCTGAAAAAAAGGAGTACCAGATGCACGGGCTTCAGTACCTACACTGAAGAAAGCAACTACACTTTACAATATAACATCCATTTCTTTCACTTTATTGCTCTCGGATAAAAAGATGTACCAGATGCACTGAAAAAAGCAACTACACTTTTCACTGTAACATCCATTTCCTTCACTATTTGTTGCTCTCTGAAAAATAGAGGTACCAGATGCACGGGCTTCAGTATCTACACTGAAGAAAGCAACTACACTTTACACTTAAGAAACACTCAAAATACTGGTGTTAAACGATAAAATAAATAAAAACTTTGTGAAAAAACACACAAACGTGTTATAAGTAACATTTTGTGTGCGTTTTTTCAAAGTTTTTATTTATTTTACACTTTTCACTCTATCATCCATTTCCTTCACTTTATTGATCTCTGAAAATAGAGGTACCAGATGCACGGGCTTCAGTACCTACACTGAAGAAAGCAACTACACTTTACACTGTAACATCCATTTCCTTCACTATTTGTTGCTCTCTGAAAAATAGAGGTACCAGATGCACGGGCTTCAGTATCTACACTGAAGAAAGCAACTACACTTTACACTTAAGAAACACTCAAAATACTGGTGTTAAACGATAAAATAAATAAAAACTTTGTGAAAAAACACACAAACGTGTTATAAGTAACATTTTGTGTGCGTTTTTTCAAAGTTTTTATTTATTTTACACTTTTCACTCTATCATCCATTTCCTTCACTTTATTGATCTCTGAAAATAGAGGTACCAGATGCACGGGCTTCAGTACCTACACTGAAGAAAGCAACTACACTTTACACTGTAACATCCATTTCCTTCACTATTTGTTGCTCTCTGAGAAAAAGAAGTACCAGATGCACGGGCTTCAGTACCTACACTGAAGAAAGCAACTACACTTTTCACTAAAACATCTATTTCTTTCACTATTTGTTGCTCTCTGGAAAAAGAGGTACCAGATGCACGCGCTTCAGTACCTACACTGAAGAAAGGAACTACACTTTTCACTATAACATCCATTTCTTTCACTTAATTGCTGTCTGATACAAAGAGGTACCAAATGCACTGAAGAAAGCTACTACATTTTTCACTGTAACATCCATTTCCTTCACTATTTGTTGCTCTCTGGAAAAAAAGGTACCAGACGCACGAGTATCACCTCTGACACTGAAAGAGATAGTAACAGCACAACGTGTGGCTAAAGGGAACGCCTGAATGTTTCATGTTTTAAGTGTCAAGCTCAATGCTTCAGTAGGTGATAACGAAGAGTACAAGAACACGTGCTCTACACTTATAATACTGTAGTATAAATTGAGAACGATTTTTTAAAGTAAACATGTAGATTTAGAACAGACTGATGTTAAAATTACTATATGTTTGGAACAAAAAACCTGCACAAGCTTAGTTGGGACAGAACTCTTAACCTATGCAGTGTTGATTGCCATCTCGTCGGCATTCTAAGATAAGCTGGGCTCTTATACCTGCGACAGGGAAAAACCTTCAACATGCACATTACTAACTTGACAACTTTGCTCTCTTCCCCACTCTCTGGTGTCTGCGTTTATCTTTGTCTAGTTCGTAACGAGAATAATAATAATGAATAATGGACGCGCGTTTGTTTACGAGCCAAGTTTGATAGTCTACTTACTTTTTAGTTGTTGGAATGATAGATTTAAATAAATATGATATTTTTACTCTGTATTTTAATACACTAAAATCTGGTGACGAGTGTCTAGAAACTACCTAGTAATTTATTCTAATATGACTGCTTTCCGTCATAACCTATTTTGAAATATCCATCCTGACATAATGTAACTATCATTAACGAACATTTCTAATCAGTTTTCTCTGTTTTAGTGTCAGAAATTTTATTGCAATAAATTTGAGATTTTTTCCATTTTAAGCGGGAATAAAATGCAAAATGTTTGCCGATCGCAAATATGTTAAATTAAAGAGCATCTCCCCTTATTATATGCTTTTAACAATAAATTAATATGACCTAACACGTTCAACAGAAAGTTCCGCTTATTTTCCCATTGCAAAAGTTCCAGATAGTTCTTACTCTCTCTCTCGTTTTCCTCCAACATTTGAAGTCATTGTGAATGCGTTGATTTGCATGAACAGACATTAGCTTACTTAGAATATCGTACTGGCGAATTGCAATTTCGTACTATAAGCATATAACCAGATGGGGCAGTGCCTTTTCCACCTTATGGAACCCCAAAATTTTTTCTGCCTACATATCTATTGTACTATCCATTTTTAGCTATACCCAACGGGGTTTGGGAGAATGTTAGGGACGATAAAACGTCCGATCTTTAAGATTATACAGTGCTTAAAATTTGAGGTTTTTGCTATTCTTTACGGCTAACTAATAAATTTAATCAAACTTTCCCTCGTTTTAGAGTCCTAAAACGGAAAAATAATATTGATGTCATTTCCGTTTGAGTCCTTTCGACTTTCCAAACCTTGAGGCAAACGCATGAGAGACTGCCGAATAAAAGAGAAATGATCTGATTGAGGAATTACTTTTTACTGAAAGCTTTGTCAAGTTTAAGCTTAATTACATATTTATGGTAATTGGCACAGAAACATTGAATCACACAGGGTGTAAAAAATCATGATTTAGAAAACAAAACAAAGCAAAAACTGGTTTTTTAAATTTTAAATGTGATTTTTGTATTTAAATCATTTTTTAAAAATAAAGTAAGATTTAAAAAACAATTAGATTAATAATTAAATATTGTTAACCATTTTATATAAAGCGTAAAAACAACAAATATCTAATTATTGATAGCATAGATCGGTAAATAAAATATTTCTATATATCCAAATCATAGGCGCACCCACGGGGGGGGGCTATGGTGGCTGAAGCCCCCCCTAAAGGTAGAAAGTTACAAGTGAAAAGCTCTAAAAATGAAAATTGTCGCTAATGTATTATTATTTTTCTTTTTTTAATTGTCTCAAGTTATTTCTAACCAAAAAAGACATTTATTTGAAAAAGTTTTTTAATAAATGCTTACAGTTAGTTTATGAAACACTGTTAATCTCGGTTACAACGTCACTGAAAAGTTCAGATAATTATTTATGACTCCATACCGAGTTACATTGCTTGTGGGCTTGTGTTCTATGGGACAATCAAGTGGTACCGTATATGTAGACGTTATAAGAGAGTTGTAACTAATCGAGGTCACTATAACCGAATTCAGCAGTATTTGTATGTTGCCCAGCCCCCCCTAAACTAAAATCCTGGGTACTCCACTGATCCAAATAAAATAATTTTGTCCCAAGTGGATGATTTTGAAAGCATAGAAAAGTTGACTGATTATCTAATGTCTTAATTTGCAAATTTAAAAGCAAAGATTTCAAAAATAAAAGTCTACAGAAGTGTTAATCACATGCAATAACAATAGTAGTATTATGCACTGGGGATGGACGCGAGACGAGACAGATTTACAGCTTTGTTGCGTCTAAGATATAGCGATTTTGCTAGACGTCACTAAGCATGTAGGCTGTTTTGCGAGACGCGAGACGTCTATTTTTCGTCTAGCTACCGTCCAAACTACCCAAAACTACCCAAATCATGAATGAACCAATGCAATTACTTCACAACTGAAAGAAAACTGTCCTGACGCCAGATCCTTTTCAATCTCATCAGTGTGGCTTCAGAAATCCTACTCTACCTTAGATGCAGATTGTTTATGCAGCTCCTTCTCAGAATGTCTACCAGTCAGGAAAGTCTCCAAAATACCAGGAAAATGGGAAATAGGTCAGGAAAGTCTCGAAAATACCAAGAAAATGTGAAATAGGTCAGGACAGTCTAGAAAAAGGCTGGAAACGCAAAATGGGCCAAGAAAATTCTCAAACAGTAAGTTTTCCTCGGTATAAAAATTTCCTAGCAGGCTTTTTACTTTCCGAACATGTACCATGTAAGGAAAGTATTGTAATCATGAAAAAATTCGACTTCGAGATTTTGGTGTCTTGAAAGTGCGCTAGCGTTTAAACGGTACATTCGATTGAGCTCAAATCGAAAAACTTAAGAATTTTTGCCGAATTATCCATCGATTAAAATTTATTTAAATGCTTGGTAATGATCTTAATCGTAAGTGCTCGGAAAGTCGAGTGGAATCACTCCAGATTTCTTTACTTTTTAATCGGTCTCGATTCATGATGGTAATTTGCGTTCAGATAAAATGATTATGTCAGAAATGTGTTGCGGCCAATTATCTGCGCGAGGGATCTAGGCCGAGGGGGGGATGCTCTGCCTGGGAGACTTTCTAAGGGATCCTAACCCACGTGAATAAGTCAGGATGTTTATGGGGTATGGGATGCTCACACCTGTTTTAGGTTCTTTAGTAGGGTATTTCCTGTGATCGAGGTCTCAAAAAGCTATTTGTCTTTGACCAGTGATAAAATATAGAACTTTTTCTTATCACTCTGTATTCTTCCCGATTTGAAACGTTGTAGATTAAAAGATAAAAATTTGTGTATCAATTCCAATATCAGTTCCATTAATCGTCGTATTTTATAATTCTCTCTGATTTAAGGGGGACAACAGGTGAACCCCCCTCCCCTCCTTATGGGGTTCGATTAATGTTCTTCGCCTATAAAAATCAGCCGCTTATTAAAATAAATTAATCTGAATGAATCCGAAAATCAATTAATCGGAAGGAACATGATTTTACAAAATAACGAGTACTGTGCCACCGTAAAGCTGGTCTCTTGTATTATGTATTCATACAGTGGCGTAGTCAGAAAATTTTCATGGGAGGGGGGTTACGACTACTACAACTCATATATATTATTTTATACGTGTGTGTGATAAAGGAGTGAAGAATATACACTTTGTATGGCAAAAATTACTCATGGAAGGGGGGGGGGTGAACCCCTAACTCACTCACCTCCCGCGGCTACGCCACTGTATTAATAATTATTTTTTCACTGGCCTTGTTTATCTTTTCAGTCGTACTACTGGGAAAACGAGCAAGCATTGTAAAATGCATTTTATTCGTGTTTTGCTTATTCATTTTCCTTGTTTTTTGTGTAAACATACTCTTAAACAATGCAACATTTTCCCCTGTAAATTAATCATGCAGTGGATTGCTTTTATCTCTTCCATGAATTGTGTGAATCTGAAATTTGTTTGACTTTCCAGTTATGAGCTCGCCCAACAAGGTACTTTAAACTGAGTAACTTCAATTATATCATCCTGTATTAAGAATTTGGTTACATCAACTTGTCTACGCCTACATTTTCAGTATTCTACATTCGCCGTATTTTCAGTACATCATTGCAAACAGAATGACACTTTCGTCTGTTTTTGTGTTTTAATAAAATTATCTATGAAAGTAAAGCTAGTGTTCCTTCTTGCTTATTCATCCTTATATATTTCGCAATTTGCAGGGTAGAGATTATATATAATATGGTCTTTAGTGATGGCAGCCTAACGCAGAATGTCTATTAGTTTTAGGAGCCCCCCTGGCGTAAATATGTCACCTGAGCTGGCAGCTATGGTTGACCACAAGAGAAAATCGATATGAAAATTTCGCTGAAAATGTAGATTTTGGTGTTTACGAAGCAACATTATCGCAAAAGCTTCCCGACATTTTGCATATGGTATTTTTGGAGATTAATTAACTGACTGAATTAATTCCGCGTTTGAAAATTATTCTCAAAACTCTGTAGATGCTTTGTGGAAGTTGCTAAACAGCTGTTTTGGAGTTAAAGGTATACTGAAAGTTTTATGAGTTTTTGCATTGCATTTTTGCTTACTTAATAAATATCCCGAAAGCAAATTAATTGATCAACAACAAATCGAAAATAATATACGAATTTGGGGGGGGGGAATTTATATTAGAGAGGCTTTTTATACAGAGTCATCTTAGTAATTATTTTATTTATTTATTTATATTAGATAAGTGAAGAAATTGCAATTAAATGAAACTTAACACTAGAGCCGCATTCAAGAAAATACTGTACACTTGTATATCTTTAGTACAGATAAATCTTATGGATGGATCTCCGTATTATTATGAAGGTAATGGGATCGTTTTGAGAGCCACACTGCTCTCAATATACTAGTTCTGAATTTATTTTAATTTATAAAAAGTGTTTTTACTGTTGTTATTTCTTTAAGAAATCCCCTACACACAAATATGTTTTTCAAATAATGAGTCGGCGGCCTATTTGAAGGAAGAAATCCTATGGAGATTCGCGTTTAAACGGTGCTTTAAAGTTCACATAAGCACATATTATTAATTGACATGCAGGTATTTCTCAAAAAGTAAGAGCCCGAGAAAAAGATCTTGTTAGCTGTACATCGTATTTCTGACACCCATTCAAGGTGACGTGCCTTATTACAGTTGAGACGAAAGTTCTACTTCTAGAATGCTGTACGAGTTAAATTTCATGGGACGCAGTAGTACTTGAATCAGTTATTCAGAAGTTCAAACGATAGACAACTAACAAGGAGAGGCTCAGACGTTGGGATCACCGATTTTGATGAAATGTTTATGGCTTATAGGAGGCCCATAGTATAGCAAAATGCCAAAGAACTGGCCGCCAACTCTCTCTTATTTTCGAGAAAATTCCATTTAAACATTTGATGCGCTGTTATATACCAATTATTTGGAAAATCCTTTGCGTTAACCGTGGCGCCGTGGTTTCACTTTCGGCTGCAGATCGAGGGGTCTCTGGTACGTATCCAATTGAATCCGCCCGGTAATTTCATTTTTTTCTCCTCCCTTAAAAATTCATAAAACAGTTTCAAATCATTGTAAAAAATATATTGTGACTTTCTTTTTAAAACTGAAGTTATAAAGTTCTTTGTTGTGTATATATTTTATAATTTACTAATATTTTTAGGACCAGGGAAGAAGAATAAAAATGGATTTGCTTCTTTCTTCATTTTGAATGATGCAATTATTGTGTGTGATTAAGGCAAACCTGCGCGAGGGGTATCTGCCTAAGATGAGGGATGCCTTGGTAAGACAACTTTCTAAGGGGCTCTAACGCATATTCACGTTACATCTGGAGAAAACCTACCAAATTTCCAGACCGTTAGATTGACGACCGCGCGACGGTACCCGAACCCGGGACCTTCACACTTCGGCCGTCTCCCCTTTTCACTGATATAACCACTGTGCCATGGTGAGGCTCGATGCGATTATTGTTTACAGTTTCCCATTCAGCCAAAACGCGTTACACACATGTAATTACAATTAGAAATTCAATATTCGGTATAAACGATTAGTTAAACCTTATTATATGCTTAAAACATTTATGATTTGATGAAGAATGCATATAATTTTACATTCGTCAAACTTCGCGAGTAGTAGATAACGAAAAAAATATATATATTAATATTAAAATACCAGGAGCTTTTGGCTTCCGAGTTGAAAAAGCTATAGAGAATTTAATAAAAGAATATTCCAATGGGGATGTAACTTGTTCAAAGCCCGGGACACTTTCAACTAGGGATGGACGCGAGACAAAAAATAAGCGTCTCGCGTCTCGCAAAATAGCCTAAAATCTTGTCTCGTCTCGCAAAAATCCCTATATCGTAATGTTAAAAATGTGTGTCTCGTCTCGCAAAAAAGCTGTAAATCTCTGTCTCGTCTCGCAAAAAAGTCGTCTCGCGTCCATCCCTACTTTCAACAAGTAACCACTATGCTTTCTTCATTCCTTGACCGAATTTTGAAACCATATGCAGGGAACGAGAAGTTTTAGGAGAGGTCAAACAAATCCAGAAATTTATGACAAAATATTTTTATGACGATGAAAGTAATTCATCTTGTCCCCTAGAGGTAATCCCACTTAAATGTCCCCCCCCCCCCTCCAAAAAAAAATCTCCATACTTTATGCAAAATAAACGGGAATTAGTAACCTGAGAAGATGCAATAAAAATTCATTAAGTCATGTATTTTCTGCTATCACCGCATTCACGCATTCTTTTCTGAAATCTTAAAACATGCATGGTTTGCAGAAAAATTTTCTGATGAAAGGCAGATTAACTTATCGTTTATACCGAATATTGAATTTCTAATTGTAATTACATGTGTGTAACACGATTTAGCTGAATGGGAAACTGTAAACAATAATTGCATCTTTCAAAATGAAGAAAGAATCAAATCCATTTTTATTATTCTTCCCTGGTCCTAAAAATATTAGTAAATTATCAAATATATACACAACAAAGACCTTTATAACTCGAGTTTTAAAAAGAAAGTCACAATATATATTTTTACACCGTGATTTGAAACTGTTTTATGAATTTTGAAGGGAGGGGAAAAAATGAAAATACTGGACGGATTCAATTGGATACGAACCAGAGACCCCGCGACCGGCAGCCGAAAGCGAAACCACGGCGCCACGGTTAATGCAAACAATTTTTCCAAATAATTGGTATATAACAGCGCATTAAATGTTTAAATGGAATTTTCTCGAAAATAAGCGAGAGTTGGCGGCCAGTTCTTTGGCATTTTGCTATACTATAGGCCCCCTATAAGCCATAAACATTTCATCAAAATCGGTGATCCCAACGTCTGAGCCTCTCCTTGTAAGTACACTGCTGGCCATCGTAAATGCAACACCCTGAAGGAAGCATGCAAATAATATGAAATTTACAACATGCATTAGCTGAGGTGAGATATGCAAATGATTAGAATTTCAGCGCAGACGCACATCAAGCGCGCCTGTGGCGCCACCTCAAAGCGCTATTTAATTCTTGGAGATTTCGACGGTTTCAAGTACAGCAATTGTGTTTTTCTTGCTTTTTTTTCAAAAAAACGATAAATTATGCCTCGTAGGAAAAAACGATCATCTTTTGATCAAGTATCCGAGTTTGACAGAGGAAGGATAGTGGCATACCGAGATTGTGGGTTATCTTTCAGGGAAATCGGTCGTCGTATTGGACGAAACCAAACAACTGTGATGCGGATATGTGATCGTTGGGTGCAGGAGGGTACGACGGACAGACGTGATCGACCTCAGTGCACCACGTCACGTGATGACAGGCAGATTGTACGCATGGCAGTGACGGACCGCTCAGTCACATCACGAACCATATCACAGCAGATTCAGTCTGTAACGCATCATCCAGTGTCTGCGCGTACCATTCGACGTCGTTTACAGCAGAATGGTCTGTCCGCAAGACGTCCGTTGCTTTGTCTACCTCTGACGCGGAATCACAGACGTCTCCGCCGCCAATGGTGCGATGAAAGAAGGATGTGGACGACAGAATGGAATGAAATTCTCTTTACTGACGAGTCACGCTTCTGTATGCAACACCACGACGGTCGGATTCGAGTCTGGAGACACCGTGGAGAGAGGATGCTGAACAGCTGCATTATGCACCGTCACACTGGTCCTGCACCGGGTATTATGGTATGGGGCGGTATCGGATATCTCTCTCGCACTCCTCTAGTACGCATTGCCGGTACTTTAACCAGCCAGCGCTACATCTCCGAGGTGTTGGAGCCAGTTGTCCTTTCTTACCTTCAGGGCTTGCCAACAGCCATATTTCAGCAGGATAATGCACGGCCACACGTGGCACGCATTGTCCAAGGGTTCTTCGTCAATCACCAGATTGAATTGCTTCCCTGGCCGGCGCGCTCTCCGGATCTTTCGCCGATAGAAAACATGTGGTCCATGGTTGCTCAACGACTGACCCAGAGTTCATCCCCAGCTGTCACACCAGATCAACTTTGGCAACGTGTGGAAGCTGCTTGGTCTGCTGTACCCCAAGAACACATTCAAAGTCTCTTTGAATCAATGCCGAGGCGTGTGGCAGCTGTGATCTCCAACAACGGCGGCTACTCTGGGTACTGATTTTGGCAGGAACCACGCTTCATAGAATGCTGTAAATTTAATCATTTGTTACTTGGTCAACATGTTATCTACACAATAAATTTTGTTGTGATATCTCTTGTTTTTCTTGGTGTTGCAATTTGGGTGGCCAGCAGTGTATTTAGTTTGAGCTATTTACAATTACCGAGAGTTTTAAAAAACGATTTCTTACTTGATGTGAAGTTGTCCCTTCCTGTGTTTTGAAATGTCAGTCAAACAGCATATACCACTTGTATACGGAATTTCTTAAAAGGTTCTGTACAGTTTTTTAGAGTGTTCCAAAGGTACTCGGACTCACTTTAAACTAACATTTAACTATAAATTATATTTTTTAAGTGGGTTCATGAACTGTGGATGAGATTCGTTCACCGAAAATTCCATCACTCAAAATGAAATACATTATAAGATTTCTGGAATACCAATTCTAGGTTTATTTTTTCACCAAAAATAAAATTGATTTTCTCAAGAAAGTAGTTGAAAATTTCACTAATTCTGCAATACTTTTGTGCATGAAGACACCATTTGCGATCGTAAATTACAATCGAGTTAGGAGTCTTCTTGTTGTAATTCACTATTCCTAAAAATTGTTACAGAACCTTTTTAGAGATCCTACATATTTGAGTTGACCAATTAAATATCTTGACAACTCATACCAGCCAGAAATACAGCTATACTATTGAAAAAGATTTGCATGAACAACAATAACTGAATTAAGAGTTGGAAGATGTGTCAGTTTTTTATTCGTTCTTTTCCGAGAATGCACTACAGTAGAAAAATTAAAACGATTTTGACAGCATTCGTATATAATACATTAGAAGAAATGAAGAGGATTGATGAATCCTGACAACTC
Organism: Cheiracanthium punctorium; assembly: GCA_038373885.1. Classification (NCBI taxonomy): domain Eukaryota; kingdom Metazoa; phylum Arthropoda; class Arachnida; order Araneae; family Cheiracanthiidae; genus Cheiracanthium; species Cheiracanthium punctorium. Next base: position 1,636,998 of record JAWZYV010011819.1, read on the forward strand.
GAAACACAATGCTCATTCTTAAAAACTCTGCTAACTTCCTACAGTGGTGTAATGCCAAATAGACCAAGATCCCAGAGCCCCCAGACCTTACTTATTTTCTCATTCTCAAAATGTATACGATAGAATAGTGTTAGTACTTACAGTAAACGTATGCATACTTGCTAGATTGGGCCGACTGCCAATTCTCAGGTACCACTTGCTACAGGTACGTAAAACTAATACTAACTTTACTTAAATTCTCACTGCTGATTTTTACGTATGTTGTACAGAATATTGTTACAAATTTTGAATCAATACTGCCAGACACTTTCTGTGGGCGGTAATTGTTGCCAGACGCTTTAAAGATCGGAAGAATAAAATTTCACGTGGACACCACATGACTTCCTTGAACGTCTGTTAAATCATAAATATTTTTGACACTTTCTGTGGCGACAATAACCGCCCACAGAAAGTGTCTGGCAGTATTGCTTCAAAATTTGTAACAATATTCTGTACAGCATACGTAAAAATCAGCTTTGAGAATTTAAGTAAAGTTAGTATTATTTGTACGTACCTGTATAGCAAGTGGTACCTGAGAATTGGCGGTCGGCCCAAGCTAGCAGGAATGCATACGTTTACTGTACGTACTAACACTACTCTATCGTATACATTTTGAGAATGAGAAAATAAGTAAGGTCTGGGGGCCATGGATCTTGGACTAAAAGAGTTATTGAAATTCTTGTTATGGAAGGGAACTCAGACCTTAGATTAAGTAATTATCATTAGATTAAGTAAGATCCTTAGATTACCTTAGAGACCTTAGATTAAGTAAGATCAGAGTATTAACTCAGACCTTAGATTACTTTCGTCATACTCATTTTTTTCGTCGGGATCTTACTACTGCCAGATTTTGAAGTTTGCCAACATGCTCTTAATAGGTTTACTGTACTTACTTACGTTTACTTACAACGTTTATTTTCACTCTTAGAATAATATTCTAAAATATATTCAAAGTGAATTCTGTATGAAATTCATTTTAAATTAAAAGTATATATATAGAAAGTTAAATCAACCAATTTAATTTCTCTTTCTTATTCCAGCTTTTCTAATAACAGTTTAATTGCACTATATTAGAGCTGGTGTGTTCCATCAAAGAATCACGCATCTTGATCAAAATTAAATTCGCTCCGTCGGAAACGAAATCGTTTATTTAAGCAACTCTGTATTACTCTTGAAAATGCGCCAAAGATAATATCTACTAGAAAAGATACGATCATTTTTAAATCCTTAACATAGGCTTGTTGCTGATCGAATCTAAATCAAATTTAACGCTCTTTTTTGGTTCCGTGTTTTTACTTCTAGAATGAGATTTTTGAAGAGATTATCCAGTCAGTGTAATTTTAATCATTATGTTTTTTATGTGTATTGTCTTTTTGTTACAGTTGAGAAAAGCTATGCTTTTATATAGTTCCCATTTATTTTATAATTCATACGGTGTATGCTAGTATGAGAAAATACTGTGTTTCTTCATTTATTTTTTCTGTTGAGAGATTTTTCGAGTGTAAATTTATTTTAAATGTATATTTGATTCTGATTCTTTTCATGTGCATTATTCGTTTGATTTTATTGAAAATAAACTTCTTTTTTTAGTTATATATTTGTATTTAATTTTTCTGCATTAATTTAGTTAAAAGAGCTCTTGAAATTTCTTTTTCAAAATTGAATTCATGTTTCAGTAAGCATTCTTTGAATAATTACTATGCTTGTTTTCAGTAACCATGCAGTTTTTTAAAGAATATCAGTTTACATATTTATCAAAGATAAATATTTGAAAAGAAATATGCCAATTTCAATCAAACTCAGTCTATTCAGCTATTTCTATAGTTATTCAAAGAAAGTATGCGTTAACTTTTATTGATTATTGCTTTCAAAATGAGGTACCTTTCCCACGAGATTACCATGAATTAATCTCACTTAAGTTCAGCTGCATTAAAACATTTCAATTCGGAAAAAAGTTGTGATAGTACTCTATAAATAAACAAAGAAAACGTTTGTTCTTATAAATTTATTCTTGAGAAATACTGGAAGATTGTTGAAGTGCTTTCCCTGTTTCAAAGATACTGCAATCATGTTTTTGCCATATCACGTATGATACTTGTCGGGTATTGAGTAATTTATCTTAAGACAATAAAAGTAGCATTCAATAATTTTATCTGGTATATTACTAGAAAAACTTAAAATCAACTGTTTTAAGTATAAAACTTTATTGCAGAAAAAAGGGAAAATTTGCAAGAGTTATAAGTTTTATTTGAAAAACCTGCACGTGCTTAGCGGTATATGTTTGTAACCTCCTCATAGTAACATCAGATATGTAAATTAATTCTAAGCCGTAAATTTCATAACTAGTGGTGAAAGACCTAACTTCTGAATTATTAACTTTTAAAGTTTTATTTATGTTATTATATGCTAGCCTTTTACAGTATTAATCAAAAACAGGAAAAGAACTCGACTTTATTCATTCAAGTTTAAGATTTAGTGTAAGTATTGACTGAGATTTAAGATAAGAAAATATTTTACTTATTCCTGCCTAAAAATAAAGCTTATGCAATAAAATTATCCAACAAATTTGAAAATCTGAAGTTTTCCTTAATAACTGTAACATACAGGCAGATTCTCGAGCACAATTTTATAGTTTAAGAATTCTTTACTCACCCGTAAAATTACTTCTATGCCAATTCTGTGATTTCAATTTATTTCTAGCAAGTTGGCTGATGTTATATGTTACTGTCGATTTTTTAAAATATCAAACATGGAGATGATACGACTTTTCGAGGACACTGGCTTGCATTCAGGTTAAAGCGGGTGGTAAATTAGGGAAAATAGAAAGAAATGAAACGCCTACACTGTGTAAAACATTTATGTTAATTAACGGAAATACGACTGGCAGCAAAGTTGAAAGAAAATGTCCGCATTGCTTACCGTTTTTCCGTTTTCGAAAACTCTGGGCGGTAGCTCTCCGCTTTACAAAAAGTGTTAAACAATAAGGTGAAGATTGAAATATTGCTGAAATGACGTTTTTATAGCAATTATAAACATATTATCTGAAGGCGAATGTAGAATGATAGTTTTATCTTTAACATTCGTTACCGCTAGAATCGAAACCTCGACCTACAGATTGAGAGACTGCTGTCCTTCTCCACTAGACGTTATTCGACTTCTTCCCGGATCCAGAAAGGTTGAAGTGAAGGTTATTTTAGCCCGTCAGACTTGGACCTCAGTGGGAAAAATGCTTTTCGCGTGAACAGTTTGAAACTCGTGACAAAATGTTGACAGCTATTACTACCGCAGTCAAATTATTGTGTTGGCAAGACATTCATTTCAATTTTCACAAATGAATGTTCAACATTTACTCTTAAGCTATTTGACCGATTGGTTTAGAATTTTTTTTTACAAATATGCTGACAAACATAAAAAAAGGAAAAAAATAAATAAATTTGCTGATACAAGCATCTGAAAATTACCCCTTTACTAATTCTTCGCTCCCAATTAAAAATAAAAACAGAAATTACTTTCTAGCTGTTACAATATTTATGATTTGAACTGAAACACACTTGGTTATGAAAGCGAAATCTTTACTAATGTATTAATTAACTATATTTTAATATCTAATTATGCATAACAGCACGTTTGGTCTCCATATTTCTTTCTAGTTGAAAATGTCTATCTAAAATTCATTTTTTAAAACTACTTGCAATGCGAAAAACACACGTCACACGGAAATTTGCCGTTTTCTATGAAAGCGTGAATTTCTATGAATAAGTTTAAACATATTTCTTCTTTTAACGAAAAACTGCCAATTAAGGGGGGGGGGAGAAAGAGAGAAACGGCCATTAGAAAAAACGTCATCCTTAATCTATAGCATCCTTACAGAAACGGCATCCTTAATTTTCAGATTACTTTTAACAGTGTAAAATCTGTGCAGCCAATTGAACCGATACTGACAGATTTGAAGAACTGTCTCAAATATTTCCTGGTTAGTGCAATGGACGAAAGTTGCCGCAGGAGCATCAATCAGTAGATCGGTGCACAAATTATATGATTCATAATTCTGATTATCTGAGATTGATTATCTGAGATAATCAGTTGTCTCAGATAATCAATTGCCATCATATATGTATAAAAACACCAATTCTGATTTCAAAATATCCTCCCAACTTATGAAAAATTTTCCTCTGACTCTACTTCCCTGAATCACGAAAACGATATTCAATATTTTAATTTAAAAAACTGAGAACATGAACATTTTATCTATTAAAAAATTGATCACATATTTATATGTATATTCAACGTTTTTTATAATTCGTTAGTTTAATAATTATAATTTAATTTAATTCAAAACAGTCACTTCATTTCCTTTCTGTTTTTGACACTTAATTTATATTTTTACTCTTATTAATTACTTTTCAATCTTATTTAAGTTAATCAAGGTCAAAATAAATTAAAAGCGTCAGTAAAAACAGATGAATCACTATAGATGATACCAGAAATTACAGGGTTGGCTTTACCGATATGCCTTCATTTTGAAGTAGTTAGCAAAATATATTAATATGCAAATAGCTTTCAATATTTAACTGTGAGCATAGTAAACTATCTGTTTACTATCTTGGCTGACACAATGGGCTTGTCCGGAATCAGTAGAGTAACTGGATTGTATGGAACAAACATTGAAGATTGACAGCCCACCATGAACTTGAACAAAAGGGGTATCACTAAGATGCAATAAAAGTAAATTAGAAAATTATATTACCAGCACAACTAATAGTTAATAGAACTAAACAATGTTGCTTGTTGAGATAGTTTGTTCTCACTGACATTTGAAATTGCAGATTGCTGTAGTAGTTATTGCATAAAATTTTTTTGTCCATGTCTATCTACAACAATCACAAAAAACGTAGCTTACTATAACGCCATTTATGCTTTGAAACACATGTTTGTTTATGACTACAGAAATAGTTACTCTTAACTTACCTATCTACACATACGGGAAATGTTAGCAAAAATGTACCGAGACATTTGTACTTAAAGCCACTGAAACTAGAATTTCCCCAGAGCCCGTTAAGTCTTAAACGATTAAGGAAGTCAGCACCTCCCTTAAACGGTGATAATAATGACACAATAATTGATAACCTGAAATATTATCTCAAGTTTATTTAATGACCCCCAGTCGTTTCGAATACTACACCGTAAATTACCGTATGTTTAACCCAAGTTAATATATTCATCGTCAGCTTCTTTAAACGGTCTTTCGAACGATAAATTCATTTTCAGTGGCATCATAAATTAACCGCTGAACGCATTTGAAGAGAGCATTATCCCAGAAAAATGAAAAATTGTTGTTTGACAGATTCAAGACATTATTCCTTGATTCACATTTTCATTGTTTTCCTCCATATACTTCTTAAAGTGGATTTTCGGGCTAGCTAATTCAGACATGAAAATAGCGTCTCGTTTTTAATGGATAATTTATCACTGTGTAAACAGCGATGCATCCGTATCTTTTATATTTTCATTTTCTTCTTCCCTTACAATATAAAATGCCGAGATTTCTTTTCATAGAACATCCGTTTCGTTGGCGTTAGGGGTCTTATTGAGAACGGTTTGCATTGAACTAAGGCCATTATGTTAGCGTTTAGAAAGTTTTAATTTCTTTCTCTGACTATTATGCGCCGTATTTATACGTCATATTTAAGTGGTTTTAGTAAAATATGGTTTTAATCTCGGACACGCGTGAAAAATTATTAGTTATTTAACACTTCATTATTAAATGAAAGGATGCGCTTGCTTTGTGTGGCTCTATATTTTTAAGGGGAACTTATTATTCTGTCTCCTGTAATACATAATTATATTTCCGTGCAAAATAATAACTCACTTTTTAAAATGTTGCTTTTAACTAGAGTTTTTATATTACACTGTTCCAATACCCCACTTGGAGAGGTGCATTCTGATTTTTCTCATTAATTCTTTAATCGAATTATATTAAAACGCTTAAAAATATTCATACAGAGCACTAAATTAGCATTTGTATGCTTCATAAATTAATGAAAGTGATTTTATCTTCATTTATTTTTACTCTTAAGAGGAAATATCTATTTAGTTTTCAATTATTTATTCGCGAATAGTTGGGAAAGAACAACAGAGGCGATAAAAATGGATTAAAAACTTTGCAAACTGATACACATAAAAAGATGCTTCACCGATTCGGGTGGTACAAAAGGTCCACCTTTCTACAGGTGGAAAAAAGGCTCCACCATCCATTCAGACAGAAAGGCTTGAATTGCTAAAGTAGTACTTACCTACCTGCCTATGTGAATGGTGGAGATTTTTTGGAGCTGGAGAAGGGGCGCCTTTTGTACCACCCGAAACGTCTTATTTTGTTGAGTATCTTACTTTGTGTGCTACTATTAAAAAAAATTTCATTAAATTTTACCTTTTATCCTTAGCTTCTTCTTTCCCCACCCCACCCCCCCTTTTTTTTAGTGATCTTGTAACGAAAGAAAATTGTAGAATTAAAAATTAAAATTCAGTTGAAAACACGCCTTTTATGGTTGAATTTTCTTAAATTTTGTTAACAGTACTTATTTATTTTGTATTTTTTATTTTCTTTGGTTAAATTACCACATATTTATCAACTTACTTTTATTATAAAAGGGAAAACTTATTTATTTTTAATTAATCTTTCTTTTAACCAAAAATACATTTTGACGATATTAAATATTTGCATTACGCATTGAAAATGAATGTCTGCAAAAGTATGATGCTTTACCCTAATTGAATACGTTTACATTAGTTCTACATTCGAGTACTCAAAAATTTGTTAAGAATATCTTACGTTACTCAAAACCAATCGCAATTTATTTCAATCAAAGTAAAAGGAATGCTACCCAAAACTCTTTGGCGAATTAAACTTTTAGCTCTGCAAATCTTGAAAGTCGATCGAAGTTGCTTCAGACATCAGTAACTTTTAGACAATTCTGTTGTCACAAAAGCAAAGAACTATTTTTATATTACGGTTGATTTATATCTCCAGAAGTTTTATTCCCATAGAGAAAGATTAATTGGGTTTATTATGACTGTTTAGCTTGAAATATTTCGAGAAATATCTTTAATCATTAATTTTGCACTGTGCACTGTTAAATCTTGTTGAAACGTTTTCATTTTTGCTTCGGAGAAAAAAAAAGTGAGCAATGCATTAACAATCTTTACTGTGGGAAAGGCATGATAATTAAAGGTTGGTACATATTATATTTTTCCGGTACAATAAATAGGAATATTTATTACACATTTGTATTCTGTGTCTCCATTCCTGAAAGAAAACCAGTAACTTTCTCAGTGGATGACTGTTGTATTTAACCGTCCATTGCGATAATTAATTTTGATAAAAACATAAAATAAGAGAGTCGGTACAAAAATAAAAAATAAGGGGGTAACGCTGGGTGAACTGCCGTCGGTAAGCCTTTTTTTTTCGTCAGGTGAACGCAGTGCAGCTCAATACGAATTTATTGCACCCACTGGTTTTCTACAGATACCGTGATCATTTTCATGAAGTATGTTTACGGGGAGACAATAAAGTCGCACGGAGCGAGATCAGGTGCGTGAGGGTCGTAAAGTAAGGCAGTCATGCTATTTCTTGCTAGAAATAGGAGTATGAGAAAATGTTTCTAAAAAAGTTACCGCTGTACCTGCAGAAAACTGTCCGAAAAGAAAGCCGCGCCGCTGGGTGCAAGAATTTATCTATCTATCTATCTATATATATATATATATATATATATATATATATATATATATAATCGTGTTTTATTCGAAAGAATATGAATGCTTTAATTGCCCTCAAATAAAAGTGTAAATATTCTGGATAACATACCATCTGCCCAGTAGGACAAGATTGTATAAAGTTAAAAGGGCACCAGTGAAAGTAATATTTTAATCTCACTTTTATTTTTTTTGTAATAAATTGCCTCATTTCAAAAGTTCTAGAATAATAATTATGACAATGTGGTTTTAGTAGTGTATTACATTTTTGATATTTCTGTATGTGCTAATTAAATGCACGATTTATCAGTGCTAGGATATCATTTTACAGTGTTGGATTGATCGTTTATATATATTTGTTGAATAGTTTTGCACTACTGTTCCGGGCAACACTTTAATAATCATAGTTCTACTTTTACACTTTATACTTCTGGCAACAATATGTTTGCCTCATGTTTTTGGAAAATTGCTGAAAATGCATAGTGATCTGCGATGTTCCTATTGGGTATGTTTGTTTTGCAGTGTTAATTTCAATTATTTTGCTATCAAAATACATCTGTTTATAATGTTCTTGATTTAGATTCTTGTGCTATAGTAGGATAGAGCCTAAAATGTGTGGAGTGAATATCTCCTTTCATATGCCACACAACCGAAATCCTACTATTATGATTGTCCTTAATTATAATTTACTGGTTATGTCTCCTGACGATGGTACTAGTGGTTATAATTTCCATTCCATTCTATTTTCACATTGTTTAAATGTTCTTTGTTTGGCTCAGCATCTGTTTTTTTTTTCTTTCTTTCTACACGAGGTATGTCATTTTTTTCATCTGCTGTTACATATTTTTTACTGTGGGGTATGTCATGTTTGCAGTATCTACTTTGTGTTTTACTTATTAATTATATATACTATATAAAAGACGATCTACCACTGAAAGTTTTTACACCAAAATTTCAATAATGTAATAAATGAAATTTGGAAAATATTTTTATTGAATGCTATAATTTTACATTACTGTAACGCTCTCATGCATATAATAACTTATATAAGAGTTGCATTTCATAGAAGATATTTTACTTTTTTTTTTTTTAATCTCGCGCGGGAGTTTTAAATTATGAATTGAGTTACATTCAGTCTTAGAATTTTTTTAACTTATGTATTTCTTGAAATTTTTGGTATGACTGCTCTCTACTTTTCGATGTAGTGTTCAGATGCTAGTGCACTTCAAATAATTTGAGTGTATAGGGCGCTATATATATATAATACTTTTTGGTAGCCCTGTAAAAAACTGTTAGCCCTACATAAAGCAAAATCTATACAGTATGTAAGACAGTGACCTATAATATACGTACCAAAGTCTGAGCTCAATCGATTGCACTGTTTACACGCTAGCACTCAAGAATTTCCCTCCATAGGTCATAATGTAAAAGAATTATTCCTTGTGCCCCTGTAAAAAACTATGCCATATACACAACAAAATCATTACCAGTCGTGCGAGGATGATCTATAATATCGATACCAAATTTGAGATCAATCGAATACACCATTTAGGAGCTATCGTGTTCACTCACACACAGATACCAGTACATATTTCACCGTAAAAATAGCAAAAATGAAAGCCCCAATACTTGACTTTGACATCAAAATGTCAAAGTCGAATATTTTTCATGACTACAATACTTTACTTGCATGCTACATTTCCGGAAAGTAAAAATATACTATACAGAAATGATTGTGTTATTATGACAAAATGTGGCATTTTTTCGTGTGGCTGTTGATTCCTTGGAAACATTCATTCCAACTCTGAACTTTATGGACGTTTGTGAGAAAGTATTTGAATTAATTTTAAATATAATTTTACATGCTATACTTTACACAAATAATATACTAAATAATAATATACATACATACATAATATTAAATATACTTTTGCATAATTCTACATGCCTTTGATCGTGTTTTGTTCTTCAAAAATTGCACAGCGATTCAGTTGCAATCAAAAATGTTACATTCGTAGATATTCGGCTATAACAAACAAAAATCAGAATGCATATGGGGCTTAATTTTCTCAATTTTATTTTCTACTCCTGGGCTTATATTACGGCTTGCTGTGTTGTGTTTTTCTTTTGTATTTTTTCAAATACAAACTGCACTTAATTACTTTTAATTTGTATATAATACTTAAAGTCTCAACATTTTCCTTATTCTTAAAATATGCTGGATATTTAAAATATGTTGAATACCTGTAAAATATTTTTCAGTTAAGCATGTTTTTAAATTTTCTGATTCATGGTCATTCATATGTTTAATCTACGGCTAATACAGTTCTTTGAGCATTTTTTATGTAATCCAATCTAAGAATCTGGGTTTGCAGTGTTTGGCTAGTCTTGTTGGGTTACTCTGTGTAAGCTAGATTTTTCGCCTTCCTTATTTTAGCTCTAATACGTTTATACTTATTCTACCTTTCTATTTCACATAATTTTAACATTTCAAAACCTCATGTGGGAAGCATTTAGTTATCAAAAACCTAATTGCTAATCGGAAATTTTTTTTTAATTACGCAGTACCAGTGTTTTTAATTTTCTTCCATAATTAAGTAATCGGAAGTATTGTGCTACGCTAAATTAGTCCAACATTCTAAAATATATATAAATTGCTTGAATATTCTTAATGTTATTCAAATGTACTAGTCTTGTTCTTATCAGAAAGTATCAAAGACTGGATAAAAAAATATTTATTTGCAACTATTTCTAACATGTAATTGTAAACTGATTTATTGGAACCTTCCGAGTTTTCGATTCCGATTTGAAATTTAGTTTTTGCACGCAATATTTTCATTTTGTAGTTTTGATAGATAATTTTTTGTGGATGATGTTCTTCACGTACCTATCTTTTTGCAGTTTATTTTTTTTATTTTCTGAAAATGCGCTTCTGGAACTCTTTAAACATTGCTGCATGTTTTTAAAGAGTAAAGAGTTGCATTTCATAGAAAATACTTTTATTTTTTTTTAAATCTCGCGCGGTAGTTTTAAATAATGAATTGAGTTACATCCAGTCTTAGAATTTTTTTAAGCTTATGTATTTCTTGAAATTTTAACAATAACTACTTCATGTCTAAAATTAAAATGAACTCTTTTCAAAAAATTAAGGTCACACACATAAAATGTCTTAACTGGTGAACTAAACACTGTTTTGCCACGAAATTTGGCACAGAAATGCATTACAACGGAAGAAAGCATGTAGTAACATAATAATCTGGAAACGACATTAATTGTGAAATAAGAAACAGGGTACATCAAAAACCGTTAAATCGTGAATTCAAGATATAGCATTTATCTCGGGGAGGACCTGTCGGTTATGATGTGTGGCCACTGTTCACTGAACTAAGATTGTCGCCATATGCTTGACATAGCACCTCCACTTTCACTAAGCAATACCTTTTCAATATAAAATTGCAGCATGTTAACTATGATTTATAAAGATATAATTTTAATAGAAGGGTAAAATATCAGAATACTTTACCCGAATTCAAAAATAACTGGCGTTTACTTGAGTTGAAAGTTGCGACAATTTACCATTATTATGGTTGGCAAAGCAAAACTTCTGTCGTCTTTGGGGGGTGATCTCTTGCATTTAAAAAGAAATTATGAAAAATCGGGGAGTATTTTTGGCTCACCGATTGTCAAAAAGAAAACGTGTTGCGTTGAAAATTGCATAGATATTTTTTCATTTAGATTATAGCCTTACATTGATTGTGAAATGTGCTGGTAAAAGATTACCTCACGAAGTTAGTCTGATTAAGAATAATGAAGTATTGATTTTTGAGAATTACGTGAAAGTGTAGACACAATGATTTATGTGTTGCAGTAGCTTTTTGGAATAGCTTAGGAGTTTGCTTTTCACACGCAACATTTTAATTTTCTCATCTCAACAGATAACTTTTTTTTTTCGTTTTTAAATCGATTTATTCATATCGATTCCTTAATGGTATCTTATTAAAATAAAGCTGAAAATTAATAAAGAAATTTGTATTTAAAACACGTACATAAAAAAAATAGCACAGAACTTTCATTTCGGGTGATACAGAGAGCCCATCCTTCTGCAGCTCCCAAAAGTCCCAACTTTCACACAAGCAGGAGAGTGATAACACTAAATGGAAAAGCATGGCACGAAGGGAAAAAAATGCTATTAAAAAATGAATACTATAATAAATAGCAAAACAAAAATAGAGAACAATGAAACGACAGTGAGATAATACTATTTTTAACCAATTATCATTTTTTCTTATTTCGTCTCCCCCCCCCCCGTCCCTTCTTTAAACTTTTATTTCGTCTGGTTTTCTTACATTTTAATTCTTTAGAATGGCGACTTCTTTTTGTTCGCCCTGGTGTTTACTTTTAGTTCTCTACTCCTGCATGCGTGAAAGTTGGAACTATTAGTAACTGAAGAAGGCACTTTGTACCACCCGAAACGTAGGTTTTAGGATATATTATGTGTATGTGTGTTAAACGCAAACCTTTTTTGTTTATTCTGATCTTGAAGCACCACGTGTTTTAAATATTTTATCAGTTACAGCTTGGTTGGATTAAGAAATTTGTAGCTTCTTTGAGTTAAAAAAAATGGCGATAAACCGCTTACTCCACCAATGTTTTCCAACCCTTTTTACATCTGCGGATCGGTAAAAGCAGGAAATATAATTTTCGGAGCGTTAGTTTTAAATAATAAATAGTATAGAAACGTGTTTATTTTTAGTTAGTATACATTTACTGCTGGTTATTTTTTAATAAATCTCATATGCGTGAACCGGAAGTAAAGTGTCGCGGACCGGTATCACTCCGCTGATCAGTGGCTGGGAAAAACTGCTTTATATCATTCTGATTTTCTCTTCATAATAAAGAAATAATGTGTAAATCTTTCTCCACTAAAAAAGAGTATTTTGTTAAAAATATATGGACAAATAACACAATTATCATGCCTGTTTTCTTCAGTTACTTCTAAACAGTTATTTTATATCCTGATTTATAGTAACGTTGATCACTGACTCACGACTTTGTCACAATCCCGGTTCAGCCACTCCAAAATGAAATTTTTACTGGCGTTACTCCAAAGAGAGTTAAAAGTTAAGCACAAAAAAACGTAATAACATCCTAACCGTTTTTATGATCGACTTGCATTTTTTCATAATTATGTAAAAAAAAAAGAAGAAAGAAAGAAAACAATCAGTGCATTTTTAAGTCTGAAAACCCACCTGTTCGCTAATTTTAAGCACTTTCAGCTTCTTTCTATAACCGACAGTAAAAGTTAATAATTTGTTTGACGAAATTAAGTATCGCAAGTGATATTGACATTATACCGATATCGTGGTTATCTGGCTTTAAAGGGAAAATTGCGATTCTCATTAATTTGAAGTGGTATTTCGAGATTACCCAGTTTAACTTCCACAAATAAAATGATTTCCTCTGCATGAAGCATTGGTATAACAGGGGTCGATCCCAGATAAACGAAATCTTTCGAACGTAATTAAGATTTAGGATGATGATTTCACACATATTTTTATCAAATATTTTTTCTGGAGCCCACTATGATGTAACATGAATGCGATTAGAGCTCCCTAAAAGTCCTCCAACTAAGGGACCCTCTTGTAGGCAGATGCCCCTCCTGTAGTCTTATATATATATATATATATAGTAAAAAGGCTTAACTTACGAATCAATGTCGCATTCACACAGCGGATACATAATTCTAATTATCCATGGAATTAAAAATGTTTTGATTGAGGGAAACATTCACACTTAAACAACGTAGTAAGCATCGATTACCTCATCAGGTCCCACAAACCGAATACTTACTACCAAATGATAAACAAAATAACAGGATTTCATTGTAGTTACTTAGAACAAAGAAGGCTAAATGTGTAACTACGGGGCCTTTCCTGTGAAAAAGCAAGCATGAAAATAAAATGGAGACGACATGACCATTTGCATTAAGCACACGCTTAAATCTATTGATTAAAACTAACACTCATTTATTGATTAAATTTCTTATCGGCCGATTTAAATCCTTTTACGCCAAAAAATACTCATTCAAGACAAAAATTTGTGAATGCCTCAAATCGCCCCAGCACTCCCCATCCGCTATATTCTATTTAACTCATTTTCCTCAAAAATCTTGTCTATTGGAAAATTCTGACTATCCCGTGATCGACGCTCTTAGCGGATAACGGTTCATAGTAAAAAACGCGGGCATAGTTGTGTGTGTATTCGCGTGATAGTTTTATGTTATATCCGAATACCAAATGCATATTTTTCATATTCAGAGTTGTGAAATAAATTCAGCCTAGATATGGAGGAGATGCTTTAGGTAAAGATTTCGCTTTAATGACATAGTTTCTTATGATTGGATTATAAAAAGCTGTTGCAAAACAAATGAAGTTATGATATCTCCATCCAAAGTGAGTAAGTAGTATTTTACCTTTTTCATGTCCATAAATTGGGTTGCTGCTTTAATTAAATCTCACAGCTGGTTTAACTATGATTGCATTTCTGTATTCTGACTGTACTGTGAATTCGTTTTATAACGAGAGACTATAGTGAAATTATATTATATTTATTAAAAAAATACTTTTTTATAGTGTATTAAGATATATGTAATGTATTTGCCTTGATTTAAAATTTATTTTCTCGGGCTTATAATCATAGATTACAGCTCTGATAATAAAAAATGAAGAAAACGAATCATTCAATATATTAGTCAAAAGCAGCAAATTTTAATAAAACACCCTTTTTCGAGCTTAAAATAATAGTCTTAATTGAGTACAGATATGTTAATTAAACAATGGCTGATTTTGCAAAAACGCTCATTCTATAGCTTAAATAATAATCATAATTGAGTACAGTTATATTAATCAAAAACGGACAGACACGCCTCATTTTTGATTATTATGTAGCCTAAATGGAGCTGTTGTATAATGCTCAAAAATTGAGAATTTTTCGCTCCATTGATTTTTGTCGATAAATTGAGCAAATTTTACTCAATCGGGAGAATGGCTGTTTGAAGTCAAAAATTGAGTAAAAATATACTCCGTTTGATTATTATTTTACTCAATAGATTTAAGCGTGGGAGCTCTTGCCAATTGAAGAGGTAAAAAATACACGTTGCCAGAATTTTAGGTTGAAAGCTGAACAATATGTAAAAATTTAAATATTAAATAAACAAATTAAGAGTGAAATAAAATATTCAAGAAATATTAGTAATATTAAAAAGAAATAATAGCATGAGATAAATTAGATGTATTCCCATTAAAATATTATAAACCTAACTACTCTTATAGCTCACTATTTGCGTTATATGCCTAGAAATATGTCAGAGATTATATTAATTAAAAGAAGAGCATTTGAATAATACCCGTGATCATTTATTCATTTTTTAAAACAATAATCAAGTTAAAATATAAACTATTTTTTTTTCTTTTCCCCTTGTTCACAAAAACAAACGGCTTGTCATGGGTTAATGCCAATAGCAAGTAGAAACTTAACATCCAGTTATTTTAGCACTTAGATGTATTTCTTAACAAAGCTTTATTACTATACATTATAATACATCTTTTTTAACTAACATTCTAGATTTAACTAGAACTGTAAATAAAAGGCTTTGCTGCTGAGAAAACACTTGCGTAAGAGAGGTCTGGCATATAAAAACTTTTTCTTCTTGTTCTTTTTCCTATCCGATATTTGATATCTACGTATGTGGTCATTAAAAAGTTGTATAAAATAATGAGAAACCTTTTGCTTTCTTTTTTTTAAACAAAGTGTTTTTTCCGGTAGACTTCAGATCTTATTTCATGATAAAATGGACTTTGAAAACATTTTATTATCCTTTTCTGTTTAATTTGATGTCACTTTATTATTTTCAATCCATAAAACATTGTTTCGAAATACTTAAATATGTTTCAGCATTATAACTATTTTTAAGTCTTGTCATTTGAAAACTGCTTTTAATGATAATAATAATGATGTTTTGTTTTAATATAGTTGATTTTATATTGGCCTTACTCATTGTCCCATTTTACCCCAATCCATATCCCATTGTGCCCCCGCTGCCTCACCATTGCACAGTGGTTATATGACTGAAAATGGTAGACGGCCGAAGTGTGAAGGTCCCGGGTTCGGGTCCCATCGCGCGGTCGTCGATCTAACGTTCTGGAGTTTTGGTAGGTTTTCCCCAGATGTAAAGTGAATACGCGTTAGAACCCCTTAGAAAGTCCTCCTGCCAAGGCATCCCTCATCTTAAACAGATACCCCTCGCGCAGGTTTACCCTAGTCGCACACAATCACAACTATGCCCCGCAAAAAGGCACTTAAACGGTTTAACTTGTATTAGCCAAATAATATAGCAATATATTTTTGCGAGCCAATATTTTTTTTTCCTGTTTTCAGCTCGAAGAGTGTGCAAAATTATTTTAAACAGTGATAAATTTTGTGTTCGAAGTACGCAACTAGCACGCTCTCCTTTTTTATGCAGATATAAAGTTTAATGAGAAAATTACAAAATTGAATCAATGGAAATCACTGAGGAGTGTGCTTTAGCGTACCCTAATAGGAGCTTTCGTATTTTGAACCAACACTTCTGAAAATCTGAAACGTGAATTAGTTCCAGTTCGTGATTTTGCACATATCATAACATCTTCAAATAAACTATCCTTCAGTTAATTAGCTTGTTAGTACATTCTGCTTGACAGTGTCACATTATAGCTTTATTCGAAATTCTCTCAAATGTAGAATGCAGCAGATGGATTCATTATTGTCTTTAAAAGTCAGTATTTGAATCTAAGTAATTTAGTCATAATACAATTTATAATTAGATGAAAATTATCTGATGTGTAATTAAATACTTAATATATTTACATAGCACTATTTAATGTTGCAACAGGTAAAGCTATACAATGTAAGAAAATTTATTTATCATGTTAATATGCTAAAAATATTATGATTAATTTTCCTTCAGAAATAATCCTATTCACGTATGAAGTGAACAATTTCATTATCCTCAAATCAGTTATATACTTAAAATTGAAAAAAAAAAATTCATTTACATAATAAAACTCTTTTACATTCACTTAAGAAGATTAAACGGGGGGAAAAAAACTGGTCTAACATCAGGGTGTCTACCCAATTTCTGAAAGTCAATTTCCGGACTTTTTCCTGACTTTTGGGAGGTCCCGGGAAAAAAATTCCTGACCACTGCATTTTACTTTGAGAAATTGTGAACAAATTCTTGAAATCAATTTTAACTGAAGTATACAGGATTAAGCTTTCATCCATTGAGAAACAGAAGTAGTCGCACTTTCTGATAGAATTAACTAACTGTTCTTGGAAACACGGTCCTAAACCATAAGTTACAAAGTAAGCTATTTTGTCTTTTACCCTCCCATCAAGATTGATGGGGACCCCATTTTTCCCTCATACAAACACGTCACTTGCTTGGTGCTTTTGCGGTCCGAAAAATGCGTTGCAGTTGCTTTCGGTTTCGAGTCTGACAATTAGAGAGAAAGGGTAAAAAAAAAAGGCACACGAAAAAAAAAAAAAAAAAATGATTCTTTTGGTGAATTTTCCGGACCTACTATCCAATTTCCCGGTTTTTTCCGGACTTTCCGGACCCAATTTCCCGGCTTTTTCCAGACTTTCCGGAGCGGTAGACACCCTGAACATGAAATGCGTTGATTATATTTGCCGTCATGTTCAGTGTGCCCACTAATGTCTTTTGTCACCCCATTATCTTCAGAACGGCGAGATCTGTAGTCAAAAAAGTGGAGTCGGTCTGTATAATAAAGTAGCTATGTGGTACATAATAAAATCGCTTACAGTGCCACTTGCCGGCTAAATTCGGAGTTAATTTTTTTATCTCAAAAAAGGTACAAGGTACGGCAAAGAATTAATTACAGTGCTTTTCAGATTCATCACCTTGCGTATATTAATATTAAAAATAGAAGACGCAAAAACGTATTAATGATGCTTGTACTACTGTGGTGTCACCTGCTATGTATTTGTTCAATTTAGATGTGTATTGTTGTTGACGGAAGACGCTTTGAGAATGAAGGGTAAATTTCCTATATTAGGCAAGTGACGTTTTGAAAGCGACCACGTAAATTTGTGTTCTATGGCTTTCATTTGTAGTATTGCTGTGCGTATTCATGTACGCAAGGTCTCTTTTTTTATTAAATCGATGATGTTGTAAAACTGCTTTCGCCAGTCTCTTACTGTTTTCGAAATAAGAACGCTTGCTCCAAATTTAGCCTCCAGGTTGTTTTGTAAGCTCTTTCTGTAATGTGTAGCGCATAGCTACTTTACTATACCTGGACCCAAATTTTATGTCTCTGGCTCTCGCCGTTCTGAAGTTAATAGGGTGAAACAAGAAATGTAGCAGGTACACTGTACAATGCTAAACATACTTAATGCTAATTACTTTAGAATGCAAAATTTACGACTTTTCTCTAAATGACTGAAATTATACTGAATTTAATATCATAATATATTAACGCAGAAAAATTGCAACTCTTACTGGAGAAAAGGGAAAAAAAACATATCAGTTGGTGCTGTAGGTTAGGGTATGAGTACATATTTAATTTGCCCTCTAGAAGGAGAATTCTTTCTATTTTGAGATCATTTTCGTATCACGAAATGCTGCATCATAATAAGAATAGCATACTTAACGATTGATTGCGCTTGATCAGAATTCCTTTTTAATATATAAAGTTTTTAGAAAGTCATTGTTTATAACCTCTTTACATTTGTGACATCACTAATTGATAAACTTAATAGTTCAACATAACATTATACAACATTAAAATTAATATTCTTTAAGTGTGCAGAATTACGCTTCAGGTCGTTAAATGTGTGCCCCCTGATCTGAAGCTGTGATGTTCCATCTCTAGAATTCTACTATTTGGCTATTATGATGATACTGGACATTCTCTCATTCCTGTATAGACTTATCCTGGTGTCTGGTATTAAAATGGTTTCAAATCAGAATTAATTCGATGCCAAAGCCCTTTAAAAAGTCTGTCAATTATTCGCGCGTTTTTCTCTCGTGGAAGAATCGTCAAATACTAGCAAAAGTTTTTTTTTTCTTCTTCTTTCTTTCTTTCTTTTTTTTTTTCATATAATTTGAATAGAGAAGAGAAGATAATTGTGCGCTTGGTGGAAATACTGAAATCATGCAAATATATTTTTAATATAAGCGATTATCGTCTTATGAGAAAGTTGGAAAGTTTGTATGTTTACGACTCTTTCAGGCTGAAACGGCCATGGGCGGATGTGGATGAAATTTGGAATGAAGATAGCTTATACTCCGAATTAACGTATACGCTACCTTTTATTTATAGTTTAAAGTGATTTTTATGCAGGTGTCAATAGATGGATTTACCGTACGAAAACGTTAACAATCCAGTAAGAATGCAAGAACATGTTCATAATTTTACATATGCGTTTATTTTCTTCATACTAACTTTGTTTCAAATGCCTTATATTTAATCAACAACAACTATGATAGTATTTTTTTAATGAAATTTTTAAAAGTTAACTTGAAATGCTTAAAGAAACATAGCCTTATACAGCAAAATTATATACTTTTAAAAATGGGGGAAACGCATAGATATTCAAAATATGTGTGTTTATGAAAAACTAAACAGATCAGTGATAAACATGATGGCAGTTTATTCGGCAAATTATACCCTGACACATAATGCATCCGGGCAACGACAGACAACGCAGCTAGTTCATGTATAAATTATAGCTGACTGGTGAATTTACTGTAGATTCTGCTGCCATGTTGACATCAAAATTTTTAATGTAGGAAAAATGTAATAATTTTTCAATGTTGACCTATTCTTATTTTTAACAAAATCATAAATATTTGTAGTTAAAATTCTTTGATAGTTTAAACATTTTCATTTTTTTTAATCTTTAATCAAGCGCTTCCAGTTGCCCATTAACTACTCCTGTTTCTGTGAAATCTAGTTTTCATAATTTCTCTTTTGTATCCCCCAATTCTCATTGTTCAAAGAATCAAATTTTTCTCCTATATTTTAACTTTTCGAATATTCCTTTATTCAAATTCCTTTGTTTTGTTTTTATAGCTTTGAGATATGTACATATAAATCATTAAATAGGAAATGCAGAGCAAAACATATTGTACCTTAAAATTATAATGGTTAGTTCTTTTCGCAATTTTAGATTTAAGGCACGAGCTTTCTTAAAATATTTTTCTATTTGCTAAAACAGAGTACAAGCTTGACTGTAAAATAAAAAAAAAACATGCATCTACTTTTAAATTGAAAATGCACATCCCTATAAATATCATATAGATACATATTTTGAAAAAGAAGCATATTAATTTGGATTTTCTGAATATTGTTTTTTCACTGCTAAGTTACATTGTGTGTGTGTGTGTAATTTGTTTTTAAATTTTCATTGGAGATTATTACGAAAAGGTAAAATTCGTAATGAATTATAAATTATTTTAAATTTAAACAAAACTAATTTATTTTTCAAATTCTTTGCGCGCATTTTCAAATTTGAAATGTTTGCACTTCCTGATATACAGAAGGTTGTTCGCATTTTATGGAACATTGTTGATACTTCATGGAAACAAATTATAAACTCAAATTTCAGTTATAAAAATAAATGTAATTCATTAAATAATGGATTTTATGATAAAATTTAATGTGCAAAATGTCACTCATGTTCACAAGGGAGTTGTATTTCAGTATAAAATTATTTTGCATTTAATTAAGCCTCACATTACTGTATTTTATTGATAGTATATGCAAATGAAATTATTTCGATTCACATGTGCTCCGCATCGATAGCAAGATATCAGACATCCTGCAGCTTGCATAAATAAACAAATAAATATGCACGATATCTGATACTCGTGAGTGGATTTATATTTTTAATGAATGGGATTTTGCAATCAGATTTTGTTAAAAGTAAAACTACCTGTATAGTATATGTAAAATTGTATAATGTGTAGAAAAAAGTGTATGTTTTGTTTTATCTGTTCCATTTGGAATTTACGTATAATGTATTAGTTATATTCATCTTAAATCCCTTTAATTATAGAAAGACTCACATCGACGAGCTTCATCACTTACTTTGCTCATTTTTTTGTTTCAATAAGTAACCTTTATCATTAAAATACGATATCCTTAGTTTATATTTTAAAACAGCCACACTCTAATTCTGTATGAATACTTAAATATTGATTATGAAATTATATGCAAAGTTTTATTGTAATGTTAAATCCATAGTGCATTTTTTATTTTCTCAAACAATTGAAAAGAACCCATTAATATGTGTACGCGAGATTCCAAAGATTTAATCTTATTAATCCTTGAGACCAACAGAATTCAAATCTATTGTGACTCTAGTCAAAGAATCTACTCCTGAGAGTATTATTATTCGATTAATTTATAAATTTGTTATCTTCATTATTTACGGGCATCTGTTTATTTATTTCTGACTCCTTTTACATTTTCAATTTCAAATCCATTCACTTATATTTCGTCCTTCTTATTTTCGCTTAGCGACACGATTAAGCTTCTTCACTCAATCATGTAATGAGAGAATTGTCGTATGTGATGGCTCCAATTCATAGAATGCCTTGGTATATTATATGTGCTTGCAAATAGACAGCTTAAATCGTTGGAGCAATTAGGATTCCCATTGAAATCTGAATTTAACATGAATTGTTAGTAAATTTTGTATAGATGTTATACTTTGGATCATTAAGGTAAATACTTATTTTTCTCGGCGGAAAGAAATGTAGTCGTGTTTACTTTAGTACTTTCAAACGTTTAAAAATACCTCCCACTAGAGTTTTAACGTTGGATATCAAATATTTTATTTTTTCGAAATGTATCTTCAACAAGAGAACTATATTTATGTATGGTACCTGCCCCCAAAAAAGGGAAGAGGGTACGTACAGACAAATGAAATTAGTTTTACTTTTATAAAATATACACTATTGCTGTATACAGATAATTATTTTTGCCTTGGGGATATTCTACACATTAAAACAGAACCCAAATTATGCAATCTCATTGCCTACCGCAGCAGTTTTATTTGATATCTGAATTTAGTTTATCGGGTGGGGTGGGGACGACACAAATTTTCATTAGTTTTCAAGAAACTGTCAATATGTTACAAAAGTAAATAGAGTCACAAATCACTGAAAAGTATTAGACAGCAGTCGAGAATGTGGGCAAGCACGAATAATTCTAATGTAATCTCAAATCAGCGTGGGTAAGTGTAATTTACGGTCTTCATTGTGGGAATGAAATGGTTGAAAATTTGTTCAGCTTTCTATATAATATCCTGGAAAATTTTAGTAAGCGTTTATAAGAACCAATCAGAAATCAGAGATTGGGAACATTATATTGGGACATTAGGTCTATGAAGAAATTTTGTTAGCTGCGATTTGACACTTAAAACCACTGAAAAATGTCCACTGTAATAATAGAGAAATTTTAAACTATATGTCATGAAAAATTGGATGTATTTATTACGCTTTATTTTTAATAGAATAATTTAAGCCCAAAAATAACCATAGTGTCTTTCTTGTTCTTTTTTTTCATGAATTAGTAATTATATTTCGAAATTTCTGAAAGTAAATTTCGGCTGCAAAGCTTAAGTTCTAACCCAGACAGCACATAAGCTTAAATCAAGCTTGACATTTCTTTGAATTTGACGTATTAATACAAGCTTGACAGTTCAATTCATTTTAAGCTTGGAGAAATCATTTGAACTGTCAAGCTTGAATACAACTTGATTACTGCTTGATTTGGAAAGCCACATCCACATAACAAATAATTTATCATCAGTCATAAATGTACTTGACCATAGAATTTTAAAAAAAGATTCTATATTTCCAAATACGGAAATTCTTCAAAATAAAGTACTATTATACAACGATTTTGATTTCAAAATCAGTCGTTTGTCTCGATTTTGGCCAGTATTGCCCAACATGAGTGTCGCGATACTGAAAGTTTTAAAACGTGTGCTGCTTTTAAGTTTATATTATGTCATTTTCCCTATTAGTAGAGTCTTTAAATCACACATAACATTATTTTAATTTTTATTTATCCCATGGAAAAATGAAAGAAACCGATCGGCATCGGGCACTGATCGATCTCGCCAGAAAACGACGTGACAGCCATAACAGTCACTTCAAACTTTAGTCATGCCAGCGCCAGACAGTTGGCGGAATGGTTAGGACGCTGGCTTCCCAAACCTTAGGTCCCGAATTCGATCAACGCCGTGAACGCTTGATGGAAAAAGATTAAATTAACTTGAAATTTCAGCATAGCGGGGAAAATGCGTGGAAAAATAAAATATGTGGGGCGAGTTCATCGACGCCCCACCGTGTATTTAAGAATTTTTTTAGGAAAATTTTTCAAGCTTGAAATTAAGCTTGCTATGTCATGCTTAATGCAAGCTGGGAAAGTGTAAACTTGAACACTTGATTCAAGCGTGCATTAAGCTTATACGCTTGAAATTTTCAAGCTTAATTCAAGTTTATTGACTTGATAAATCAAGTTTGCTAAGCTGTCTGGGAAATTGGGCTCTAGTCGAGTTTAAGATCGGGCACTACTGATATACAATGCTCACCGCTTAAAAAACTCACGATTTTTTTATTCGTTCTGTGCTAAACTTATTTTATTAAGCGTCTCATTTTTACATCCGACCACCATTTAAAAAGTAATGTTTTTAAAAAATAAAAAGTAATCGTTTATTACCAGTTTTATTACTTATAGAGACAATAGCTACTAAGACGTTCATGCTATGTAAGCTATCATTCTGTTTTAAATAATCCCAATGAATTTGGGAGGTTTCTTCAATCTCAAATACTATAAACGAATAATTGTCGAATTTTGTTGTCATTTTGAACTACCTTTGTAAATTTAATGGTTTCAAATGTATAATAATGTAACATGGTATGAAATCCAGTCCATCGATTTTTATCACGGATTTTCTATCCCATATCTTTTTAGTAAAGCGGTTTCTCAACCCGGGGATATCACACCATTACCCGCAAAGAAGTAAAATGCTATTTTCTGAGGGTAAATTGGGGGGAAAAAATTGCATTAGAAAATTTCTCTATGGTTTGGCAGTGAAAACACTTCACCTGATTTACTGGATGCATTTACTTAGATTGTGAAAATTGTAATTTGTCGTGCTGTTATTTAACAAGGAAATGAGTTTGGTTATCACGGGGCTATATGTTGCACTGAGTGCTGGAGTTTCGAGAATAAGTTGCTGTTTCTACAAAGGAAAAAGTAGGATAATGAGAAAGAGCAATACATCAAAATAATAGATATTTATGTCCGAACTGGCATATCTTACAGTTTTCATCAGAAAAATAAATACGCTTAACCTTAGCTTGCCAGGGACTATGAGCACAGAGGAGGAATAAGAATATGATGAGCATTTTAACACCTCAACATAAAGTTAAGTTCCACTTCTTTTTTCGCAACTTGCAGCTTTAACAACACAGAACTAAAGTCCAAGGTGTTAAGATACTTCCAGAACTAACAATAGTGTTCTCTGCAAAAAATGAAATGTGCTCTTCCACAGATCAAATAATCTCCACTTGTCATCAGTAGTACATTCTATGACCAAATATTTTCCTGATTTGGAAAATCATCAAGTAAATGTGTGGGTGCGAAGCCCCTTTTCAGTGGACGATGTAATATTTACTAAGACCGAAATTGAAACCAAAGCACAATTTCTTAAACTTCGTGAAGACAACATACTGAAAATTGATTTTGAAATCACACATCTAGCATCATTTTTGCAAAATATTTGTGGCGATTATCCATTATTATCGGGAAAAGCCTTCAAAATACTGATTCCATTCACCACAACTTACAGGATAAAAGTGGATTTTCGACTGTGGTGACAATGAAAAGAAAAGCAAGGAACCGATTGAACTTGGAGAGCGACTTAACGATATTGTCCCAAACTGCGCCAAATATTGAATAAATTGTTCGAACTAAGTAATATCACTCGTCTCATTGTCTACTTTTTGATTTAATCTAAAAAACAGTTGTTTCCTTTGAATGATTAAGGTTAATTAACCCTTTCGGTACGGAGGAGCTGGCCGCAGTTATTTATTCGTAGTACTAGAGAGTTTTCCCCATAAAAGAACGCACTGTATAGAAGCGTGAGTCGCGAAAATGCATTTTTCAACATCCATCGAAAAATAAAAAAATTAGCTATATTCTAACACAAAAATTACTGTTTACAAAAAGTGGTTATATTCCGGAATTAATTGCAGCTATGGTAATCATACCCACATAACCTTTAAGTCGGGCGGCAATGGTACCTAAAAAACATTATTGGATGCAGCCATTGGGCGGTATTTGTACCCAGGGAACATTTCGAGACCGCCGCCAAATATGGCGGCGGCCTGCAGACGAAAGGGTTAAAACTTGCTTATTTTTCGTAATTAAAGAAAATATAATAGCTAAATTTTTGAGGATATTTGCTGATATCTAACCTGCTTTATGGGTAATAGCCTCGAAAAGGTTGGGAACCGCTATTCTAAAAGCTGTATGACATGGTGATGTTAGGTGGAGCGAACTCAAGATTACAAGCTTTCTTTCCAGTTTTGATTTGTTTTCGATTTTCGCAAGTTCTTTACCTGCAATGCCAGTTGATAGGATTTTTGTTTGTTTTAGGTGAAAATTAGATTTGTTTGTTTTTTACCGGCAATGCTTGTCTCATTAAGCAGCGGTCTTCCAGTGTTTTTGCAATGATTTATTTCCATTCATGCCGATTTAAGCGGTAGATATTTATTAACCAGTTGTTTATTTGTTTAGCACACACAGTACATATAAATTTATTTATTATTCAAACTCTTGAAATAAGCAATGGAAGTAATTAAATTTAGTTAAATTCAAATATACTGGCTAATAATTTCTGTTATCGCGCAGAACTTTTGAATATGTATAGGTCATCATAATCTGACACCTCATTTATCCATAATTTTGATTAACAAGTTTCATTGACGTGTTATACATATTGCACCTAGTGTTCACTTTCCTTGTGAATAGCTGTTATGTGAAAGGAAGCATGCATCATGCTATTTCCTTTTAATTTCCTATTTCTCATCTATTTATCTCTCCTTGGGGTTAACTTTAAAGTTCTATTTAATTACAGTGTTGAATAAAATGCCCTTTGTCGAAACTACAGTGAATTTTGATTTAGGCAGCAATCTGTTCCAAATCGATACGATTTATGTAGTTTCTAGAGATTTATCATAATTTAAATAATAGTGATCAGTCATTTGCTGGAATTTTAATTCCCTTTAGAGGGGATTTTTTTTCTCTTTCTCAGTGTTTGCTTATTAAATGTTAATAGTGTAATTGAGATCGTTATTTATTTTTCAAGAAGTTCTCGTAATTTTGTGTTAGAATATTACATAAACAGATTTTCATAATTTTGATGAAAATAATTTCTTAAGTTCTTTGATAAACGCAATACAAAGCTTATAAACATTTTATCTCCAGAATGCTTCGTTTTGAAAGTGAATACATTTTCCCTAAGAAAGAATATGTAACCAACTATAAGTGAGTTTCTTCCGGGAGTGGTATACGAATTAAACTGTTTGCTGCATAAAACCGATATGGATTTTAAAAATGTGTTCCCCTTTTAAAATTAAACTACGAAAACGTTTTCGAAATGCGTGCGTGCGTGCGTGCGTGAGTGAATTATTTCGGCGCTCGGTAGGAGCGGCTCCGTCGGAATACGGATTTTGAGGGCCAAACTGGGCGTCGTAGACGTGACCGGCCGCCCGCGGCAGGTACTTGTAGCCGGGCCGAGAAAGTGAGGTCTGGGGCGCTGGGCAGCCCCGGTATACTCGGGCTAAAGTGACGTCTTTCACAGAAAGATAACTGCTGCTTTACATAATTTTATTTTAGCAGATTTAATTATAGATTTCTTTGACAGTTGCGGGCACGAAAAAGAAAGCTCTCCAGGCTGTACGAGCCGTTTTATTAACCTTTGAGGTCGTGTGACATGACCCGTGCACTTTGCATTAATTGGTTGACCCCAAATCTGGGCAGCGGTTTTTACGGATTTGGGATTAACCAGTGTTATGACTTTTAAGGTGCATGCATTGTTATGATTACTGATTGACTGAACGAGGAGACCGTTTATAAGATTGCAAAGGAATTGCTAGGGACTGTGTAGTAGTTGCGGAATTAAGCAGTTTTAGATTGCGATTTTCTTTTGTTCTCAACTATGCAGTTTAAAAACTTTTTAATACTTTGGAATTTTAACACATTTTTGATTTCGTATGTTATGTATGTATGTATATATATATATATATAATGCATTTAATGTCCATTTTAACCTATATTCAAGATTTTCTCAAAAAGTATCTTCATCGAGTCTATTCATAAATTAACATTTTTACGAAACAAGACTTTTACATCCTTAGATATTTTGAGGTCCGTTATAAGGTGGAAAAGTAATTCAGATTGTCTTAATTTAGTCTAACGGACACTGAGTGGCTTTAAGCTTTCTGCAGAAACTTATAAAAACACTAAAGTGAAAAACTAAATTTGTATAAATAGATAAACTAATTAGGCTTACCAACACTAAAGGGAAAAACTAAATTTGTATAAATAGATAAACTAATTAGGCTTACCTCTGAAATTTTTCACAAACTGAGGAAAAACCCAATTTATTTTTGTGTTTGATATTATCCACTTTTAAATATATCGGCAGACAGTGCAGATCCTTAGCTCTTCCCTCTTCCATAAATAAGATTTTCTCCTCTAGGCGGGACTGGCTCAGTTTTTCACTGCCCTATGCATGTCCTTGACGCATGCGTAAATGGACGGTCGAGCGATTTCAAATTTCATTCGCTCTGACTTTTGACGACACGTTTTTGTTAAATTCAAAAGGCATTTTGTTAAATCAGTTTGGTTGAATCAAACAAAGTTTGTTAAATCAACAAAATAAATCTTCCAAACTACTTAACCCAAAAAAGTCTTGTTAAATCCAACAAAACATTTTTTAGCTGAATGCGTATTGATTTGTGTAATGTCAGATACGTTTTTATTCAAAATTGTGGAAACAAATTCAGTTTAAATAAAATTATCCACAATCTATGTGTTTTATAGTAATTTTTATGCTCTTTCTTTAGATTTCTCTTATGGATTGTTTATAGAATCTATTCAAAGCTGAATATAATATTTTCGGTATAGTAAATTTAGAGCTATTCTGAATCCAACATATGCATAGTAATATCGATTTCAGACATTAATGGAGTACAATATTCAATTTTGCGTCGTTAGACTAAATTTCGAAATCTCCTATTTATGAAGGTTTGAATTGCCGTTCCTCTTTAACAGAAATAGTTACAGATTAACTAGATCTTTTAACGCACTGCTTTCATTCAGATTTCTAACACATATACCTGTTTTAGTAATTCAAAGTAGTTTTTTCAAAATTCTTAGCCGATGGTTGAATTTACTTTCTTGTATTTGAAATAAAGTCCTATCACCTATTAGATTTCTTATATTAAAGCAATGAAATATTTTAGCAATATAATATGAATAAAAAGTGCTGTTAATATCGTCAAGTTTCATCCTTCATTTTTTTTAAATCGAAAATAAAAGCATTTTTTCAATTTATGGCAACAAAGCATTTCTCTAAGTGCAGCTCCATCGTGCTTATTTATTGCTATGGTTTGTAACTGTGCTCTGATATAAATAATGTGTACTGTAAATGTATTTCGTGTGTACGCTATTTTTTGAGTATACGATGTTCATGATAGTACAATTTCGAAATGTTCAAAAATCAGTTGTATTACATTTTAATGTGAAGTACAATATAGTTAAGTTTATTAACTGTATTTTCTCTCGCTTCTATTCAATTTTAAATTTTAATGCAACTTTTTTTGATAGCTTTTATATTATTATATAAAAGCATCAAAATACTTTTGGCACGATTGACAGAAAATGAATAAATGAAAATACTGAGTAAATATAAGTATAAAATGAAGTGATTCATTTTTCCCTTGCTGGAATACTCCGAGTGTTTCTGTAAGTATATCTTTCAGCATATGCAGTATGCTGAAGGAAAAAGTAGTTTTACAGGTATAAAGTAACAGTACAGTTTCTGTATTATAAACCCTTTAAATACGATACGTCGAAGTAAACCTAACGCAGGAAGCTGCATTACTCACAACTTTTATAGTATAACAATGCCGAAGATTACCTGATAATCTAATTTACTGAATATTTTTTTTCTGTTAGAGCTGCAAGCTTTTCGATTTTGTTAATAATACACGTAACTATTGAGACAACTGACAAAATGAAGTATCTTTTTTTTACTTCCTTTCTCTTGGTGGTGTTTAAATTGTGTGATGATTTTTATTACAACGGTGATAAGTTAACTAAAAAGCTGTTCGACTTCGACGCATTTTAACAATAAAATGTGTATTTTCCTTTAAGGTACTGTCGCCAACTACGTCGCCTGTAAATAATATACCCAGTGAAGTAATAAATAAAACATAAGAGTTAAGTTGAAACATTTCTTTATTATTTTGAACAGTCAAAAACTTCTTAACTCTGTTACTTTTTCTACAAAAATAGCTTTAACAAAAAACTAGAAATTCTGAGAATATTTTTTTAGACGCCTAATTACGTCCCGGGGACGATATTGAGATCACAATAATCAGTACGTAAACTTAAATTTTATCTTTAAAAGTAATTATTAATAATCATAATTATTATATCTAATCAGACTTTTATTAATCATTGGTATAGTTTAAGTAATTTTAATTCTCAAAACAGATTGCACAAATAAAATTTACTCCTGGATTTTCAACACAATCCTCATGCATCCATTGGAAACATTTTGTGCATCTTATCCATTTCTCTCCCTTTGTATCTTGAGAAAACCTTTTCTGACATACTGGGCATTCAGCGTCATCGTTGTCACTATCTTCTTCGTCAGTAGGAACTAAAATTGGGTCTTCATCAGACGTGTCCTCGCCAGAAGATTGATTCTTACGTCGCTTTTTGGTTTTCTTTTTGTTGCTTCCTGTCGTATTTTTCTTTAAATTTCTAACCCTTTTTTTCCTGTTTTTCTTTCATCTTTTTCTTTTTTTTTCTTTTCCGCGTCTGCGTCTATTATTTCTTGTTTATGCGATGAAGCCGTAACTACCATGGCTTTGCGTCGCCTAGGTGACGTTGAAGGTGGAGCTGGACCTATAAACGGGGAGGAAGGGTTGCTTAACCTAGTTGATGCCGTTGGTGTTCTTGGTTCAGATGAAGTGACCTAAATACCGTCCCGGGGGCGATATTAGGCTCATGTGAGGGGACGATATTAAGAATTTGTCAAGTTTGTGGATATCATCCATTAAACCAAAAGCATATGTCATAACCTAAATAAAATTTCAATCAATTTAAATCTAAGAAATAACAACAAATTTTGTCAAACATTTCATTACAATAACTCAAATACATCCATATTTAAACAGTACTCATAGTATTTTAATTAAAAACTCACCTTGGACAGTTTTTTCTTTTTTTAAATATCTTGCGCAAGGAGCTACGTTTCACCGTCAAACTTTTACAATGGCCGACTGACATAACTAACTTTAGATTTGACGTATTAAAACTAGATGGCGTTATTTAGAAAAATATATACCGACGGGGACCAAAATTAAGCTCGGGGACGGAATTCGGTGACTGCACCTTACTAAGAAGTTATCAGAAATTCAATCAAATTCAGACATTAATGGATAATATTTTTAATACAATTCCTACATCCTCGATTGTATGCTTAATAGGCACGTTCATTTGAACTAATTTTACTTCCTCTCGTGACATTTAATCCACAAACTTTTTATTTAATGAATAAAGATTACATGAAAAGACATTGTAATATTTCCCCACGATATAATTTTGCGGCGATGAAATTTAAATTTTTATAAATGTTGTACTAAAAGTCTTCAAAATTGAAACAAATTACATCTTTCTGGCGTTGTTAGTTCTAGTACTACATTTAAAAGCTATTTCGAAATAAATTCACCTGGATTACTGTTCAAGAACAACGTTTTACATTAAATGGGATGTAACCTTAATATTACTTTCCTTGTGTTCATTTTATCCATGTCTACCCGTTTTAAAATATCATGGGGACTATATTTCGTTTTTAAAACCACCATCTACAGAAAGTGCTCCAAGATGTTATTTAAAGCTGCGAAGCTGTACTCGGAAGAAAACATATTTTATTAATAAAAAATCTAACATTTTATACCATAAAGCAGTTTAATATCAAATTAAGAAGCATTTTTTTAATCTCTTTCTTTCGAACATCACCCTCTTATTTTTTTCTGTTTTTAACTAGATTTAACTTTATTTAACATTCAAAGTTTCATATAGCTTTTGCTCCTATATTTTTATTTATTATTCACTTTTTTTTTCATTTTTCATACGAATATTTCTATTATGTTAATTTTTATAAAATATACTTCATGTTATATTAGAACTTCAATAATATGCGTTACCCGCAGTTTTGATGCTTAAGTGTTTTTTCTTAGTCGATAATTACTTCACATAAAATATTTCTAATTTATTCTTTTGTCTCACACTATTATATTTAATATACCAATCTTCAATTTATCTATCTTTTTTAAAACATTAAAATCCGGGAGAGTTCTTTATTTTCATAATTTTTCCTAACTTATGGGGTACTTTATATGTAATTTAATAACATTTTCTTAGTGGTGTACAGACCCTGTTCATATGTAAAAACGCACACACATTATGCATGCATGCATATCCGTAGTAATTGTATTGTTTATTGTAGTATTTTTTTTTATTATGTATATAAGTCCGTTCGTTTTGGAATTACCTAATGCTTTTACTGGTGAGTTTAAAAAGCATTACAAAATTTAATTCAATTTTTTATTTTGCCTTTTTCCAAGAGCATACAAAGGGGTATAGCACTTGTTTGAATTTATTTTCTGTATAAAATTATTATTTTGTATTTTCTGCTATATATTTTATTTTTTCATACATCTTGAACACAATTTTTTGTTTAATGCATTTTTCATAAAACATTGCTCCTAGTTTTTTTTTTAGTACCTCTGGCTAAAAGTAAAAGTTTCATTACTTTTTTTCTTTTATTTTAAACTGGAACGGTTTCTTTACTTTTTTGCCTGATTCCGTATTTTTTTTCCAG
Source organism: Cheiracanthium punctorium (assembly GCA_038373885.1). NCBI lineage: Eukaryota > Metazoa > Arthropoda > Arachnida > Araneae > Cheiracanthiidae > Cheiracanthium > Cheiracanthium punctorium. Next base: position 1,669,050 of record JAWZYV010011819.1, read on the forward strand.
TTTTATTTTTAGCACCTACACCATAATTCCACTTTTATCGTATATACTTTTTTTATTACACGTCAATTCTACTAAAAATACCAACACCACCGAGTAATTGAAACTACAGATCTTTTCTCAAGCGTTATATTTGTCATAGAATAAGAAAAAGAATAAATAAATAAATAAAGATTGAAGGGGGCAAGGAGGAGGACAGCAGTACTGAACTTGTGTGGGAAAGGCATAAATCTCATTTACTGTGACTAGAGTAAGCTAAAATTGCGACAGATATATTGATGTTCATGCTTTGTGAACCTTAAATTTAAATAAATTTCCGATGCTATAAATTCCCATCTTCTCCCTTTTGTTAGCACTTGAAAATAATTTTCTTCATTTTTCTTCATACACCTCCCAGTTTTGCAGTTGATTTTCATTGTTTGCTGTTGCTGCGTTTACAAGGTTTAGTGACAAGCGTTTAATTTTATTTTCACATTTCTTTTTCCCCAGTGTTCCATTTTTTTAAAAAATACCGTTCTTTTCTTTCCTCCGTTTTGTCTTCACATTGAACATATTCCGTCCAGAATATTTTGGTGAAATAATTGTGTAATTATTGAATAATAGATTTCTATGAACATACGCTCAACAGTGGCCTTACTTGTGTTTTTGAGATTAATAATTAATTTCTTTATTTCATGCATTTAATTTAACGTTTCATTTGTTTCTTTGTTGTTTATTTCATTTTATAGTTTAGTGTTTTTCCTTTTTTGCTGCTATTCTTTTCTAATATTATTATTAATTACTTTTGTTGACTGTTAATAGAAAGTTAATGTTACTGAGCAGCACTTTTTATGCATTCTTCTGGAAAATTAATTGTGCTTTTAAAAGCTGAGGTTTACAATATCTTAATTTTATTTATAACGGAACGCATGAGTGAACAAATATGGAATTAATATTACGTTTTACCTAAGAAAGCAGTTCGTCACTATGCACTGCTGTTTTTTTTTTGTTGTTTTCGTTTTTAAATTATTAAAAATATTTTTGCCCATTTTTTATTTGTTATTTTTCAATCTCAATTCGTTTAGACTTCAAAGTTTTATTACTATTATTGTTATTTTACTATTTCGTTATTTTATTTTTGTTCGATACTGTAAAGAGAAAATTATTACGTTATTGCACTTCTAAAAGTTCTCTTGTTTTTTTCCTACGCTTCGATTAAAAAGTTTAAAACGAGTTTTTATGGCTGATTTTCAATTCCTGTGGAAAAATTTTAATTTTTAATAAATTGGAATGCATTTTCTTTTGTCATGCGTTGGAATCTGTATCGTATATTGTTTCTCGGTTTATTTAGAGTAATAAAATCAACTGTTTTGTGTTTACTTTAGTATCTCATTTTCTTCTTATTATATACTTTTTTCAATGTAGTTCTTTGTTAGTCTCTATTCTTTCATGGGGATTTAACATTATCGTTTTCTATTGCTTATTTTTTCAAACCTTTTGTTGGAATAATTATTTATTTACACTACTGGGATTGTTTTCTAAAGTTACTGATGCAAAAATGTTGACCGAATTTAAAACAGCAGAGAATTCATTTGATAAGAATGAGGAAGGGGTTATCGCATCAAGCATGCGTAATTTATAAACATTAAATTGTTATTTTTTATTTAATTACTCGAAAAATGTTGTAACTCCTTTAGCTACGAAATTATAGACCCTTAAATTTGGGGTATTATTTATGCACACTGTATTTTAATCCGTTGTAAACTAAATTTATTTTAAAATAATATCTGGTTTCAGCATTTTTTACAATATTTATTCAAACAATGTGCCCTTAAAGAATTCAATTGAAATCTTAATTAATTTTGAACTTGGCTTGAGATACTCAAAAAATACAAATAATTTGAGACAGTATACATGCAGTCACAGGTTTATTGAAAAAAAAATGTCAGTTATTTTTCATTTTATAACCATTTAAACCAAGAAGAGTTTTCATGGTCACACTGCAATATATTTTGGAGAAAATAACATTCATTCTTATACAGACTCTGCTAATCCCAAATTGAGGTAGACTTAGCATTGCATCTGTGGTAGTTGGAATACTCATCGTCAGAACTGGTATTTGAATACAAGGCTTGAAACCAATTTCTTTCTTTTTTCTTAAACACACAAACAAGATATATTATGTTTTAGTGACTATTATTACTTTCTCACATCTTTATATTAATGTGTAATCACTAAACTTCTCAGTAGGTGGGGGGACATCAAATGTTACTTAAATTTATGTTGTTTTTAATACCTGTTTAAAAAAAAAAATCCGTTTCCCTTTCGAAAATAATCATCCCCGTGAACTCTAAAATGTTTTAAATTAGTTTTGAATCTAAAAAAAATATTCATCAAAAAGATGCTGTACATTCCTTGCTAATCCCACCTCTACACTTTATGACAACGGGGAATAATTAATCCCAGGGATGTTTTAGTTTCACCTTACTTTTATTTTTAGCACTTGTGTTTTTTCCCTATAGTTTTTCATTATTTATTTTTTTTTTACTGCATAGAATTTTTAATTTTGGAAATAAGCTACTTTGATGGGTCACACGACAATGATCGGATTAGAGATAATATTTTCTATGTGTTTTAAAGTATTGAGATAATGAAAACATTTTTCTTTATAAAAAGTTCTATTTTTTAAGTTTTTATAGCTATATAAAAATACAACAGATCTAATTATTTTTACAGTAACAGTCAACTAACACATTTTTGTTTTTATTATAGATTAATTGCATTAATTCCGTATGGGATTTTGAAAATAAATTTTCAGTTTCTTTTTTTTTTAATCTGGAAATAATTAAAATTTTAAATGTTGCTGAAGTGGTCAAATGAATAATATTTTGCTTCCTATAATAATGAAGTAGTTTATATCATATTTTTTCGTGTTAGTTTCAAAATGTTGTCCAGCCACCATTTGAAACTTCTGCTTCCTACATTAGTACATTTTTCTCGATTTTTTTTCGGCAAAACGTTTGACGTGAAACTCTGCGCCCGCGCACATACACATTTTAATGTAGAAGTCGGAGTACTACAATGAAACATGCTATCAATAATGAATCAATAGGATTTTTCATAGAAAGTTGAAATCCACACACCTATTATACAAATATACTATATTCCAGTTATTGATGTGATTTGGAGATAATCGCATTTTTACATGAGATATAGAAAATTATTGGATTTTCACCATCGAAAGTAAATTTCGTTACTAAAAGTAATTTTGTTTTACCTCCATGTTATCATATGTATAGTAATTTATTTTTCAAATATGGTGATCACTATGGTGTGGCCATAATGCTTTCAAAGCCAGAATTAAAATATATATATTATATATTAGGAATTAGTATATATTTATATAGTTTGTTGCTTCAATTTGGGGTACTATGAAACACTTGTAGCGGGGGTCAATGAAGCATGTTCCATTGTACCCCGGGTGGATGCATTGACTTAAAATAACGATGTTACTATTAAATATTTAGTTTGCGATCTCTATAGAACACCTAAAGTTAACAAGGAGTTGTTTTTAAATCGTACTCTATCTTCTTCAGACTCTGAAGATGGTGACAATCTAGATTGTCTTTCAACTAACAATCCAAACACACAGATTATGAGCTATTCTCACATAACATGTATGACACAAGCAGTATTACTCTAAATGATCATGTTTTAACCAAGGAAAGTCAACTTAAATGTAAAATAATATATTCTGTTGGGAATATAATAAACTGAAATCAAACGGAAAGCGAAATTCTGTACGTGAAAAGACTAAGTCCAGCTTCAAATTTGTGCGTTCTTCGGAAATATGTATTTTTGAAAAAATTCAAATTGTATCAAAACACCACCTTCTGTTCCTTCAGATAATACAGAAAGTAAGCAGAAATGTTAATTTCTGAGTTTGATTTAAGTAAACTTAATATAAAATGAAAATCTTTTGACTAATCAATAATAAAAGTATTATATTTTCATCTCGAGCTATAACAGTTTAACTATAATTTGGTTTTTTTGGTTTTTTTTTATTTAAATTTCATATTTGTGTCTGTTAATCTGTATTATAAATGTTCATAAAACATATATGCTAAAATTTGAATTTTAACTCATATAATCTGAGTGTTTGAGAAGTGTTATTAAGTATTTTGTACCCCGGTATATGGGGTACAACGAAACACTAACAGATATTTACCGTCCGTAATTTTTTAAATGTGAAAAATTTATTTACAAACTCATAAAAATTCTTTAGATGGGGGGGGGGGGAATAGTATGTTAAAGGTGCCCATTAATTTTATTTTTGTACAGCTGCGGAAAAGAAAAACAACCATTCGCTCTTTATTTGGCCGTCGTTCATCATACAGCAAAGTTAATTCGTTTGCAAATAACGTATACTTTAATTTTCTAGTAATTTAATTTACATATGGGGCCGTCTTCATATTTAATTCTGCATCAACTTCGTTTTCTTAGAGGCAACATACTATTTTGACTTCATTAAAGGAAATAAAACCTTCAAATTACCCTTAACTATAAATTTTCACCAATTTTCTACAATAATTTCCGGAGATATTGCGAATTCTTTTTTGTGCGATTTTAAGGGACTTTATGCAAAATGAAAAACGCTATTTGTAGGTTCCGAACTTCCGCCTTTCGTAAATTCTGCTCGCGATAGTTAAAATAATAAATATTATTTACGGGGAAAATATTATTTCAAGTCTTTTTTTTATGTACTGAGAATATCGGAGGGGGGGGGGGTAGGAATTCGAATATTAATCAGTGCTCCAAATGAACCGTGACTCCAAAACTTCCTTGGTCGTATACATGATTTAAAGAAAAAATGCAAAACGACTGCTTACGATTTTGAAAATCTCTCTAATTATGAAATTGTTACTGAGTATTTGAAGGTTCTCTCAGACAGGAGAAATGTTGCCAGGAGTGAGAATCGTATCCCTGCTCTCTTGTTATCCATCCTCCTGGCGTAGGAAAGCCTACACCAAGTCCAAAAGACCCCGTCACATCAAGGAATCAAATACCCAATCCTGCTCATATATGAAATGCCTCCAAGAGGCACCCAAGCAGCCGATAAGATAAGCAGGACTAGCAGGGACAAAAGAACAAGAACAGAAAGAAAAAGTCTTTTCCCCATTCTGGAACTTCAAACTTCTAAAGTGACACGTCTGAAACGTGCCAAGGATGTCTGGAGAGCCCTGGGACCGCGGCACGACAGGGACAGTCCTTGAATTTTAGAAGCATACCAGTGATGAACTGGCGGGAGGCGCCACGTAGCAAGCAATTTTCCCCTATGTAAAGAGTGGATTTCCGAAGGAGTTCATTCTGCTGAATTGGTGTTCGGGAAATGACAACCATTTCCTGCAAGTAAATCAGCAGTCTCTATACCGTACACCCCGACATGCGAAGGAATCCACTGGAGACATATTGGTTTCCTAAGACTAAGCTCGGAGAGAAGTACCACGATATCCTGATCAAGTTTATCAAAAATTTTTGGCCTGTTTTTTTGTCCGCTGCTCTTCTGACTACAAGCATGAATGTTACTCAGCTTAGAGGAACCTGAAGAATGGTTTCATCGTTGAAAAGTTATTTATTTGAATTTCATGTGGAAAACGCAGTTACTTTTTTGCTGACCCAATATTATCTCTGTGTTTGTTTTTTCACTTTCTTCATTTAATATTATCGTCTTCAGTGTGCAATATTTTTATAAGACTTTTGCCAGTACTTTATAGTCAGATGAAAATTTAGACAGAAAAATGTGTTTTTTATATGTTTGATAAAGCATGAGGAGGAAGTCCAAAGACCAGGCAAAAAAAGTGAAAAAAAAGGCAAATTCATGAAATGGAATGTTGAGAATGTTACTTTTTCAGAAATAGGACGTTGTATTGGAAGACAAACATGTACTGCATTTAATTCTATTCATAGAAAATATTTTATTTGGGGGAAATAGTAGCGTACGCAACAATAGACGCTTTATAGAATAGCCATCAAACTGTACAAACCTTCAATTAATTTGCTTCAAAATTTGCTATTTTTTAATACAGCTAGCTTTTACTATTTATTTACAAAATAAATCTAATTTATGTTTATTTTACGTAATTTTCAAAAAATTGTTACTTAATAAATCCATGTATGGTCCCTTAACTCATGAATATGACACATTTTATTTAATATAAATTAAACTACTAAACGTAAAAATTTGAAATTTTGCACAGCCATGTAATATTACTTTCTGCATGTATTTCCATCGAAATTTGGCTGGGTCGCTATTTAAAAATTTTTTGAATTGTAAGAGTAGTAAAATATGTTTGGGTCGTTTAGTTCTAACAGTACGAATAAAAATCAGCTTCTTATTATCAATATTATATGAGATATGAATTAAAGTATGAAAAAGTATTTTAACATAGGGGAGGGGTATTTTGGAAGCTCATAACTCACTCACAGTTCAAATGCATGAAAATTGGTATACGGGGTTAAAATTAGTTCCAATTAGTTCTAATGGGGTTTAAATGAGTTTCTAAATTTTTTAAATAGGAAGAGAAATATAGGGGTTGCTATTGAGAAAAAAAAAGTTGGTGCGAATTTTAATATGGAGATGTCCCCTTATGGAATTCATGCATAACAAATTAAAGTGTACGTCAATCGTAAACGATTGGTATATGTAACTTTGCTGTACGACGAACGATGGCCGAATAAAGTACAAGTGGGCGGGGTTTTTTTTTCCCCGTAGCTGTACATGCAAATTTGTGAACAGGAAAAATAAAATAGTAAATTTTGTTTCATTGTACCCCAACTTCACCTATATATGAAAGTTGCTATAACTGGGTTGGCGAATAAAACCGATAGCTGGCAGTTTTGACAAAAATATTACTGTAATATGTCGAAAAGCACATGGAACTAGTTGTGAATACTGTTCACGTTATTTAGATTTCGATGAGAAAATCAAGGTGAAAATTATTTAAGACATTAAACACAAAGCTCTCAAAACATGGAAGGAAAGTACAAGGTTGGGCATTAAAAAGGCTTCATGGCATCAGGTAAAAACACCATTAAAGTAATCAAGTCTCTTTCTTCTGTAATGCATAGTGTACTGCAAGTCAAAACCCTAGAAAGATGAGATAAATTGCCGCTATTGCAATGTTCAAAAATCTGTGTCAGATCTGGATAAAAGTTTATTCATCATTTCTGATCTTTAAACTTATTCATAGTTAATGAATTAACTTAGTTTACTGTACTTCAGGTATAAAGCAAAAATCGTGTTTTCATTATATTTACTCGGTTTTATCCAACCAGGCTAGATATATAAAACCGTGTACTTCTATCCTTCCAAAAATAATTAATTTACCATCCAAAATGTAATTCTTTTACACCAAAAAATGTTATTTTTTAAACTAAAGGATAATTTATCATTAATTTGAAAAAGAAATGATTTATTTCACGAACTACATGAGGATAAAAACAGTTTTCAGACGCAGTTTTGTCTGATTTTCCATTACTGTTTTTTTTTTTCTTCTTTTTTTGGGGGGGGGGGGGTATTTCAAATGAGTGAAGTAAAGCCTTTTCAAAACGCCAACTTAGCTCTATTTATATTTTTCCATGTTGTTTATATCGCATTTTAATGTAAATCTTCGGGGGAAAAAGAAAATAAACGAACGTCTAAAAAGAACGGAAGAAACATGATTCTCGGTGACGTTAGCTGTTAGCACGTTCTTACATAGATAATTCTCTTTATATATATATATAGTACTAGAGCGTTCTTATCTAAATTAAATCTGTGATTTTCCAGGCTTTTCAAAGCAGTAGTTTTATACAGGGTTTTCTTCGTGTTTCGATTTCGTTGATCGCAAAATCCATCGCATTTTTCTCATTCCCGCATACTCCCGTCACCGTCAGGATGTCTTTCAGCTAATCTATTTCTCAAGTATATACTTCCCATCAGCTGCCAACCTTACTGCTAATTAAACGAGACTGAAGCGCGCTGTTTTGCAGTACAGGAAAAATGATGGAGTGCTTGGAAATAAGCTTTTGTTAAATTTTGCGCTACATTTCTGTTTTGGATATATAGTTGACTTGCATTATGACGACCCCATCGGGACAACCCTATTGGGCCGTAATATCAAGTGGGCACGATATTAAATGGATAAAAAATATTTTTTCAAATGGTTATCTTTACCGCAAATTTCATTTCATAGTAATTTCAAATGAACATACACAGTGAAAAAAGTGTTTTGTTGAATCAGCAAAAATTTTCTTAAATCAAAAAATATTCCGGTTGAAATAGCGCCAACAAAATTTTTGTGAAATATACAAAACAATTTTTTAAAGTTATTTGGTATTTTCAACAAAACATTTTGTCAGTTTAACCTAAGAATTTTGTTAAAATAAGCAAATATTTTGTTAATTTAACCAATCTATTTGTTTAAATGGTTTATTTGGTTAAAATCAACCAAAATGCTTGTTTGAATCAACAAAAGTTCGTTGTTAATTTGTGTGTTCATGGCTCATTTAACAAAATTAACTTTCTGTTTCTACATAACTATTTCCATATACGTGCTTTAAATCGGTCCTCACGCACTAAAGCTCTTTAAAACACTTCATGAGTTGTCGTATTTTATCTTTTGTCTGTCTGCATGTACTTTGGTTGTAGGTGCAAGCTTCTCATTAAATAATTTTTGGCTTCTAATTGGCCCTATTTTTCCGCGCCAAATAGCATTTCTCGCCATGTTTCTATTATCTTGGAGCTGTTTGCAGCACATTCGAATTTTTTTCGTTGATCTTTACTCACGTTGTACTCTAGCCAGCAGTCTTGTAATAAAATATCGTTTTCTCCTTATTAAAGGATGTTTGCGGTGATTTTCCAGACCTGTGTGCTTCGAACCAATTATGCCTGTTTGATATATATACGCACTGATTAAATAATTTTATTTTAAAGTTCTTCATCGTGAACACCTCCAGGGAAACTGATAAAAATCCTCCTTTCATCGTATATCTACTCTCTTCTAAAATTTAAACTTATTCGTAGGTTCTTGGCTAAATTAAAGTCTCGAATATCCACACTGAATATGCTATGTGAGCGAGTTCGAAAAAAATTTCCCCGTGTCTCTATCATAGTGATCGACAGCGTACTTTTCTTCCCCCTATTGCGCATTCCCAACACGAAACCTCTCAAGCAATCTCTGAAATTTATTTCCTGTCGGCCACTGTCACATAGTGCTGAATCAATAAAACTGCACTGCATTCCATTCTGACCTAAAAAACAAGACGGGATTGTTGTCGGTATAGCCCTAATATTTGAATAGCATTTTTAAAACGCAGCTTCATTAAACCCGCGACTCTCTCTAACGATTTACATAAAATACACCAAACCAACCGTAGTTTCGAAAATTTAAAGTAAAATAGCTTCAGATTCTCTTTTCTAAGGCTAGACAGACATTGTATGAGGAATCATCAAAAGTTTCAAAGAAAAGAACTTCAGTTTTGAAATGCGATATATTTGTACAGCACTCCACAAAATTCCGTTATTAAAGTTTTCTGAACTTTTAATTTTTTTCTTCTTTGGCTTATTATATTGCGTGTTTGTAATTTGTAAAAATCATGTACACACGTATACTCATATGCAAACTACATATTTAGAGTAAAAATTCATCTTATATAATACATGCGTAAAATTTGCAGTTAAATGATGATTAATATTTATTTCTATAACTACATATTAATTGCTCTTTCATAACTTTTTATGATTTTTTTCCTTTTAAAAATTTGAAAAGCTTTTTAAAATCCAAACGAAAAGTGCATTAAATTGATTACGGTAAAAAAATTTTGGATGTTGCCTGAGAAAATTTATAAGTCAGGTAAAAATGTAATTTTGTTTCATCTTAAGTCGAGAATGCCTTTGTTATTCTGGGCATTTCCATCTCAAAAACCTTTCAACTAATCTTTTTTCTTAGAAATGCTTGCCTTTGATAGCGAATGCATTTTGCTGAAGGTACTAGATTATAGTTCGCTGCATTCCGATTTTTAAACCCGAATAAACCATTAGGACTGCGCCCTTATTTTAACATTATTTTTGGAATAATTTCCTTGTGAAATAATAAAAATATATCAGGTTTCTTGAAGCATTGGAAATTAAACGATATTCGAAGCGATCAGAAAAGTAAGACACATTCTCTGCTTTTCAAATTGATTTAATGCGTAATGCATTAGACTAGTGTAGCTTGTAGGGTTAATTTTTTAAAGCAACTTTTCAGTTTTAAGGTGACTTGCACTCTATCAGTAGTCTTTTTTTAATTTTAAATTTAAGGAACAGTAAACATTATACAGAAAATTATGCCATTAACTGTCAATATGCCTAAAACCATTATAATTTTCTGTGTTAGTTGTAATGCTATAATGTAGCTAAAAAATAAATTTAGCAATGATTTATACGGTATTTATTTTATTAAAAAATTGTAAAACTTTATTAAATTTATTTTAAAGAAGCATTTAAAAATTGAAAAAACTGCCAATTAAAAATACTTAAATCATAGGTTGTTAATTATAGGCATAGGTTGTTAATTATAGGCAATTATTTGCATAGGGAAATTTAAATATGTTAATCCTAAAATGTATTTCGGGGCTGATTTTTTTTCGTAGTTCTATTTTACTTAAATGCTCATTTTTTCCAATCGTTCTCATTACAGCCTATGTTGCATCGAATTTTGTCCTTTTGCATACCTTTTTCTCTACTTTTTCATTATTTTCACACTTTTTTATTTTAGAAGTGAAAAAAAAAAACTACGTGTATATTAATATTTAACATCTTACGTAAGTATCATTGTGTGGGACATACAATGGGATGATCACATAAAGGTTTATCCGGAGTCATATTTTAAGTTACTTTTCAACTTTTTAAGTCACATGCAGACTTAAAAAGTTGAAAACCCAAACTATTACGATAATTTGAACTTACCCACATTCAAACATCTTAAAATGAATGATACCAACCACAAATATCTAACTTCTACACAGCTCTCCTTTTATACCTTATTTTCGCATTCTGCCATAACTGAGATTAGTATATTTTAGTGTTATAAGATTTTCTGGTCGTATAACCCGTGACACTGTAAGAAAAAATGATTGCTAGTTCGTTTTTATGTTAGTCTGCTCCAGCCTGAATCGGCCTGTAGCTATACTACTGGCATGCAGCCAAGAACATTCTTGTTTATGTTGCATGAAGCGGTAAATCTTCCATTGTAGGAATTTCCGCTGCCGCTGTCCGTAAAACATATGTTCTTTTTAGCATGGAGTGGCACTATATCGCTGAACGAGATGGAAAATATCCTTTCACATAATGTTTTAGAAAAAGCAAAATAGTGTAAAAGACACAGAGTGTTGGGGGGGGGGGGCAACGAAATGGATTTTTTTTTTGAATTCGAAATAGTTTCAAAAGTGCAAAGCGTTAATAAAACGTAGAGTTATGTATTTCTGTAAAAATTTTCTTTCCTCACCGTCGCGCATGTATACATGTGTATGGCTGTACATAATATCTGTGTCTGCATCATGCATACATACGAACTCGATGTATTATTATTGTTATATTGTCTGGTATATTCAAGATACTTTTATAATTTAATAATAATATATGTATACAGGGTGCCGAGTGCTAACGGTGCCCAATGGCTCTTCCTAAACCGTTAGTCACAGCCACATAGTTCCAGTTGAAAAAATGCTTTAAATTGTATAATCTATTATACCAGAAACAACTGAAGTCAATAAATCAATTCCTATAAAAATTAGGAAATTTAAATTTTTTTAAGGTCCCCGGCCGTATCAGTTATGTTCAGAAAATTTTCTTTATACAATTTCATGCAAAATGAAAAGAAAGTTGTCCTTCTACGACCAAAATTCACCGAGTTACAGCAGCTTAATGTTAGAGCACTTTTCGAGCTGCAAAATAGGGGTTGTATGCAGAATGAATTTTATTTACACATTTTATTAAAATTCTGTTACTTCGTTTACAAAAAAAGATTATCAAAAGACCTCGGATAGATTTTTATACAGCCTGACTATAACCCTCTGCTTAAAGAGAAGTGTTCTAAAATTAGTTTTCCATCTTTCTCCGCATTATACCAGAAAATAAATTAAAACCTATGATTTAAAATTTCAATATTTATATGCTCCCTTAACGGTTTACCGTAACGGGACATTTTTAAACGTGGAAAAGTGACGTAAGTCAAAATGTTCGTTGCCTCATAAGTCGATGAATTTTGGTCGTAAATGGGCGATCTTTTTTTAATTTTGCATGACACTGTATAAGAAAGAATTTATTAAATATAACTGATAGGACAGCAGGACCGCATAAAAATTTAAATTTCGTAATTTTTATAGGAATTAATTTATTGACTTCGATTGTCAATGATATAATAGATAATTTAATTTAAATCATTTTAAGATTTTTTGTTATTTACCTTCCTCACGTATTTTTAACAGGTAATGGAAAAAGCACATTTCAGTATTTTTAGAATCCCCTTTTTATGAAGAACAGCCAGAAGAATGTTTTAATGCGCATACCTTTAAAATGCATTGTCATAAAACATTATGTCATTGTTAGATTTATGTTGATACATCTGGCCTTGAAGAAAATCTGTGCGTAAATAATAAACGTAACCGTTCAGGAAATCATGCTCGTAAATTAGTAGTAATGTTCTTCCGCAATGTTTATCAGCATTTTGGATTATTGTTCTTTATGTTGCAGTATTGCTATGTATTTATTCTAATGCAATCTATTTTTGACGTAGTTTATTATTTATGACACATAAAATTCTGCATGTATGAACTGTATGATTTTATCTAGACTGTTGCCGAAGGAATTTTTTTAAGCTGCATTTGCTCGTTCTATTAATATTAAACGTTACAGTCGTTAATAGCGCGTTTTATTACCTTATTTCTAATCAAAGTAAGCTAAGTTTGAACTCATAAACAATATATTGGCTTTTCCGATAAAGTTATATCGCTATTTTCCGTGACAGGAGTATTAACGGTTGGAATTTATTTTTAATTTAATTTATTTTCCATTATTAAATTTTCTAAATAGTCTGTTCTTTTTATATCGTCAGTATTATTTTCTCTATGTTATATAAGAAAATGTTATGATTTGTTTTGCAGAATTGTGGTATTTTCTAACACTTTCTGGCACATTTCTGCCAAACAGAAACTAATAAAATATACACTATCTGCTTTTAAATGGCGAATATACTTTCTTAACTTTTTCTATTTTTAAAATTTTTACTCTCATACAATTCATTCCTAAATAATGTCTAAAGCTTGTATTGCACACAAAAAACTCTAGGCTCATTTTTTTGTAAACGAAGTTCAACTAGGCCGTAATCTGCAGTTTATGCTCCTCCTAACTTGAGCAAATTCTAGTATTCTGTCATATCCAAATTTAACATTTTTGAACCTTTACATAAGTATAACTACAGCAGTATATGCAGACCTACAAGAAAATGAACTGTAAATTTCCTTATTTACCTTGGAATTCTAAATCTCATAAAGAGTGTAATTTGGAAATTTGCAATTCTTGATTAAACTGCTTATAAAAGCAGTATATTAAAAAGCATGGGATTTATTTAAAATAAAAATAATTAATTTCATAAAGAATGTGATACTTAATACAATACTTTTGCTTATTTCGTATTTGCTTTGTGTTATTTTATACCGAAGAAGGGCAACTCATAATTCTAAAATCATTCAGAACTTTTTCTCCTCACAGGAGATGTAGTGATAAATGTCTTCCGCGAAATTTTTCGTAGGAAACTGTCTCGAATTACATCGGAAGTAAAAACTCCCACTTTATTTTATCCCAACGCACTGCACTAGCATTTAAGACTTGGCCGGGAAGCGTATTTCATATACCTAGTTGCGGTCCCAGTGTTGCCCAGAAGGCATGGGCACCCCCCGAAAATTTGAATTTTTTTAATTAGATGTCAATAAATCAGGATTTTTTGTGAGAAATTCTACCTTTTTTCCTTTTTGCTCTCCCCCCCCCCCCCCCAAAACCCCGAAAATTTTTCCTCAGTAAGTCCCTGTGCTTCCATAACCGAGAATGCTTGTATCTCTACCCAGAAAATTTTAGAATCTCGAAAAAAGAATTGCTCGAGGAGTAAAACAGCTGATTTCTTAATTGCCATTACTGTGTTTACTTGCGTATTAGTCGCCCTCGCATAATAGTCGCACCCTCGTTTTGAAGCAGAAAAATAGTTAAAATATTTTCCCCACATAATAGTCGCAGTTACGCATTTGACTTTCATTTATGTCTATAACAATACTACCATGAAAAGAAAAATGCCTCTTTTTTGTGTACAATTGAAGAAAAGGTTTAATATACGGCAAGTACACTCGAAACATTTGGCATGTTAGTTATTTTATTATAATACAAGTAATGTTTTAGCATTCTAGTGTACAGTATCATGAAGTAGATTTCCCCGCATAATAGTCGCACCTAGACTTTCGACATGAAAACTTCGCAAAAAAAAAAGTGCGAGTAAACATGGTATTATAATTATTGATGATACAGTCATTTCTCAATAATACAATTATTTTCAAAGGTTTAAAAAAAACCGACTCTCAAATAACACTTATATTAAAGAGAGGATTAATAACTTTCATTTTGATAATTTTTGATAGCATATTTAATATTTACAATAGTGAAATGGCATCTACAATTAAATAATTTAAATAATACTTAATAATTTAAATAATACTTTGTTACAAGGGCTTCTTTATTTTGCAAAATGCTACCAAATTTGATTTACGTAACTGAAGTAACAGTAAGAGGCATATATAAATGACTTTTGCAGTATACTATTAGTAAAATATCATTTTTTACTGATAGGTAGTCAGAATGAAATAGAAGAATTATCTCTCCCTTATTTCATATTTTCCTTAGTATTCCATTTCCGTACTTAGAATATCTTGGAAAAATTTGTTACTAAAGATTTACATTTTATATTGTAAGCTGTTTTTTGCAAGGTCTTAATAAGCTAGGGAAATTACACAGTAATAAAGTATGGTGCATAAGCCTTTGATCAGCACTCATTATAGTTCTTAACCCTTTAAATGATTTCTCTATTAACAGCAGTCCCTTCTCAGTTAAGTATTTGCTATAAATGTGAAATTATCAAATCAAAGGAAGCTTTCAAGAATAAATATACAAGAAATCCCTAGCAGAAGCATTTTTGCACACACAATAATTTCAATCTACTGAAACCGATTTTAAAAACGTGGTTGCAAAAGATTACTATCATCTGTGGAAATTCAAAGAATTTAATTTATAAAACAAAATTATAATAAAAAATAAAATTGTTCTTAACAAACCCCATTAAATTCATTACTTAAATACCAAGAAAATTTTATTTATTTAAATTACTTTAAAAATTAAGTTAGAAACCCGTTAGTTCGTTGACCACTACACCACCTGGGCGGCACAACAAATAATGTGAAATGGAATGTGATGTTTGCGCTCTTGCTACTCGTATTTCTAAGACAATAACTATGGCATGCACACAATGCAACTTGCATCCCAAATACGTTGCAAATACATCCAAAATACGCACGCTGCCTTTGAACCACAAGTCAGATATTATTCTGAGTTTTACATATTTTAATATTACCTCTGTTCATTAGTAATACATATAACTATATTCGCTGGGAGTGTATAGCAATCAATCGTAATTTATGTTTACAGAAATAATTAACGAAATAATATGCTGTAATCTAAACATTCTTTTTTATTTCAAGAAAAAATAAATTATAAACATACGACTTTTATTAGATTTTTTCTTCTGAAATACGCTTGGTGATTAATTATAGTAAAGACATGCAATCCTTTAAAAGTAATAACAGGGCATTTTAGTGTGTTAATAATTATCAGTCTCAAAGATACATTGTTTTTATTTATTTTTTTTTATCGCCACAAATAAGTATACCGAATAAAAGCTAGAAATAGATTAAAGCTGTTTTTTTAATCACTCTTTCGAAAATGCCATTAAAGATTATTTACTATCTAATTTTTGTGCGCAAATGTATACTTGCTGTTGTACTTAGTATTATTAGAATCATTAGGGAACGAAATAAGAGTCGATAATTTATTAGTAGTTCTTCACTTATCTTATATAAAGTTTGTTAAATCTGTTTGTTGCATGTACTTGCAGAGTTTGTTGATGTTAGAAAATAGCTTACAGTAAAACAAGCACACAAGAAAAAAAAGAATTTTAGTGATATGAGAATTTTAAATTACGCTTGTAGTTTACAGTACTTTTTTGCAACTATCAAATTAATATGTATTTATAACTTCATTCGTGTTGCCTAATAAATTGAGATTTCATCATTAATGTATTAACCTTTTCCGGCACAACCGTTTTGAGCAATTTAGTTTTTTCTACAAAAAAATTTGTTTAGTAAATTTCCTACACCCACAAAGTTATCGACTGTTTATGACACTGATGTTTCATTATATTATACGCTTATGAACCATATTTATAAAGGCATGTATTATAAGTAAAGTAAATGCCCTCTATGTAGTAAAATATGTCAAGTGAAATCTATTATCAAAATACTAATAAAGTGTAAGCTAAATTGAAGCCGTTTATCTTGATTAAGCTCATTAATCTATTGTAATAATAAGGGCGCTTACTTAGAATTTCATTCATTGTTTTATTTTATCCTTCTTCCTAAGTAACTTCTATATAAACCTTTCTACTTCTGTGCCATTTTAATGCCATATTCTTTATTTTGAATTCTTTGTATTTTCGGGGGCAACACGTTTTAGCAAATACCATTTTGTAAGCCTCCTCTAAAACTGTTTTTCATAAACTCCATCATTTACTTGATATTACGTTCGTTTATATTGACAAAATAATCCATCTAGACCTCTCCCAAACTCCTTCAAACTGTAACTAAAAAATAAAATAACACAATAAACACAACTATAAAACAAGCGAATGCAAGACGGTAATAGATTTTTTGAATTGATTTCTCATTTTCGTTCTTAAACAAATATCACTACGCTTTCCACGAAAGGAAGTATGCAAAGTTAATTTCTTAAAGAATAAAATTTAAAACGCGTGAAAAGCTCTACATTCAAGAAGTGAAAAAGAAATTAAAGGGATTCCGTTCTCGGAGTACGTGATACTTAAGTTCGTTATTTTCTTTGCTTCCACACCCCTACCCCCTATCCCCCATTCCTCACTTACCGAGAACTGAAACACAATTATTTAAAACACCGTGTCGACTAAAATTTCATTTCAAATATCGTGGCGTAGCGTAAATAGAAATTCCGATTACGTACTTAGACACGTGAATATTATCCCCCCCCCCTTCACATGAAATTCCACCGTGCGTGCTTCTAGTTCCCAAAAACTAGCTGTCTTATTTTCTGCACTAAAATGATGTTCTTATGCGATCTGAAGTGAAATTTAATATTTTCTCCTTCTAGTGCCTTTTAGAATTATTGATATGCACCACCTGCCCTCAAGATATTTTATCAACTCCTATTTCGTTCACTTTTTAAGTCTGTGTTTATGCAATAAAGCTAAAATTTAATATTTTTGTATTTAAATAAAGAGGTAAGTAATGATGTTCATACCGTTTAACCTCTTCAAAAGTTGTTTCTGTGTGCGTACGTGTTTAAGTTTGAATACTTAGAGTCATGATAATATTTATTCAAAATATTGTCCATTTTGGTAAAAGTATTCAGTTTTCTTTTTTTAAAGGAGAACTTCACAGTGAAGAGTCGTCCAGCATATATTTTTACTGAAAAAGTTTAATTAAAGTACTCAAATGCATGCTACAACATTTCTCACTATTTTGTGCTTTTATACTTCCTCTTTATTTTATTTTTCTCGTTCTTCCTTCGCCTTTCGGTCGCCAATTTCTCTGCCCTAGGGTCCATCACAAGAATACAAAAGCATTGAATTTTTCTGCGTTTGCTTGCAGAATAGTTGGGCTGCATTTATACAAAATACTAAAGATAAACAAATGAAATGTACAGATCTTTCACCATTACCATGGATTTTTATTTACGGAAAGTTATCAATTATTTACTAAATTAATATCGGAATTTTATGTATCACTACAGGCGTCTACGAAAATTAAAAATTTTGATGAAAGCTGTTGCCCCAGAAAGGGTTAGCCATACACTACAGGATGATGCATGTATCTGATGAAGTGTCATCTCTATTTTAAATAAAAATGTTATTTACTTTTCGTCTGAATAATGAATTTGTGTCTTCAATTTACAATTTATATATGAAATATACCTGGTAATTCAAAATAGATGTTAAGGTGATTATTTTTTAAACCGTAAGGGATCGAAACATACTTCCAATTAGAAAAGTTCGACAAATTAAGAGTAGTATTCAGATATGGCATTTTTTACTGGGGATTGTATAAATATTAAAATACGAAATTTAATTTTTATACGATCCCTCCTTTCCTACGCTTTATATTTAGAAGAATGCTGCTCTTTGCCTAAAAAAAATTAATAAAACAAATTCCGTGCCTCTACGTGGAATAGTTAGCAAAAAATTTATTTTTAAAAAATAAGACTTATGCACTTTATCTGCTGCGATGGCGCTGGTTTTAAGCGAAAAAAATCTTTACTTTGGGAGAGCAACTATGAGTTGAAAAAAGTAAAATAATGATCCCATTGTTGAGAAAAGCAATTAAACGCGTTCAAAAGTGTGAAATTAATAGGTACAGTTTTACCCAAAATGATCGGTACTGCTTTATGAAATTAGCAATAATTTAGTCTTTAAGGGGGGGGGGGGTCATCCACTAATTGCATCACGCTTCTAGAGAAGGAATTTTAATGTGTAAAAGAGAATGACAAAATAATGGTGTAGGTTACTATGGTGTAGTAACTTTCACTAGAAACTGCCAAACATGCTTTAAAGGAAAATTCTAGCTAAATTAGGATTTGAGGAGTCAATTGTGTCTATCGAGTGACTATTAACATAAATTAACGTCAGTTGAAAATTAATTACATTTTTCTCACTTTTGAGACACCCCTTGGTGCTTGGATACCAATGCCAAAATTTTCAAACTGATATATCTCGGAAAATATTCCACGTAGAGACACGGGATTTGTTTTATTAATTTTCTTAGGCAAAGAGCAACATTCTTCTAAATATAAAGGGTAGGAAAGGAGGGATCGTATAAAAATTAAACCCCCAGTAAAAATGCCATATCTGAAAGCTACTCTTAATTTGACGAACTTTTCTAATTGAAAATATGTTTCAATCACTTACGGTTTAAAAAATAATCGCCTTAACATTTGTTTAGAATCATCCGGTATATCTGGATTTTAATGATTTTATGTAATATATAAAAAATTGTGCAAAGCAAAAGTATGTGAGCACTTGATATAAATTCAACCTTCAGTTTGCACAGTGAACGTATATTATATGCCAATAGACCTAAAAGTATTTAAATATTGCGTTGAATTATTTGTGAGATAGAAGATTCATTAATGGAAAAACGAGTCAGAAATCTCACATAGTTTGTGTTTAACTAACAGTGTTATAAAGTGTTGCAATGTAGGAATAAAATTCTTTATTAATTTATTTTTGGCATCACTAGCATGTAACGCATTTGCTTTTACGCAAAAGACCATTTCACAGTGCCTCCTATAGCTTCTGCTTCTCTTCCTCTCTTTTAATTTTATATTCTAACTTTTTATTTTAAAAGGGAGTACCATTCCATGTTTACCTTTTATCTATTGAAATGTGTAACCCGTTAATGATAAATATTTGCATTACTTTTAAGTTCATTAGTGGATGCCTTTCGTTACTTCGAAATGAACTCGAATTATAATAAATCTTTAAATTATCTTCAACTTCATTAGCTCGTACCTCCTGCTACCCAGACGTATCCGGCAAGGGTCTCTTCCGTTGTCTGAAATATCAAATTTTGGTCTGCAGCACAAGTATTTTCGAATATGCTATGCATAATAAATATTTTGAGAAGAGAAGAATGACTGAGAGAATGCTGTAAATCGATTATACACTTATTTAATTTCCTCCATCTGTCTTTCTTTGTTTATTAACTTTTTTTTTTATTTTCCAGATATTTTCCTTTAATTCTGCTATTCTATGCTTGTTAAGAATTGTTT
Organism: Cheiracanthium punctorium; assembly: GCA_038373885.1. Classification (NCBI taxonomy): domain Eukaryota; kingdom Metazoa; phylum Arthropoda; class Arachnida; order Araneae; family Cheiracanthiidae; genus Cheiracanthium; species Cheiracanthium punctorium. The sequence continues at coordinate 1,689,217 of JAWZYV010011819.1, forward strand.
CTGGATTTTCTAGGGCCTTGGCGTTACTCAAAGATTCTGAATGTTACTAAAAAACAAATAATTTATTTGCTAGTGAAATATGAACATTTTTTTGGATACTTATTTAGATATCTGCTTTTGCAATTGAAAACCCTTGAGTATCCTGAAAACAGGCAGAGAGATATTTAATTAATGCAAACACTCCTATGATAAAATACTTATTTTATCATAGGAGAAAGCCTATAGCAAGATAACAATATCAAAAACAGGCGACTTCTTTGCTAATATACTGCTTGTATCATAAAAACGGTCAAATCATGATCCACCATACCTCCTATGAACATGGCAAGAAAATCCACCCCACTTGCAAGAAATGCTGTAATCATCCAGCCTCTCCAGAGCACATACTGAGTTGCGTCGGACTTTCTAAGGAGGACTTAGCATCTGCTCCCCTTTTAAATATTGATTTTCTGTCGGTCAACAATCTATTGGAGTTGATCTGACTTATGTCAGATCCTTAAAGAGGATAAGCAGCAACAACAACAACAACACAACAAAAATTTAGAGAACCAAATATAGTGAGTTTAAAAATTTTCAAAGCCTCTCAGCTAAGATGGCTTGGCCACATATTGAGATATATTGACAAAGATCCAATAAAGAAAATAACTTTCCAATAGCCAGATGGAAAGCGAAGGAGAGGCAGGCCACGTACAGGGTGGCTGAATAATCGAGAGAAGTGGCTTAAAACTCTTAAAGTTAATAGATAGAAATCTATAGCATCAGACAGATGGAGATGGAAAAAACTAACTGAGGCAGCCTTGGCTGGAACCGGCTGTAGTGCATCAGAAGAAGAGACAAAGGTATATAAGACTTTTCGAAACACATACACAGTTATTTTAGAAATTTATAGACACTTTTGAATTATTGTGAAAAACGTTCTTGTAGGCTTAATTTTGGACACCGGTGAATTTAGATAAATAAAGTAAGACCCAAAACGACATTTTAAAAGAGTATATATATGTATGTTGCTCTGTCTGTGGCGCTGTTTTTGTTCGCGTATTCCGTAATAACAGCTGAAGCGAATGAAATAAATTTTGGTATACTGACAGGTAGAGTGACTCAATTTAAACTACAGGCGTCGAATTATTTCAAAATTTTAAGTAGACTTTTAGGTTTTGCAAAAATTTATTTAAAGTCGATACATTTTTGTTCTCGCTTCTCGTAATAGGAACTGAAGCGCAGGAAATGAAATTTGATACCCTGATAGTTCAACTTAAGTTTAGGCGTCAATTCTTTTCTTTCAAAATTTTGAACAAATTTTTAGGTTTTAGGGGAGAAAAAATGCCTGAAACTTGGTAACGATAGTTAGAGACTCAACTTTTATAACATATGTCGAATTTTTTTCAAAAAACTTTGAACAGACTTTTAGATTTTGAAACAACTCAATTTTCAATTGTTATTGTTTTCTTCTGATATTGCTTTAAGGCGCCTGGAACTATTAAAAACATTTGGCAGTAGGATAGTTGGTTACTGCACTTAAGCAATAGACGTTGATATTCTTTTCATGAAATATTTCATTAAATTTTGAGAAAATTCATTAAATTCATGAAATGAATGGGAGAATAATTTTCAAGTTGAATATTACTTTTTGAATTTTCCGAAAACGAATAATACTTAAATTTTTGTAATACTTAAGTTAATACTTAAGTTTTGTATGCGTATCATCTCAAAACAGCTAAAATTAGTCAAGTGAAATGTTGTTTCATAGAAGTGGTCACTCAGTTTTATATATACGTTCGAATTTTCTAAAAATTTGAATGATTTTTGAGATACTACATTGTATTGAGAAAACGTTTTTTTTTTTTTTTTTTTTTTTTTTTATGTCACATAAAACTAACTAAATGTACTCAAATAAAACGTGGCAATATTAAATTTAAGGTGGTTGCTATTAAAAAGCATTTCCCAGATCTTCCCTTTTTCAGTTTAATAATCATTACTAGCATCTTCCTCTGCAACTCTAATGACCTTTTTATGTTAACAGTTAATTACACAAAAAGAAAACGCTAATTTGAAAAAAAAAATTCTTTTCTCGATTGACTATTTGTTTCATTACTTTCAAACCTCTAATCTCTTTAGCGATACAGGCAAATTATTACTTCGTTTCCTACACCTTTGGCAGAATTTTAATTCTGTTCTTTATAATCCTGCCTTGTAAACGAAAATTTTGAGTTCTCTTCCAGTAATTCAGCAAATTTACAATAAATTATTATTAAATAGTCTCAAAACAATAAAAATTATATATTTTTTCTGCGACTGATGAACTATTATGTTTTTAACACTTTTTCTTTTTCAAATTACATTTTTAGATGATTACAAGCCTAAAGTTTACATTCATAAACTAACATTTTGTCGAAACTTTTCTGTGCTGGAACAAAACTTAAATGCTGTAAAACTGTTTTGCCTGTACAGTAAGGTTCTTTAAGTTTCATTTTAAGAAAATGTTTTATGTTAATAGTTGATCTTTCTTTAAATATTCTGCTTGAAAGAATTACCCAAGCGTTAAATAAAATATTTTTAAAATTATTTTAAGAAGGTATGATTTCACATTACTGTAAACTTACAACGTTTTTAACTTTTTCTCTACTTCAAAAATGTGTGCACCGAAATGTTCATACGACTTGGATTTTAAAATTCTCGTTGAAATTCCCGTCGATTAAATTTTCAGTATATATCTCCTGAAACATTTTAATTTGAGACATATTATATTTCTGTTGTTTTCTTTTATTTACAACTTAGAGCTTTATTGTGTTATAGATGTTAAACTTCGGATATTATATTTAAAAAATTAAGTCGGTTATTCTGCAACTGTAATACTATGGATTCCTTGGCGCGTATTTCCCTTCCATAAACATTAATCCATCATTTTTCACGTATTTTGGCTGTTTCATCCATCAGAGCTCTTCTTGCAATATTTACGTGTTTACAATTTATATAGAAAAGTGCCATTCGAAAATAACTTTTTCCTAAAATAATCTCGTTACATGATGCGTTTATTAATATATACCTGCTACACACAGACTCAGCAAATAAAAAATTTATAGTCTGTACTCACTAGTTGTAAGCTACGAGTAACTTTTAAAACCAATTTGTATGTTGCTGCTAGCACTATCAAGAAAAAGGTAGCCGGAAAAATTTTTATTTATATTCGAGGTTTTTTTCGTTTTTTAATCTTGCTTTAATCCTTAAATGCATGAAATTTTGGTCGGTGGATAGGTTTTCATTGTAATAATTTGTTGTCTATTGATGACATAATTGCAATAACGATACGCAAATATATTTTGGAAAAAAATTGATGTAAATTCTAAAATCTTTGCAATATTATACAGAAAATTATTGGAAATTTGATGAAAAAATATGATATTCCAGTTCTGCTACACAATGCCTTTGGGAGCTTTCATCAATTACGCAGGTCCCCACCATGGCAGAGTGGATGAGACACCGAGCGTGGTAGATGGCTGAATTGTGAAGATCCAAGGTGCTAGCCCACTAAGCAGCAGTCGATGTAACGGTGTAGTTTTCGGCGGTTTTCCCCAAAAGTAACGTTCAATATGCGTCAGAACACCCTTTAAAAAATCCTCAGCCCAAGGTACCCCCTTGGCGGATGCCCCGCGTGCAGGTTTCCATAAATTTTGCCCCCCCCCCTCCACTTATGTGGCACATTGTTACAAGTTCTGATACCCTCCATCATCCGGAATTATTCTGGAGTTTTGGATTTAGGTATTTTGTCTGAAGTTAATACTTATATTAACTATTTATAGTAGTTAAATCTGCCATAACAGTGGAAATGTTTCGACTAATACGCAAGCTGGAACAAGTGGAGCGAAAATTTGAAAATTCATAACGAGTGAGGAGTAACAGCGGCGTTGATCCGTCACTACCTCCCAGTCAGAAACTGTCACATTTGGTTAAACCTTTCTTCCTCCCCTCTTCTAACGTAACGTAATTTATGGAAGCCTCCGTTACGATTTAACTCGGTGTAAATTTTCTTTGGATATCATGGAAAACGACAATTCTAAGAGTGACGCGCAGCCTACACCAAACAACCGTCCAAATTACTGCGACACTATATTTACGCCTAGTTTTGAGAATTTTATCTTGTGCCATCTGAATCTCGGAATCCGCCTAACGATTTTTTAAAAATTAATACATGATTTTAATCGGTGCTAAATTCGATGACTAACGTCGCCCGTTTATTTAGGAAAACTCTTTTTTTTTTATTAGTATTATTATGATTTAGTACAGTTTAAAGAGAGGACTAACTCCCGCGTATAAAAGCGTAAACCATCTTCGATGACGTGGTAACAAGACAGGGAGTATTAATACAGTGCTGTTGGCTGCTGCATGCTTGTTGTGGCTTCGCGGCTACTATTATTGTACAGCTAACTTTCCGCAAAAAAAGTTTCTTGTACCCTTTTTATCTCGGAATACGCTCTAACGATTTTTAAAAAATTAATATATGATTTTAATCGGCTCTGAAAATGGTGACTAATGTCGCCCGTTTATTTAGGGAAACTCGTTTTTTTATTATTTTTTTATTTAATCCAGTTTAAAGAAGGGACTATTTAACTTCAACGTAATGATACTGAAAACATTCATCATCATACTTCATTTTAGTTGTGATTATGCTTGGCGAACCGGTTTCGCGGAAGAGTTATACACCCGGCTTATGTCAGCATGTAGAGTCTCTTTTCCACCTACAGCATGCGCATTGCCGAACATACGAAAATTCTTCTGACGCTGGAGAAAACGTATATGTATTTAGTTACAACTTCTTTCTTCTGACACTGGTCCTTTTTTCGGGGAAGGTGTGGGGGGGAGGGGCGTTGAACCTGTACTAAATTAGTTTATTTTGGTTTTTGCTCAAGGGATGCGAAGTAGGTTTCGAATTTTAGACAGACAGCTTTAAGGAAATTTTATTTTTAACTTCTTTCTTTGCAGGGGGGTTCGAGAGTAATACTATTTTAATTAATTTTACAAAACTTTTTCAACTAAATAATTTTTTGCACAAATTCTTAAACTGGTAGTTCATTTAAACGTTCTTTAAAAAAATGAATTTATCAACTGATAAAAAAAAAAAAACATAGTATGAAGTTAGTTTTCTAAAAAGCGACATAAAACCGATTATAAATAATAATTTTTTGAGTAATTTTCTATTTTATTAATAATTATAATTATTAATTAATTTAATTAATAACTTTGAAATATATCATTAACTTAGCTAAAAACTTATAGATGTATCATAATATAGTTAAAAATTTAACTTACAGATAGCTTTAAACTGAAAGCAAATTAATAGATTACATTGCATTAAAACAATAGAACGAGTAATTAAGATTATCATTAATTAAGAAAGAGATTATTAAATTAATAATTTTCACGAAACTTAACTTACGGTTAGCGTTAAACTGAATGCAAATTAATGAATTACAATGTATTAAAACAATAGAACCAATAATTATATATTGCTGTTGTTGTTCTGGAATTACGGCCAATTAGCTACACGTAGACTCTAGACCGAGAGGTGAGGTGCCCTCCTTGGGGTCTTTCTAAGGGGTCCTAACCCGTATTTAGGTTAAGTTTTGGAAGAAACCACGGAAAACTCCGAAAGATTAGGTCGGCGGACACGACCTGGTTTTGAACCAGGCACCTTCCGTCTCCCAGTTCAGTGCGTTATGCGCTCGGCCACTGATAGGGCCCAAGTTATACAATTATAGTAAAAAGTTAACTTATGTTTAGCATTAAACTGAATGGAAATTAATGAAATAAAATCAAAGATGGCGGCCTTGACACTAATTTGTACTCGACCCAAATTATAAATAGAAAATTACTCAACAAAATATTGATTATAATCAGTATTATTCCTCTTATTATAAAATTTTTACAAAAAATGTCAATTTTCTGTTACATGTTACAAAGAGCTTGTTGTGACTTTTTAAATCAAATACTCTGATACTGCGTGAAAACAGATTTGTATATGTTTTACATAACTTAGTGTCAAGCAAACTTCTGAAATTCGTCCGAGAAACTAATTTATTATCTTCTGACCATACCCCTAAAAAGTAATGATAACCCCGCGCAAAAACCCTTAACGGGTTAAAAATTTGTATCGTAATATTTATTGAAATAAATTCATTTGAATACATTATATAATTCAATTGCTCTTTGCGTCACGCTATCCAAAAGGGCAAGCAAAATTTTCATATACCTTTAACTTATTTGGATACTGTGACACTAAATAACTATCTACGTAAATTTTACTTGCCCTTTTGGATAGTGTGACGCAAAAGATAAATTATTGAGATAAATTCATTTGAATACATTATATAGACTCAGTGAAAGTGTGATATATTTGACAGCGTATTTCATAATTAAAAGCATATCTTAAATGAGTAAATTTTAGAAAATAAAACGAAAGTAACTATAATGGAATTTAAAACAAATCTTTAAAAATCCCAGCGCAAAAACCCTTAACGGGTTAAAAATTTGTATCGTAATATTTATTGAAATAAATTCATTTGAATACATTATATAATTCAATTGCTCTTTGCGTCACGCTATCCAAAAGGGCAAGCAAAATTTTCATATACCTTTAACTTATTTGGATACTGTGACACTAAATAACTATCTACGTAAATTTTACTTGCCCTTTTGGATAGTGTGACGCAAAAGATAAATTATTGAGATAAATTCATTTGAATACATTATATAGACTCAGTGAAAGTGTGATATATTTGACAGCGTATTTCATAATTAAAAGCATATCTTAAATGAGTAAATTTTAGAAAATAAAACGAAAGTAACTATAATGGAATTTAAAACAAATCTTTAAAAATCCCAGCGCAAAAACCCTTAACGGGTTAAAAATTTGTATCGTAATATTTATTGAAATAAATTCATTTGAATACATTATATAATTCAATTGCTCTTTGCGTCACGCTATCCAAAAGGGCAAGCAAAATTTTCATATACCTTTAACTTATTTGGATACTGTGACACTAAATAACTATCTACGTAAATTTTACTTGCCCTTTTGGATAGTGTGACGCAAAAGATAAATTATTGAGATAAATTCATTTGAATACATTATATAGACTCAGTGAAAGTGTGATATATTTGACAGCGTATTTCATAATTAAAAGCATATCTTAAATGAGTAAATTTTAGAAAATAAAACGAAAGTAACTATAATGGAATTTAAAACAAATCTTTAAAAATCCCAGCAGGGCGTCACTCAAAATTTGATATCATTATTTTTAAGACCCATATTTAAAATTCATATAGCTACAAGTACACTCATGTCCATAAATTAAGGATAATTCAGAATCATACAGAAATTGATCTCTAAAATAAAAATTTCACCTGTGGAATGATCACACACATCTTGAAGAAGAATATGCAAATTACAGGAAACCACCAGATGGCGTGGATGGTACGTCACAATAACGAGAGTGTAAGAGAGGGGTATATAAGGAATGGTGGCAAAGAAGTAAAATTGTTCACAAGCGCTGTGAAAGCCTTTCAGTGCAAAACCGCATAGTTATGGCACAAAGGAGGCATTTGGATGATGTTTTACGTGGCAGAATTATCGGACGACTGGAATGTGGGCGTACCCAGCTGGAAGTATCCGAGGAACTTGGAATCGCCCAGAGTGTCATCTCCAGGCTTTGGCAAAGATTCCAAGATGATGGTAATGTGAGTAGACGTAACAGCACAGGTCGCCCCCGAGTTACAACGCCGAATGAGGACCGCTATTTGGCAGTTACTGCAAAAAGAAACAGACGGAGTACAGCATCAGACCTGTCTCGTCAGCTCTCTTCAGCTACCGGTACGACAGTTTCAAGGCAGACCGTGTACAGACGTTTAGGGCACATTGGTCTATATGCTCGTAGGCCTGTCAGATGTGTTCCACTTACCGCAACTCACTGTCGCCTGCGATTAACCTGGAGTAGAGAGCATGCATTGTGGACACCGCAACAGTGGTCTTGTGTGATGTTTTCCGACGAGTCCAGGTTTAGTTTGGAGTCTGATTCTCGCCGGACATTCATCTGGAGAGCGCCAGGTACCCGTTACCACCAAGAGAACACCATTGAAAGACACCGTTACAGTGGTGCAGGATGGCTCGTTTGGGGAGGAATTATTCTTGGTTCCAGAACTGACCTGCATGTTCAGAGTGTAACGATGACAGGCCACATCTATCGGGATGTCATTCTGGAACAACATGTACGTTTGTTTCGGGGCGCCATGGGTGCTGAATTTGTGTTTATGGATGACAACGCCCGTCCTCACCGTGCAAACATTGTAGACGAATGCCTTCAATCGGAGGATATCACCCGCATGCATTGGCCAGCATACTCACCGGACTTGAATCCAATAGAGCATGTGTGCGATATGCTTGGCCGACGAATTGCAGCCCGTCAACCCCCTCCCATCTGTCTACCGGAACTTCGGAGTGCATTGCTTGATGAGTGGTGTAATATTCCCCAAGATCAGATTGATCATTTGATACTCAGCATGCCTAGGCGTTGTCATGCATGGCTGTATTGCATCGTCCGGGAGACATACTCCGTATTAACCATCCTACTAACCATGTTATACTGTTTTTTGTAAATAGGTTCTTTTTTGAAATTTGGTCAAGGGAGTAAAACTTGCAATTTTTATTAATTATGTCAAACATATAGCATCTTTTTTGCTCTTTACTTTTTGTTTAATAAATAGACTTTACAAATAAGTCAAATTTGTTTTGCTTCTTTCTCTTTCTTTGCCTGAACTTCATTGTCTTTAATTTATGGACATGAGTGTAAAATGCTGCGTCACAAATTTTTAACCCGTTATGGGTTTTTGCATGGGGATAAAATTTACAAGCTGAATTTTACAGCCTTAAAACAGTAAATCATTTGCATTTTTAGAACTTTCCTTTTAAAACCAGTATATTGTTAAATTTTTACTACATTTCTCCTTCATTTATTTTTCAATGCAAGATTGTTACTGTACCAACATTCAGGAATGTTCTCATTTATTATCGCCAGGCCTAAGTGGAAATCTTTCTGTTCTGCAACCATGAATAATGTCTTTGACGACAAATAATTCAGTCATTAAGGTCGTATTGATCATATTTGCCCTCGATATGAATTTTTCGTTGAACAAATAATGAGTAACTTGCCAAACGTTTCTCCCCAGAGATATTACTCCCAAATAGGTTTACTCTCTTTCTGAACTTTATATGCAAACGTGGGTGTTAGTGTAAAGCTTATATTTTTCTTCAGCTCTTTTCCTCCATGTCCCCATTTATGTTATTTGTCATGAAATATTTTTATTTTAAAACCTATTCGCTGTTCAATCATATCAGAATCATCAGAATTATTATTTGTATCATAAAAAAAGAGGTTTAAAATCGTAATTTCTTTAATTTTTCAATATCTTAATCAATTATTTATCGCATTTTTAAACACTCTAAAAATAAGTGCCATTTCTATTAAATTTCTTCATTTAAAAAAAAATATGAGCGCTTTCCTCAAGTTATAAATTTCTTCATATCGAATACGTCAAAATGATTTTTTTTTTTTTGTTCATGAAAGAAAATAAAGAAAAAAAAAGGGGAATATCAAAACAGAAAAGAACAACTTCAGCTTAAAAATATTTTTTGATTCTGACAGAAATTATTAGCTCAGTTACTTTCAGAATTAATATACTGCTCCTTTTTTTATTTTAAATTAATTTCAGTGTTTCCTAAAAATTTAGAAAAGTTATTTTTCTCGACTTCTAGTCTCTTTTATAGTCTACTTTATTACTAAAGTTGATGGAGAAAATTCTATTAACTAACGATATAGAAATAAAATGCTTAAGTAAATGTTCTTTCAAAAGCTGTTAACAAACATTTATCTTTGAATCTGCATAATTTTCCAGTTATCGGTGAATGTTGAAATTGCTCTTACTTATTTAAAATGCAGTTTGATTTCAGATGTAGTTGTTTATTGCACTTATCGATTATCATTTAATTAATAAATGGCTCTTCCTCATTTTTCTAATATATCAGAATTGTAATTATCTGGATTTCTGAAACATTAATTTAAAAGTTTTGTATCTTCCCCGTTTGTAGCATACAGCAGCAGCAGCTTTCACTGTGAAAAATAATAGTCCTTGACTTCTGTTCTGTTCATATGGATAAATGTTAGGTGGAAAGTTTACTCTTCAAAAGTGTATATTTCCTCAGTGGTATATACTTGAGCTACACTGGTGTAAGAAATTAAGAGAATTTATTGACTTGGTCGATTATCTCTAGAACTACTGGACCGATTTGAATGAAATTTGATATGTACATGCATTGATACAATACAAAACAAATAACCATGCGATAATGTTAATACACACGCATGATCGTGCGCAACACAAGTTGGAGTCGGAAGGTATGAAACATGGGTTGCAGAATTTAAAAAAAAATGGATTAATGGGGTATGGTCCTCTATTACTGTTCAGGTCTCGCAGGGTGATTGCATATTTGAAATAAGTCAGATTAACATTTCCTGTGGCAACTGGTGCCACTCGTTCATCAACGCTGTTTTTATTACCTGGATAGTTCTCGGAGGGGGGTTGCGAGTTGCAATTGCCCCCCCCAGAGCGTCCCTGACATGCTCTATAGGGTTAAGGTCTGCAGATCTGGCTGGCCAATCCATCCGGCGAATATCCTCACTGTTTAAATTCGTCGACCAGAAGAGCTCTATGTGGCCTCGCGTTATCGTCCATTAAAATGAACTCAGGGCCAACTGCATCGCTGAAAAGGCGAACATAGGGCTCCAAGACCTCATCCCTATGCCTCACACCAGTCACAGTGCCTCTTTCAAAGACATGGAGAGGTATGCGGCCATTCACCATGATGCCTGCCCAGACCATTAAACCTCTTCTGCCATAATGGCCTATTTCGTGGATATTGGAGGGTAGGTAGCGGGTCTCTGGCTCTCTCCGTATTAACGTACGGTGAGATTCGATGTTTAGGCTGAACCGGGACTCATCAGTGAAGAGAACGGTCGCCCATTGATCCATACTCCAATCCCTATACCCTCCTCACCATGATAAACGGATTTTCCTGTTCGTAGAAGTGATCGGGACGCAAACAACAGGTCTTCTTGCAAACAACCCTCTCTCATGAAGTCGTTTTGAAACAGTCACCTTTGATACACGGGTTCCTGTGGTTGCATAAGTCACGAGAGAGCTGAGAAGCTACACTCCTTTACGCCTTGCTATAATGGACAAATGGCGATTTTCTCTGCCCGTCGTGGTTCTTGGACGACTTTGCCCAGGCTTTCTCTAGATGGATCCGGTATCCTGGAACTGTGTTCATAAGTTGCACACGACGCTGTCCGTTAAACTGAACTCTCTACAAATCTGGACTTGAGATTGGCCTGCTTCTAGCCTTCCCCACAATTCACCACCTCACTCCATCATCTAAACGTTGGTGGTTACTCATTTTTACCGTTGCAATTTGGAATTAACCGATTGCTGCAAAATAACACCGAGAAATTCGCCGAGGTGTGCTGGCGAACGAAATGCGTCTTAACTTAATTAAGCGTATAAAGCCTGTTTCTCTACTGGCTCAGCCTACACATACGTGTACGCTTACGTATTTGAAGTACAAGATTTGCATTTTAGTCTAGAAGCAGTGGTTTTACATTTAGTCCGGTTCTTTTCATGAAATTTGATAAAATATGCAAATTCTCTTAATTTATTTCACCAGTGTATTTAAAACTCACTTCCGAGTATTATAAAATAGTATATATATGTATCCTTAAGTTATACTCTCTCTGACAATAATTACTGTGAAACTCTCTAACAAAAATAAATTTCGTCCATCTCCGATAAGCTTTTCACGAAAATCGATTATTGAATTTTCTCAGGTTGAGTTCGTCTGCTGAAAATATATTATCGGAAAGAAGGGTCAAACTTGTTAAAATTCTTTGAAATTCAAACCTTTATTTAATGAATGGCAGATTGATTTTGTACTGTTACCGTCCTCTTTAAATATCCGTTGTGATACTTTAATAACAATGCAGAAAAACTATGTCATTGTAGTTTCACTAATTTAAATCTAAGATCTGCAAATACATACTTATTTTCTGGTGCTTTATTCGTTTAGAAATATATTATATATATATATTTTTAAAAAAACCAGTGACTGTATTATGTAAAATTATAATTGCAGATTTCTCTTTAAAGGATTTTTTTTTAAAGTGACTACATATTGGGCGAAACATTCTTTAAAAAGTACATGCTTTTTTTCCCCCTAACGCAGTATATCAGTTTTCGAAACTCAATTCCTGGCCACAGACACTCCGTATTTCTGAGTTATAAGTCTTTCTGACAGTAATCACTGTAAGGCTTTATCGCAAAAGTATATTTATACCCTCTTCAAAAATATTAATTTATTCAATATACTCGAATACCGTATATTGAATTGTTCAGTTGTTGTTTGTTGGAAATACATCACAAGAAAAAACATTCAAACATTTTGAAATTCTTTTTAAAAAATCATATCAATATTGTCTAGCTTTAAAAAAAAAACTCTACTCATACAGTGTAAATAAACGGAAGAAGACAATCAACTTCGCATCACTATTCAGTTATTCTATGCGTTATTCTGTTCTTCGGAACTTCTATTCTATACGAAAAGAACCTTTGTTTGTTTCCATATTTTTGGGATGTTCTTGGGGTGTTTTAATCCTTATATAAGAGACCTACCTAGCTGTTTATATATACTTGCTGTCTTAAACTCTTACCTTGGCATTATTTTAAGTTTTAATATTTATGGCTTAATGCGTTCTGTATTTTTATATAAATTTTAAATATTTAAATATATAATAGTCCATTTCGACTTAAGAAATTTCATTGTTCTACAGTAAAAATTGAGCATCTTCAAACGAGGCCTGTATCAATATGTAGATCCTCTACTAGAAAATTGAGTAATTATGAATAGAATAGTAGGATCTAACGGTCCCTTAACCCTTTCGCGCCGACTGTAACGTATACGTGCCAGCAATAAACGTTTAAATATAATTACAGAACCGTTTAAATATTCACTCTACGGAACATTATTAAACAACACGTTGATATTTCTGTAATTTCATGGATTTAGGGTTAATAGCAAAAAATTCTCGTCTCTGGGCGTTTGCGCTTCCCCGTCGCGAAGGGGTTAAGGTTGCTTCGAGCTGCATTAGCTGGTATTTTTAAAATAGCTTGTCCATAACGAACCAAAATGTAGTTTTTTGTATTTATCTGTATTCTGTTCGAATCAAAGTGAAATCCATTTATGCTTTTATTTATGATTTTATATTTCATTTAACAATTCATATTTAATATGGAAAAATTATTATTTATCACTATCTTTGAGCTTTAGTTAATTGGGTTTATGAATAAAGTATTATTTCATTTTTCTTTGCCGTGTTGATTTGAAATATTAAGAGAACTTCTAAACATTTAGTTCTGTTTTAATATGTAGGTTAATATGTACCCCGAACACGGAAAGTGAAGCAGCATCCGGCGTGACCAGTGCTTGGGAGGGTGAACTCCTCTCTCGACTGGACTGCTGTGGGATCATGTACGCTAATGGGAGCTGGTGTACGTAAAATCCGTCGTGGTTTCAATATCATCCATGTTCATCTCTGTAGGGTGCCGATTTCGGATGGTTGGTTCCTCATCTAGAGTTGATTCAAAATTAGGGACCAATAGGCTGAAGTCCAACTTCCTCGGTAGCAATGGCACCTATTTCCATGAATAGTACAATCGTCTATCCATGGACACGAGAACAACAACAAAAACACTATGTACCCCCTGAGATATAAATGAGAACATTAGTAAAGTAAAACGATATATTTCTTTTGTCTCTACATCACTTAGGACTGTTACTCCCCCCGCCCTTTTTTACCCAAAAAAATGTGGTACTCTACTGTTGACGTAATCTTTTCTTTAATTGGATGCCTTGACAGTAATTTTTTGACAAAGTAATTTTTTGAACCTGGACTTTATCGTTACAATAAAATTATCGCGTATTTCTTTTATGTATTCCATTGGATTCTTTCATGATTCTAAAATTATCCACGTTTCTTCGAGCTTTTCAAAGAAAAAAAAAACAGGTTTTGTGTGTGAGTTCATTTGAAATCGAATGTTTTACTTGTATTCGGTATTTCTTAAAGAGATTGTGTAACTGTACACATTATCGCCTTCACTACATATGCAAATATATAAAAATTTATACTTGTTATGTATATTTTTTACGTTACAGTTCACAACAAGAGGACCTAAAGAATATCTTAGTTTCAGAGTAATTAGCAGATAACGAAAACTATTGCAGTCTTTTATTCTCGATCTCTCGTCTTTTATTCTGAAAAAGAAACTAAAGAGAGAAATCGTGTTAGGAAAATCAATTTTTAAAAAGTGTCTTCAATTCCAGGGACTACCTAAGCTGCATGAAAAGTGCTTATAAAAATATTTGTTTTATCTCCTTTTGCAATCAACTCGTTTTTCTCAAAAGTCCATTAAATTTAAATACTTTTATGTTAGCTTTATAAAATATTCTTTATATATGTTTTTTACTTAATCTTTTAGCAGTATTAAATCAACTTTTGTATTAAGTAAACTATGTAACATTTTCACTATTTAAAAAAGACTAGGTTTTTATTTTCACTGTGTTTTGATTTGAATTGTGAATAAATTTAATTAATATTATTTAGTTGTTTAGGGCAATTTGTACTTCAAATTAAGACATATATGCAAATCTCGTTTGTTAATTACTTCAAGAAAAGTCTATATTTTTAAAAGCATTTTTCTATGAATATTTCCTAAAAGTTTGCTTACATTTAATTAAATTTCAGCGTACGAAAAGTTAATATTTTGATTAAAATTTGTTTCGCCCAAAATATTCTCTCTCCCTTTTTTAAAAGTCATTAAAATGATAGCCATTATATATATTTTTTTAATGGTAATTTTATGTAAAATGAGAGGAAAAAAGTAATGTTTTTAAAATATTGTGTCTCTATTTTTTTTCTTTCTAAGTTCAGCATATGAATTCATCAATATTTTATTTATTTTTTTCGTTTTAATACTCCAGATGTGTAATTTTAAATCGCAGAAATTGCAAAAGGCCAAAATAATACCGAATTAATGAGAGAAGTCATAAACGTCCGAAAAGTAAAACATATTATCTATCATTTGTAACACTATAGTGGTACTTATTTGAAAATAACTCAGAAATGCACATGTGAGCATGTACCCTACTAGCAATTTTGCTCCGGCCTTCACCGGCCACGTAGCCTTGAGCCGATGGGAAGGAATCGGGCCGTTCACTGTGAAAGTGCTCGGATACACGCAGTTCATGTCCCCTCGGACGTGGAAACGTCCGAAGTAGTCTAACCGATGAGTTTTCATCGGGCTGGACACGGATTTAGGAACTGGCCCGTTCACTTTATGCGTGAGGTTGGCCAAACACCAGGGTGAGTATCACTTTTCGATAAGTTCTTATGTGATGTAGACATGCATTTAACCCTTTCCGTCCCTACGATGCAATTCGAATGATAACATGCACAAGTGTTTTACAGATTTCTTTTATCTTTGAAATGTATTTGTAATCGCAGTTTTCTTATATGATAATGCAGTGCAGAAGCAATACAGTATAGAAGAAATACACTTTTACTACGCGACGCATATGCATGCATGTAGGTACGTCGTATACTCCATCTATTTACGCATGTAGTCGTACTATATACGTAACTATACTATACGTTAACGTACTATAGTCGAATACTCCATCTACGTATGAAATTATATACGTATGTTACATGCTCGATTTGTTTTAACTAGTCCAAGCGCACAGCGCTCTGAACTGGAAGACGGAAGGTGTCTGGTTCAATACCAGGTCGCGTCCGCCGACCTAACCGTTCGGAGTTTTCCGTGGTTTCCACCGAAATTTAGCGTAAATACGGGTTAGGACACCTTAGAAAGACCCCCACGGAGGGTACCCCATCCACAGGCCTAGATCCCTCGTGAAGATAATTGGCCTTAATCCCAGAATTCGCTTTAACTAGTATTTTGGTAATGTCTGAACGTACGCAATCTGCATTTTCGATCTAGTTTGATTAAATTTGAGGGACGTCAGCTCGTATGCATGTATTTATGTACGTATGTTCTTGTGTAATTCGATTAACTCAAAGAGAAATAGCCGAAGAAATTTCGAATTTAGGACTGCTTTAAAACATAGTTGTGCATTTCCCTTTTTGATTCCAATTGACTGAATAGTTTATTTACAGAGTTATATGAAAGACTTTCGGTGCATTAAAGTCTATGGACATGCCTTTCATATTAAAAATCCCTGAACTATCTCTGTTTAGCTCATGCCCAAAATACTGCCAACTATCCCCAAGCTTGGTAAATTTAGGGGCAATATTACAAATTTTGGCACTAAAAATAAGTACGTATCTCGAATAAAAATAAAAACTGTTAGCCATAGAATATTGAAATTTTGTATTTAAGACTGTCGTAACATTTGGTTCTGCACTTTCATTTTTGATTACAATCCACAGGCTAGGGTCACTATTTGGGTCATGCTTAAAATCTCGCCGTTTGTCGCCAAGCTGGCAAAGAAAAGAAAAATGCCAATTTTTCAGCCAGGAATAAGTTTTCAATGCTGAAATCTCATCCTAGTGATATCTCTTACGCTTAACGAGATATTGAAGTATCGCATTTCAGTTTTCAATACATTTAAATAGAGTGCATCAAGAATGCGTAAAGTTTAACAGGCATACAAAAAAATTGTGTAGTTCATATCAGGACTTTTTTGTGGTAGGAAATCGACTTTCCGAACTTTCTTGAATTAGCTTACAATTTAAAAAAGATTTTTTAATACTGGAACATATGGAACTAGCTTACAGTTTTGAAAAATAGATTTTTTTTTAAAAGCATAAACCATGAGACATAAGATCGCTATAATAATTTTTAAAATAAAGTAAATTCTAAAAATTTTTATTGAAATTATTCTACACAAAATATATCATACACATAATTTACAAAAGAAGTATTTTCTTTGAGTTTTGCAGCAGCATCTTCAAACATCTTATTTTATGAGCAGCTTCTAGGAGAAAAATAAAGAAAATTTTTAGAACTTAATTTACACAAAGAATAGGAAATGCAGAGTAAGTCTGCTTCATATGTTTTTTTACATAATTTCTATATCAGGGATTTCCAACCTTTATATTACTTCAACTCCCTAGAAAACGTTTTTTTCCGAATAGACCCCTACGTTTTCCTCAACACATCGGTATCTCGAAAAATTTTCCCAATGTACTCACAAAGACAGCAAAACATTAGGTGAAAGAAATTTTTCATGTGTCCGGCAGTAGAACAGTTGGTTGAGCTCGGTTCCCATTGGAACACCGAAAGGGAAGCAGCACCTGCTTGGCCAGTGCCTAGAAGGGTAAACTCCTTTCTCGACTGAGGCTGATGTAAACCGTGTACGCTGTAGGGAATTAATGCACGAAAAATGTGTTATGACTTCAGTGTTTTCCATGTTCAATCAGTATCTCTCTTTGGGGTACCAATCCAGCATTTAGGTCATCCAGCTGTCATTTGAAATTGGTTCAAAATTTAGGAGGGAGACCCGGGATAAGTCGGTATTCCCCTCACTGGGGATCAGCAAAAAGGAAGCATGCTCAATTAAGGCCATTTTCGTTTTATATAAAGGATCTGATCCCGCTCTGCAGTTGGCCAGAGGGTTTCGAAGCAACAATAACAATTTTCATGTTCTGCGTTTGCAGAATTTATTATGATTCAGACTGCAGGATGCAGAAAATGACCCCAAAGACGGATTTTTACATATCCCTTCTTTTTTCAACTTTAGAACCCTCTGAAGTCGTATTTCATGTCAGTTTGTTTGTTTGTGTTGTGATGGCAACGCTAAGGGTGGACGATCATCCTAGGATGAGGGATTATCTTAAAATGTAATTTTTAAATATAATTCCCAAATTTTGTACATCACCTCATTAGTGTATGGGAATGCTTTTGTACGAGGGTCATATAAAAATGTAGAAAGTGTAACTTTTTGAAAATTAACGAGAGGAATTTTGTTAACGGAGTCTTACTTCC
The DNA here is from genome assembly GCA_038373885.1 of Cheiracanthium punctorium. Classification (NCBI taxonomy): domain Eukaryota; kingdom Metazoa; phylum Arthropoda; class Arachnida; order Araneae; family Cheiracanthiidae; genus Cheiracanthium; species Cheiracanthium punctorium. Next base: position 1,707,376 of record JAWZYV010011819.1, read on the forward strand.
GACCTCATTTTGAACACTGTTCTCAATTTACGCTGTCCACTTATCTCTAATAGATAAAGAATTAAAGCCCGTTACCACCTTTTTGGGACACCCTGTATCAGTCTGGTTTATAGTATCCACAGGTTCTGAAATCATCATTAACCAGTGTTCTGCTTAAAAAAAAATACAAAAAAAAAATAGTGGTCTGCTTTAAAAAAGAAAAAAAAATCACTGTATTTACGTATACTATTTCTAAGCTAATCTAAATTCATCAACGCGAGTTTTGAAGTTTATAAAGGGAAACAAAACAGTCGTTTGAATATCAAATCAATGCTGTACAGCTTCTCATGTCCATAACCCTAAGAATCTGCGCTTTATGCCTTTGGAAACTATCTTGGCTAGTAATCGCATCGTTTGGATTTTTTTTTCTTTTTTTTTATGGTCAACGGATGCAAATAATCGGTACTTATTTTACCGTCGATAATTCACGCCAACAAGTTTTTTCGCCAAAGGATTGCAATGCACTACATTGTAACAATGAATCTGACGTATTCCACACGCACACGAAATCGTTCTTTTTGGCTGACAAGTACCAAATAAGCTTGATTTGGTCAGAAGTATGATTACCGATTTTTTTATTAGATTCAATGAAGAATTTACCCGTATATTTTAAAACTAAAAAGCGATTAACTGTATGAACTAGTGTAATTACACACTGTACGCCGTGTAAAGATAGGAAATAGATACTAATAAAAAATAGTGTTATTCCATTAGTGTTATGCAACAGTATCAAGAGAGAAAAAAATAATTACAGAGATTTGAACTTATACTTTACTTATATTAGACTAATACTATATTAAAAATGTCAAAAATTTGTTACAAATGATAGTTATACATACCAATATAGACTAATCACCACCAAAAAACTTCTTCAGTTTTTTTCGTCTCCTATTCTTATGAAAACAAACATGGCGCCTGCCTTAGATACTCGGATGTTGCCATCGCTCGACTGTTGCATGAACAGAGCGCATGCGTCAATTTTCATCGGCTGAATGCCGCTCGGCCGTTATGCGGGCCGAAATTTCTTTTCAGTTCAGCGTATTTTGATCAAATTTAGGCATATGGCCCGATAACTCAGGCCGGATATCGTTCCGAGCATCGTTTTATGGGTACCGGACCGATCAGTGTCTGCCGCACACATAACAATCATCGTTTTTAGATGGAATTCCGTGTCTGGGCCGAGTACCGAATTTCGGTGAGCGATGAGTTGCGATGAATGCCGGTGGTTGGCCGAGCAGAAACTGGGAATTGTTGCTTGTAGGGTATAAATTATATTATAAACATGGTTATTCATTAGTACGTATAAAAATCTCTGGAAAAAGTTTGGTTTCTCAGACGAATTGATATCGTATGTCATTGAGGATTTGCAAACATCATTTTCAGTCTAATAATGATATGCACAGTTAAATTTTCTCTCCTCATTGTCTCAACTAGGTATCATAAACACTTTTGTGTGGGCGTATGATTTATATCAAACATTTACAATATTTTTATTTTTCTAATTTAAAAGCTCATTTTTAACACAAATAACATTATTGTCAACATCAAATTTGTATGTGATGTGACAAACCTTATAGTAAGCTTAACTCTTTATGGGCGGGTGATGCGTAGACTCGGTTGCGCGACATTCACTCAAACGACGACGAACGCGCATACGCGGCGTCATCAATAAATATCGAACATAACATGATTTTAAAGACCTTCATGCAAATGAGCTTCACATTAAAAACCTACTGTCTTCAGTTTGCTCAGTGGCGGTTTTTCTACCCGCGGTAACTTCTCAAAATTCGGCAACCGTTCAGAAAGGGTTAATATCGTTAATTTTTTCGGTATACATTATTCTCTTGCGGCTACTAAAAAGTAAAAAAGCAGTTATAAATGCTATGAATTTTGTGCAAATACAAGTTAAGTAAACAAATGCTTAAGCCGTACATAAATTGAGTAGAGTTCTCTAAAATCGCTAAATTTTCTTCATGTGATTCTTCATTCAGATCTACATTTTTAAGACCAGAAATTCTGCATTTTCAAACTCTTTTTGAGTATATAATTCAGTGTTTCAACAAAGGCGTGATTGGATCTACGCAAATTAACAATGTATAAATTGAGTGCAAAGATATTCAGAGTATTTCAAGATCCCTGCCAGGAATTTCTGATGTTTGTTTTGGACATTCTCTGCTCGAAAATCCTGATTTCAGGTGTTATTGTATACATTTAACTTTTTTTTCGACTTTTTTTTTCAGTTACAAGACGTTAAGTGAGAATGTCTATTCTTAAGTTTGCTTGTTTTATAGAGCTTACCTGCTAAAGTCCGTTGTCACCTCCAATAACTTCTGAACGGCAAGAGCTATAGTCATAAAAGTGGGGTCTAGGTCTAGTAAAGTTGCCATGCGCTATGCAAGGAAACTGCTTACAGCGCTATCTGGTGGCAAAATTCGGAGTTAGCGTTATTATCTCAAAAACGATCCGAGAAAGGGGGAAAAAGTCCATTACAAAGTTGTTCAGCATCACCGATTTAGTAAGAAAAACACCTTAATTCGCACAACAATGCTACTGACATTAAGCTCATTCATCCTTCATGCTCAAAGTGTTTTCCGTCAGCAACACATATAGAGGCTGGTCTGGAATTTCCGCTGGAAGTTGTACAATATGACTTGTGACACACTGGCAAAAGTTTCAATAATACGTTTTCATGCTTTACATTTTTAACATTTATGTGCTCAAGATTTCTTTTCATAATAAATCGGTGATGCTGAACAACTTTTTAATCGACTTTTTTTCCGTATCTCGTATCGCTTTTGAGATAAGAACGCTTACTCTAAATTTAGCCACCAGGTGGTGCTGTAAACGGTTTTTTCCCCTTAGCAAATGGAAACCTTACTATCCCCAGACACCACTTTATGACTATAGCTATTACCGTTCAGAAATTATTGGGATGACAACGGACTTCAGCGGACACACTGTATGCTTTCTATTTTGGGCTCAGCTGCATCTTTTTGTACTTTCAAAAATACGTTTTGATAATTTAGCGTTAACCTTACGTGTTATCCGTAATCTCGTATTATCTTATTTATATATAAATATATATATATATATATATATGATGAAGTACTCAGAAACTTGTTTAGACATTTTTTCCCAGCCGCCACTGTCATTTTCATCAGTGATTGAAATGAACTTACTGCTTATAAGTGCATATTTCCAGATAAAATCTCTCTTTAGTTCGGAAAACTGGAAGAACAATCACGTGAAAGCATCGCAGAAGAGGCGAAAATATAGAAAGGAAATGGCAGAGAATAACGTTCTTTCTAATAACTAGATGAGGGATTGGGTACACCGGGAGAAAAAGGGGGGAATTGGTGGGGGATTCACTTGGTGATAGGATAAAACATTATTGATTTCATTTGATTTTCGAGGATTTGTTCATTATTATCTTACGTATACCAAAAAGAAGTTTCGAACTTCATTAACGGTACTACGAAATGTAATTAACAGATTGAAATACATTTATGAAAAAATCTTCTTTGCTTAGGGTTTCCGTCCGCAGCTGAGACAATTCCATTTTGTCTAAGATTTCTACAAAAGACTATGGAACATTTCTATGCTTAATTATTTTCCATTAATATTTGGAAAGAAAGTATGCGGAAACGTGTTTTCAAACTTTCTGAACATCAAGGAATTTTGGGTCGTTTGCAAGCCATTGTATGCGGCTTGGAAAGAGTTTTTAGTATGTTAGGGTCTATTTATCATATTATGAATTTCGTATAATGTTTATAACAGGGTTCACATATATAGATCATAATTCGTTTCCCTTTTCAGAAAGAGTTTGAAATTACAATTAGATTTTTTTTTTCCAAATGGACACTGTTGGGACTTTAATGGAATCGTGAAATTTATGACCAGTATGAGAAGCAAGCCCATTTTAAATTTTTTTTAATCTTAATTTTTCTCCACTATACTTAAAACAAACCACTCTTACAAATGGTAATTTACTGGGAGTTATGAAACTTAAGCAATTCTCGTTCTGCTAGATAAGTCGTGTTTTTAACCAGTTACTCACACAGTAAGCAGCCTCAAAATTAGAATATGAATCTTTCAAAGAGTAGAGGATCTCTCTTCGAAAGGTCGGAATTTTCTCTCCATAGAAAAAGGAAATATGTTTACAGGCATGATGAAAGTTGCACACACTGTACCACTATTAAAATTCATGTTTTCTTCAAAACTATGAAAATGAAATCCTCTTAGGCATCCCAAGAAGAGAATGATGATGATAGTGCCGTGTTAATCTATATGTATTCATCTTTCTTTACAGAAAATTAAAACTAACTTAAAAAGCGTAGATTTGTCATAGAAGCTGCACTACAGTTCTTATCAATGAAAAAGTCTCCTGATTTAAGTAGGACATCAAGTAGAAATGTCTTTGTTTTCATGTAATATGCATGGCATTTTAACGCTTTTCCTTGTGTACTATTATGTTTATAGAATAATAATAAAAGCTGTTATATGTTTGATGAGAAAAGGGATTTTCCCTTGTGTGTATTGAAAAACATTGAAAATTACGTTTTTTGGGGGGAAATGTAACAAATTACATAATTTACCAGCCCTTCCTAATATTTTGATTCTGTTTCTTGCATAATACTGATTAATGACGGTAAGTTCATATTATTTTAACGTAAGATAACATTCACCAAATTTATATTTCCCAAGGAAATTATTTCGAGATATAAATTGTATTCACAAATTCAATTAAAATCCAGTGAAATCCTTTGTTTCAATTATTCATATGTTCTGTAACTTTGTTTTTATTTTAAAATAATATTTGAATAACATTAGAGCTCTAATGTACGCTAAAATAATTACTTTAGTTGCAGAAAATTAGATTATCCATGCTATTTTGCAAAAAACTATTAATATGTGTATCGATATGCTAACAAAAGTCGAGTATATTAGTTATTAAACTTAGTTAAATGTAAATTATTTGAATTAAACGAGTTTGTAGATTGCATTATGATATAGCTTCACGTCTCTAGTAATTACACGTATCTTGTTTTCTTCGATTTTTAATGTAATCCTGACCATTTTTTTTTTCATTTTGTAATTAAGAGGTATTAACCTTTAATGCATTATTGTTGCAGTTATTTAAGAATCTTATGCTAATTCCTCTCCAGAAAAGTTGGTTGTTTGGCCAAAAAATGGCTATAATCAGAACACGTTTTTACAAATTAACGACTTAAATCTGTAATTCTTGTTGACATCTACTATATTTATAGATAAACATGTCATCGCTCAAATCGATACATATTGATGTCATTTCTCTCTAGAAGGTAATTATTTCAGGGAAAGTACAAATATTTCTTGATTTTCCGGTAAGGTACTTTTAGTGCCAGGCATTTTGTCGTTTGTACTTGGTAATTAAATCTGTTGCTCTCTCCGTATTACATGGTTAAGCTACTAGCATTTTCCCTTGTAGCCTAACTAGTTCAAAAGACGTCTTTTGAACGCTTTTTGAACTAGTTGTGCTACTAGGGATAAGGAGATTCATTTATTTTATTTTATTTATGTATGAAATAAACAAGCCAAATGCAGTAACTCTTAACGGAACATTCATGCTTGCGAATATTGGGCGAATGTTTGCGAATGCCACGTATGGCTTTCTGCAAAGACGTTAGTTCTCCATCATTGCTGATTAAGTAGATTCTTCTTTCGTTAAAAAGAAATATTTTAAATATATTTTAAACAAAACAGACCGTCACAATGTCATTATGTAATCGAGTCTATTACTTATCTACTAGAAAGCTGTTTTCTTTGTATTACCTGTACAATTCTAAATCATTGTGCAATCCTTTGTCGTCAACTATCTTAAGAACATCCTTTTTCCATATAGAATTACCTGGTCATAATGTTACGTATATAAATGTTTATATTTATCGTTAAGTCATTCGGTAAAACTGTTGAAGTTTCTTTATAGTGTCATAAAAGCTTTTCAAATAAAATCAATCTTTTACTATCAACGATAACTATGTACATAATTTCTTGCTTAGAAACTAAACCTAACGCAAAATGGCAGACATAATGTAATCAAAATAGAGCCTGCATCAGTATAAACATTTGGGTATGTCACTGGAGTATAACTGTCCAATGGCATATTTCTTTTATCATCAAGTACACCATTTTCGTTTAGAAAAAAAAAATAATTTCATAGAAAAAGCTCTATCACAATTCCCATTACGGGAAAACCTTTTATTTCTTTATATTATACCGAGTAGTAATTGAATATCTACATGGGTGTAAATGTTTAGAATTTCTTGTACTATTCTTGAATGTTCTCTTTCAAATATGGTATAGTTATTTATTACTGCTGATTAAGTGTATCATTCCTCATGTGAAAGCAGTCTTAAATTCTCACGAAAACAGACGATCCAGTTCCATTATGTAATTAAATATTTTATCCACAGAAAAGACGTTTCTCTGTCAATATCTCTGAATTATCACTGAGGGTTTTCACTTCATCAATCCTTATTTATTTGAAGGAGAGCTGACCCCCTTTTAAATTGCGGTAGCAGTTACCTCATTCAGCCCTGTAACTTTATTACTTCATTTTTCATCCGAAAGTTTAGAAATAAATTAACTTTTTTCTCTTAACTTTTGAACCAAATTATTTTCGTAGTTTTTTTTTTTTTTTAAACTCGCTGCCGGCAGCATTAAGTGATCGGTGAGATTTGCTGACATTTCGTAGACTTTCTTTCTCCGCAAAGAAGCTTTTAATCTTTGAAAGCGTCTTTGCATTTTGTTTTCTTGAATTCGAAATGTCTTCTTCTGAATCAAATCGATATCATTGAAATTTCGCTCAATCTCTGAGGTTTCAGTACCGAGTACTGTGTTGACTTCAAAATAGATTCGTCGTGCTCTTGCATATAGAAACTGACTACAAGGATGACGATTGGAAAAGTATTAATCTCTTCATAATAGACAAGCGTTCACCGAGAACTCCGTTACCAAATATTTGCTCTGAATACATAAGGTAACTGTCTTAATACTTATTGAATTTCAATAAAAATGTAGTGGTGAATCGTACATTCCTGTCTGTAAACTTAACGCACATTTCAATCGGATCATTCTATGAGTCTATTACATCGGTATCACTATCTTACTTGGAGTGTTACTTTTCGTAAGCCAAAATCTCAGTTTGCATTAAAAGTTTCCCTGCTTATTTTCACTGTACGTCTGAAAGTAAATTTGCATCGTTAGATGCTGTTTGTTTATCATTTGTGCATTAAGGCAATAAACTTTCTATATTTAAACATTAAAAGAAAAAAATACTATGCAAGCAAGGAAGACTTCATAAATGTCTGTTTATCATATACTTCAAACACTTAGAATGTTTTACTTGTTTTAAGTTTTAGGAATAAATTTATATTTATTAAATTTTTAAAATAACTGATAAATTAAAACCTGGCAATGAATTTAAAAATATTTATTCCTCGTTATGAGCATTTGATATGTAATATATAAAATAAAAAAATCTGTTTTGGCATACTTCTAAGGATACCACAGAATATAAAAGTATTTATATCAACTTTTATAATTTTCGTATTCTTTTAATCTTGTGTTATTTATGTACTTGAAAATACAGGCAGCACTCGAGAGTATTTGCATATCTTTTACTTTCGTAAAATGTAGTTTTTTTTTCCGCAACATATTTTTCCACTCATGATATCAATATATATATATTTTTTTTTATTATAAAAGTAGTACCCTAAAAATACGGAAGAGGGAAATCTGAACATTTATGAATTGATATGGTTGCTTATATCGGGCGACACATAGCCAAATGAGTTAAATTGCCCTCTATTTACACCATAACAACGTTGTGGCAGGAATTTCCATCTTGTTTTTGAAGTTTTGTTTAAATAAAATATATTTTCCAATCGTTTGGAGCAAATGCAAAAAGATGGTTCATGGACGTATTCTAGGTGATTTCATATTCCGACGATAATATTCGAAGAGGAAAAACTTTTAGGCCTCACCAAGACTATTCAGATTCACAGAGTAATGCAAGGTTCGAAATGCTACCTTATTGTTGCAGTTGAATTATAAGTATACTAAAACAAAAACTTCTCAAAATTTAAACCGCAAAGAAATGAATAAATAGAAAGACCACTTATACTTCTGTCTATCATTTATTGGAACCCAGGGAATAAATTAATAACCACGTTTCAAAATATATTGACGTGATATTTAAATTCGTACTCTGCTTTGCTTATGATTAATTAATATTTCGAAAAATGATCATAGCTGTAGTTAAAAATACAAAATCGCATAACTTATTTTGATAAATGTGAGCTTTCAAAGAATAAATCCGTGGTTTCTGAATTCTTATTACGAAATCTGACTGACATAAAATTTGTTATTTTATATCCGTTTGAAAAAATGATCCTGCAATAGTAAATAAATAAATAAATAAAATAATGTTTTGTTCAGTGAATCATAGAAAAAATCCAATTACTTAATTTAACTAAAATTTTTGTTAGTTAAAAATAATAGTTGTAATTCTATTCTTTTTCGTTAAATACTTTTAATGCAGTATGTTTTTGTATACCGTTAGGCTTTATTGTGAATCTGTATCATAAGAATAGTTCTCTTAAGTTACATAAACTAAAATTTCGAAAGTTCAAATCATAATTACTGAAACTAATAACACTTTATTTCAAAAATTAAAAGCTTAAGTTTATCCTACTGTCATTTTTAGGTAACAATCTCAGAAGACCACAAAAGCTAAATTAAAGCTTAAAAATAGTGTTGTTGTTTTTTTCAGAAGAAAAATATTAAAAATCTTGCTGGGTTTTTTTGTTTGTTAAAAAATCAGACAGCAGTTAATTAATAACATTTGAATATTTCTCAAAAACATTTTCTATACCGAAGAACGTATTAAAAATGTATATTTTCTTTTTAATATAATGAGTCTGTAATCAGGGGAAATCTATCTCATAAGAAAATGACTTCATACTTTTAATAAATTATTTTATATTAATTTTTGTCGAACATTCTTTTTTTGATCATTTAAGAAATACAGGAACTTGAGAGCTGAGTTTTCCTTTCATGAAATCAAAGCAGTAGTTGAATCTCTCTCTCTCTCTCAATTGTATGCATAAGTTTTATTCTTAATTAATTCGATGTCAACCTTTCTCTGCTCTTTAATTGCATGCTCTTGTTTTTTTAATCATCTGGGAAGTTTGAAATTTAACTTTTTAGAATTAAAATATTGACTACAAGTACAATTTCATACTCTGGATTTTAATGATTCATAATATATTACTGTTGTTATTTAAATAAAATAATTTTACGAACCAAAAATCTTACAACTATCAGCACAAAAAATGAAAGTCAGTATTAAGCATGAAATATGTTTAATATAATTAGGGTGAACCTTTTCAAAACCTAATGTCTTAGTCAGTGAAAATTTATTTTAAAAGTAAATCCATAAAATTAAAAATATAATAACCATGAACCAAGACTCATCACGGAGAATGGTGCAGATAACAAAGGTTTTCGGTTGTGGTTTTAAAGTATGCTGTATGCATTTGTTTACTAAATTTTTTCCAGAACATGTATTACAAAAACTACCAAAATTAAGGCGAATCAAATTCCTATAAGATATATATATATTTTTTATAGTAAATCAAAGCAGTATATCACAAAAAGCTCTCTATGTAAGGACAGGTTTCCTTGTCAATTTATTAAGATTTTTCCATGTCTGACCAGTCTCTTCTTTCTGCATCATTTTTTCTTTATGCCTGTAGCATCCCTTTTTTGCTTAACTTATTCTCCGAAGCTTTTTCTTTAATTGTTATGTACTTCAGACTTGTGTATAGTAACTTAAAACGAATAGCTGTTTGTAATTGTTAACATAACTGTGAAACATCTATAAAATAATATTCAATGATTGTAATTAAAAACAATCAGACGGCTAAAAAGTTATTTTTTTATTACTTGGGGCAGGATGGACCCTGGTCCAACATACCCCAACACGAGTGGATCAAGGTACCGCATATCCTTGAATTTCTTCTTGAAAATATAGTAATATTTTTTTTCTTTATAATAAAAAAGTAAACTGACTGTAAACAATTATTAAATCAATAAATTTACCTTATAGCAGAGATTCAGTTTACTGCTCCCATCATAATTAAACCAATTTTAGGAAACAAAATAGCAGACTTCTGAAAATTATTCAGAGATGCTAAAATACAACTCACTGCAACAAAAATGTCTCCTTATTACTTTAACATGTGGTTTTTTATAGGAGTTGTGCAACTACTAGGGGCATTTGTTGATAATAAAATGGAATAAAATAAATTAGTATTTCTAAAATAATTGAGTCTGGTCCAATGAGCCCTAACTTACCCTACGTATAAAAGAAAATTGAGTGAAAATAATAAGCATTTAATTCTATGACATTTCATAGGCCGGTTAGTAAATTAATTGGAATTTTTAGTTTACTGGTATTATTTACATAGTAACATTCAGGCAAGTTTTGTAATTGAATGTGTGCTTTTGAGCATTTAATTCAACATTAGTTTCCACTTTTACTTTAAAGAGTGCTTGCGTTAAACACATAATGCGGTGTAAGTCGTTTGAATTTCAGTTCCGATGAACCTCAAAGGAAAATAAGTTCGCCCATAGCAGATGGAAAGCGGGTTAGTAAATTAAACACATTGCCATCAATAAATAAACTTAACTAATTGGATATCCTAATGTCTCTTCTGAGTAGACATTATCATTACTGTTGTTTAATGATTATACTTCGCTAAAAATTAATAATTTAGAATAATAGGTTTATTCTAAGTTCAGTGAATTCTGTTCGGTAATTGTGACGTTTATGTGTATTAAAATTTCGCAATTTTCGGGGCCGTTCTTTATTACTTCTTTTCAGAATTATTACGTATAGTGAAATCTTTCGGGTACAATAAAACTTTCTTGATTTTCTGATTGGTAAAATAATGTTTATAAAGTGCCTCAAACTTTAAAAAATCACCAATGTCTCTTTTACATATGTATTTGGAAATGAATAAAATGTTTTCAATACTTAATATTCGTGTTAATTTGGTTTTTTTTTAATGACTAAACAAAACTGGCTTTTGATCATTGGTTATTGCTTGGATTCTGTATATTGTAAGTTGTTTAGCTATTTTACATTATATATATATATGTATATATATATATATATATATAATTTGAAACTGCAATAGCTGTTTAATGGGACGCCTACTGACGTAACATTTGGTGACGGAACAATACGCGGTTTACAATATACGAAACGAGTTTGAATTAATACGAGCGTTTATTTTGTGCTGTGACGCTAAACTAGACGAAGTTGCAAGCAGTTTTCAGTAAATTTTCGCGTCTTTGCAAGCAGTTAGTTGTAATAAGATGCCGAATTTGACCATCGCACAGATGATTTTCATTTGCTGCTGAAATTTCGGCCGTTTCTGCAGAAGTTTCGTCATTTCTACTGAAAATTTTGGTCATCATACTGCGAACTATTCACTCAGTATTAGACAACTTGATCGTATATGCTTTTCCATATTGCTGCAAGTAATGGGAAGCACTTTGAAACTCTTGTGCATTAAATCTGAATAAGTGTACTTATACGTAAAGTAAATATTTTTCTTTTATCTCTTTCCAAACTCTTTTACTAAACAACTCAAATGGAGTACACATATATATATTTATTCACTTATTTATTTAAAACAAAACAATAAATGTCAAATAATATCACTTCAATCCCATTTATATAATTTTTAAATTTTTTTAAAACACTTAAACATTTTCTCTTTAATATCTGAATAGACGTTTTTGTCGATTTTCTGTTTAAGTTTTCAAAAAACGATATTTTCTTATGAGACTCCAGTTTACTTTTATCTATTATGATATTGTCATTTGTTCAAACAAAAATAATGTTATAGTTTTAACAAAAAAAATATCGCGTTTTGAATATTGTTTTTCTGAACTGTTATCCGAATATTGTTTTTCTGTAAGAAAGGCTTTGTAAAGACACAAGGCCTTTCTTACATGCTGTGTGTTAATGGGAGAGGAGGAGGTGTCATGCTACATTATCGCATTTAGCTCCTTTTATTAGGCAGGATTAAAGATACATATTAACATCTGTGTACAAAAATTCAGTTGCAGATTGTATATATCTATATGCACAGATCGCGAAACTGATCAAATAGAAGCACAAATAGCTGTTATACGGTTTCAGTGGTGATTTTCTAGGAACATAATCGTTTATATATTCTACAAGTATTTATAGGAATCGTGGCATCATTATGACCAATAATAATTTGAAATAAACTAATAAACCAGCATCCGGGTGGAAACACGTTTGTGCACAGCATTGAGTTGAAATCAATATTGCGTATTCATACATAATATCGGTCTGTTTCATACAGCAGTACCTGTGAAATGGATGCGATGAAAATGAGCGACATAGGGGAAGGAGCGATATACGCACTTGAAATGATCCCCTTCAGTGGCGTAGCCAGAAATTTTTCATGAGGGGGGGGATTACGACTACTGCAACTCACATATATGTATACGTGTGTGTGACAAGGGAGTGAAGAATATACATTTTGTATGGCAAAAAATTCCTCATGGGGTGTGTGTGTGACCCCCCCTAGGCTACGCCCCTGATCCCCTTAATGGGAAAACTTGTATAAAATAACATAGATAGTATTTAAATAAAACTTTGGCCCTTTGCTATCATATTTTACACGATAGTTTGCATCATAAACAGATTTTAATAATATTTTAAAAGAACACTGATTAATGAAAGAAATAAAATTTTAAGAAAGTGTCCAAAAGATCGTTTGACCCTCAATCAAAGTGCAGAATGATCGTTCATTTGTGTAAATTCTTTTTATCGGCAAAATAATAAATGCAAATGTAACTATGACTATACATAATGAAACAAAGTAAGTTTTACAATCACATAGTATGCATAATTTATTTTATGAAAATTTTAAAATAAGAAAGTGTCACAAACAATAAAATGGAATGTTTAAAAATTATGGTCTACAATAAACGCGGAAATAAATTAAATAATAGTGGGGAGTCACGCATTTTGAGAACGGTTGAAGGGCTGTCATGATTGTTAAGACCCATCTGGAGTACTGGAGTTTCTTCAGTTGATAAATCTTTTTACCCGACAATTTGGCTGCCCACTTTCGGTCATATTACTGGATGACACCGAGAAACATAACAAACTTAGCAAGTGTAATTCCCATCTAAAAACATACTCCATTCAGTAAACAGAGTCATATTTCAATGTATGAAAGACTGTATCTAAATAAATAGGAAAGGTAATACTTACTTTATAACAGATGTTATAAATCCCAATCTTTCGAAGAATTCTATATAGACGCGTGATACTATGACCGCTTGGATACTGCCAATGGCACAACTAGTTTATGTGTTACCGGTAGATAGCGCTACCTGTATCTAAGTAAACACACGTGGATCGTTTTTCCCGCTAGGATAACTTTGGGCCGTCCTCCCCCGCTATTATGCTTGAGATACAACGATACGCACGATCTGGTCTTTACAGTGACGTATTCCCCTTTTTTTTTATAATTGTCCATTATTGACCTTCCTAGATTGTCGAAAAATGTTACATTTTTCATGTATTATCCTAATCCCCCCAGTCTGAATATCTAGGCCTTAGGAATTGTTTTGCATGAATCTCATTTTATATATTCTAAGTAATTATTAATTTACTAAGCATTTTTAATTAGTTAATTCTCTCGCATCTCCTTCTGTTCTTGTCGAATAGACCCATTCAGGGCAGAAAGGTTAACTTTTTACATTTTTTTACCAGTACAGGCCTTATAATAGCTAGTGAAAACTTTCTGAGAAGAAAAAGACTTTTTGATTAAAGTACACCTGGTAAACGTCTACAGTATATGAGCAATGTCAATGATTTTTTATCTATGTCTCTAAAAGTGATGGGTGTTTTTATCAGTGATTGTCTTTTCTTTCTCAAATTCACTGTCTTATCAATAATATTTTGACATATAATTCGAAATTGTAATCTAGAGTGCACATTATAGATTACTACACGAAAACCTTACCCCCCCCCCTCCGAAACCAGAAAATGACTTAATTAAGCTTGCTTTATTCAAATAAATTACAGTAAATTTCGCTCTATAGCTTTTATATATGTTTTTTCTGGTTTATCATAATATATCATGTGATCTTTCATCTACATATATGGTGGAATGTTTCATCCTTTGTAAAGAAATGCATCTTATTCTGAGTATGCTACACTGTGTGTGTGAATACTTATGTATTACATCATCTCCTATAAAATGATTTCAAAGTTTAATGAAGATATACAGCTATATATACTTGGAAAACTTTCTCACATATTCTATAGTTGGCAATCGCCTTTCATACATTTTCACGCATTGTTAATACGAGCCTGCTCTATTTGAACTACAGAATTCGACTTCAGCTTTTGGCTAACATAAAATGAATAATTAGTAATGCAAGTATTACAGTCAAATATATCGAAATGGTGATGATTTCTAATGCTAATATAATTTTAATGGCAAATTAGTTGGTGTTGGGAGCCTACGCAAATAATGTCAATTCTGGGAAAGTTACATAGTCTTTATGTGCTATATAAATTGAAATTAGTCATCGTTGCTTCTACGCAAACAATTTCATATATTTCTGCTAAGAAAAGTTTGGTTTTACTCTTTCGTTGAAGGAATTTGTTTGCAAGCATACTGAAATATCTTTAATATAATAGCCTAGTTCTACCTGTTATTATACTATGGATTTTGCATAACATTTTTTAAAAGCACAAAACATTTAAATAGCGGTGAAAATATTTTTTAATTCTACGTAAATGTTACATCGTTTAAGACACATTTTAAAGAGTGTAATAGTAATAAAAAAAAGTATGTATCTACTACGTCCGTCGGGATGTAAACAAATATCATTGAAATCCTCCATTTTCGTTTATTTCAGAAAAAATCACGATCGCTAGAACTTTTACATGAACTTTTCAGTTGTTTTATTTATTTATGGGCGTTTTTCTAAATATTCTATAATTTAATTTTTTTAATCGTCTATTATTTTTAGATCTGATAAAATAAAAGGAAAAGGAACATAATCGGCTCAAAGCCGAAAATTCTCCGAAACTGACACGTCTGAGCATATCCGATTCTCGACTATGCTATATATACTATTTCACTTTTCTTTCTCTGTGTCCATTTTTGTCATGCGGATAGAGTTTAGGCATGCGGTTAGAGTTGCGGCTCCCGATGGCAATGCCAACAGTTCCCGATTTCGGAGCGACTTTTTTTCCCCTAATCTTTTCCCCCCCCCCCAAGCTTTGATTTTTTAAATGTTTTAAAGAATTACAATAGTTAAATCATCGTTTGATTAATATAACATCATGACGCATGCAAGTTTGGCAGTTTTGGCCGAGTCGAAAGGAAATCCGATTGAGTGCGGTCTGTTGAATGTGTTCTAGAAGAAATTTTCTATATAAGTTTCGTTAGTTTATCGTTGTACCGCTTTGTCAGTTTATTTTGTTAGTTGACCGAGAGAGAGAGAATATAAATCACTGGTTTCTCATGCCGACTGATGTAGAGATTTTCTTTTCTTGTTTAGTGTAAATTTATGAATGTCGAAATTTATATCGTGTAGTCTATTCTGCACTTTTTGTACTTACTTGCGTGTGTGTGTTACGTGTACCTTTTGTACGTAAGCGCGTGTGTGTTACGTGTGCATGCGTTTGCATGTGATAGCTCACACGCTACGCTTTGAACGTTGAGGGTCTTCATCCTGCATTGCCATCAGATTATTTCTCAATATGATTTTTATTTGCATCTGTTATTAGACCAAACTTAAAAGATAAAGGAATCAAAGACCTGGTGTCAAAAGCTAAAATTTTTAATACTTCTGGAATATGAAAACTAGCTGAAAATTCACAAAAGACTAGCAGAAACATTAACTGTCAATTAATTTAAATATTTCTTAATAAATATTTGTATTATTTTTATAAAATTAATTTAAAAATCTTGTTGGCTTAACGCAATTTATTTATTTTATGTTGATAAATTATTTTATAACTATAAAACAAATTATTCTTAGCTGTTGGTTGAAAACGCCAAATAGACGAACGAAATCAAATAGCCGTTTTACTTTGGCATATGTTTTTAACTGAGTGCAAAGCTTATAATAGCAAATTATTTCGATGTTGCTACAAGTCCATTAACGAAATAGAAGCATTAGGAAAACATTTACTTTGAAAGTCATGTGCGCAACTGTTTTCAGTTAGTTATTTCCAGAACTTCTATATATTTTTACAATTTCAAACCATAATACTTGTTTGCATCTTGACATGCTAACGATCTTAGCTAGTTAATAATTTAATTAAACTTATCTGCCATTAAATTAATAACTTATTTATTTCGAAATTCAATTAGATTTTATTATTCCCTTATTTCAGTCGTTTATTTGAAACTTAATTAAAAACCAATACATGATGAAAGACGGAAGTATCAGGTCGTATTCAACTCTCAGATAATGAAAGAAATATTATTTATATCTGAAAGGGTATACTTCTGTTGTCGTGTATTTCTAATTGCTGTATTAGTCTGTATATGATACATTTGCTTAATGCTTAAATACCTCTTTCTGCACTTAAATTATATTTGGTTTGTAGACGTTATAATAAAAACTTCAAAACGAGAAATATGTTTGACTTGAAATATGTCTACCTACACACACACACACATATATATATATATATATATATATATATACATTTGTGTGTGTGTGTGTGTGTGCTTCCTAAATTTTATTATTTTTGGCTAGAATTTTATCATCATTTTGCTGATTTATTTTGAGAAGGTGTACTTTTTTTTCCTTTAAGTAGATCAATGCATTTAACTGTTAGTAATTTCATTCCGGCTTATTGTCTTCTCTTTTGCAACTTACAGTTGTCTCATTAATAATATGGCCAAAATTATGAAATGTTATCAAGTGTATGTTGGCACGTGCGCGCGGAAAGAGAAACACAGTTTACCAGGACTAAGAGTATCCAAAAGTGACGATGCTTAATAAGGATGTTATGATTTTTGTCTAATATGCAACATCCTTATTAAACATCATTTCTATTCAAAAAGAATTATAAAATATAAATAATTTGTGGACAAATAATTAATACGGTTGACAGCATTTTTTTATATTTGCATCAAGACTGGTGTAATAGGTGCAGATTAGAGATGAGACGGGCTCAGACCGAGCCCGGGCCCAAACCGGGCTCGGGCTCTGTAATTCACGATTGCGTTCGGGCTCGGGATCGTGAAAAATTTCTCCTTTGTTGAACATACTTCTTGAAACTTATTTTTAAAAGTGATTCATGGGATAAATAGACGTACTTATTAAAAAAAAATAGTGGCACGGGCGCCTAGAAGGTGTGTAAAGCTCTTTGGGTATTTCAGAACGGCGGCTTATATTGCTTAGTTAGTCATGAGATCGGATCATTATTTGATTAACATGGATATATAGAAAGTGCGTTGAGAGCTTGAAACTATATTTGTCTTTAATTTGCACAAACGGCAAAATTTATTGTATTCTATCAATGAAGTAATTAATTTTATTTATCTTTAGCTAAAATTTCGGGCTCGGGCTCCGACTTAAATAATATTGCTCGGGCTCGGATTAAAAGTCCTCTGGCTCGGGCGGGCTCGGGCTTCAAAAAATGAGCCCGAGCTCATCTCTAGTGCAGATGCGCGTGTGTGTTTGTGTATGGGTAGGTGCGGTATATATATGCATATATATTAAACAGATATGTTTGTTTCGTGTACGAATCCACAATGTTTGGCTTATGCATGCTGAACTTCCAACACATGCTTGTAAAAAATTGTAGCTGCGTAATTTAAAAAATTTATATATTCACTCACTCACTCTCTATCCCTCTCTCTCTCGTTTACAAACGACTGTTTTACGCCTATGCACTAGTATTTTAATCCCGATAATAATGAATGAGAATCTTCAAATATTGCCTTGAATAAATTGACACATATTTTGTTCTTTGAAAAAGTTATTTTACATTTGATCGAAAATGCCATTTTATGGATCATTCACATGGTCTTTTTTTAGCTAACAAAATTGAGATTATTTCTACTGCAAGCTTTCTCCTATGCCTATTTTTATGTGCTTCGTTCAAAAATTATATAATTGGTTAGATTTTAAAGTCACCCTCTTTATTTAAAGTCCGATATTTTTTAAAGATAGCATTATGTAGGTTGATAAAACTTTTTACTGCATTAATTTAAGTACATAGAATATTTATTTTTATTTTTTTCATAATGTCAATGTGCGTTTTTGAGTAAAACATGTATGGCTGCGGTCATATTAAAGTAATATTTAAAGCCATAAATTTAAACATTTATGGCTTTAAATATTAATTTAAATAAAATGTTATGTGTTTAAAATGTTATGTGCCGATTTTTTAAATATATTTTTGTGAAATTTTAGTTTAAAGAAGGCTGGTTTTTTTACTCCTATTTTTCGCGGCTCTTTTTTCTTATGATTGTTACTATTTTGATTGATTTATTTATTTGTTGCATAATGTATGGTACAATGAATAGCCCCTTTTTTTCCTTCATTAAGACTCTGCGATAGTAAAAAAAAAAATGTATATATAGTTCATTAAATTTAATAGTGTATATGTTTAAGACGCACATAATAGAATATTTTAAAGGAAACACTAAAGAAGTATTTAAGGTACTTTTGCATGCATAAGAAGAAAAATATCGAGTGTGTTAAGAGCTGGCACATTCAACACTTCAATATTTTTTAAGGGGGGACAGTGTTTTCATCCTCTCTACAACTATTAAATGAGACGTTTTCTTTGGTAGTTATTAAGTTCATTTTTGACAAAATGTTAATTAACGGTAATAATGAATGCAATATGCTATGATCTTTTTATCTATAGAGTTAAAACAACAAAAAAAAACTTCAATTTTTTCAATCTTTTGTCAATATAAGTTTACTTAGTTAATGAAATTACAAACCATTCAAATTTAAACCCTTAAATACTTCCATAGAATATAAAATGGAATTTCGAACAAAACCCGCTCAAATATGCTTGAAACATATATTATTTGTTTAAATCACTGACTGTGGCGAAATTATAATTTTGTTTAAAAAAAAAACCTTTTTAAAGCTTTTATAAACAGGCATAAGCTGATATCGTGAGCACAAGGTATTTTAAAAAATTCATTTTATGAAAATTTTCAAATTTTTAAAAGGGATAGCCGTTGTCAGTATTCAAGCATTAAATTTACTTATGCCTTCGAGCAGAAAGTAACTTTAATGTTTAAAATTTACTTTTAATGATTTAGACACAGTTTTAGCACACTTTAAAATATAAAATTTTAAAGATAGGACGGCAGTATTTGCCCATTGATGTCTTAATCATGCGCCAAATCACTCTTAATCTAAATTTTTGAATAATTTAATTTTACGTTGCATTAAAAGTTTTAAACTGCTTTGTTAGCTTAAAGTTAATGACTCTTTGTTCATTTAGCCCTTAGCAATGCAAATTTGTGATAAAGTTTCGACCTATCTAGTTTCCTATCATTTTAATTAGACTGTTATTTATTTAGTACTTCAGTGATATATATATATATATATATATTAGTCTACGTTCGATAATATATTTTAAGAGTTCCGTTTGTTAACATGTTTTAAAGCAGCTCATATTAAACATCCAGTAAATATCTGCGTTACAAATATATTCTACATTAAAATTTAAACTTGAAGTATCATATGAATGTTACATAATTTTTCTTTATTTTAAGACTGTTATATGCAGAAAGGTAGTTTTTTTTTCCTTTCTTGCCTCTTGACTATAATTTAAGCTAAGCAAATTACGTTACGAAATCGAAAAAGCTGTCGTTTTATAAACTATACTGAAAATTTCGTAATAGTTAGTTTATTTTTTGTAAGAGTGCATAATAAGGGAAAAATACATCCTACAAATTTTTAACTTAGCTATTTTTTGTAAGTCTTGTGATTATGTGAGGTTTTAAGTATTTGGAATTTGCATTTGTCATTTAGTATGAGTGGAGTTAAATTTTCTCTTAAATGATTATCGGAAATAAACATTTGTGATGATTTTAGTTAATAGAAATTATATTGTTAATAAAAAAAAATACTTATTAATATTCTAAATGTGTATTTTTTATTTAAATATTCCATGCAATTTTAAACATATTCAACTTTTAAAAAAACTTTCTTGTAACACAATATATTAAGAAAACTACCATCACCTAATATTTCAAAATGCAATTTTTACTAGGTACATTGTGCATGTAGTGTACTAGGGAATATAAAATCATTTTACATTTAAGTGTGAAGCACTGCTGAAATAATAATTTATAAACGCAGTCTCTACTTGTAATTTAGACAACAATTCGACATACTTCCTAACAGAGTTGGGAAAAATACACCGAAAATGCATTTTCGATACAAAATACATAATACATTGATTCAAACATTAAAATACAAAATACTTCTTGAATTAAAAAAAAATACAAAATACATACAAAGTACAAAATGCATATAAAATTTTTAAAGGATTTCAATTGAGAAGAAGCTAAATTTTCCACCAAAGGTCCCAGCTTATTTTATTTAAATACATTTTAACAAGAATAACAAAAGTAATCTTAATAGTTATGCTAAGGAAAAGGTTATATTTGTTTTTTTTTTTAAACGATCTCAACACTTCTTCAGCTACAATACCACGTGCAATTCTAGTGGAGCTCATAAAGTACAACAAGAGAGGGGGGGAAAAGTGAAAATCAGTAATTTTATGATTTTCATTTGCACATGCTATCTGAGCAATCTGTGGTGTTACAATTAATTTAATGTCAGAATAAAAAATTTATGTTTTGTATTTTGAAAATAAAAAATACGTTGAAAATTTGTTTTAAAATACTTTCTCAAGATATTTTGTTTATACGAGAGAAAATACAAAATACAAGATACAAATGTATTTTGAAAATACATGTATTAGCAATCCTGGCCAAATCTGCTTCCTAAATTCAAACGAATTGTATTACTGATATGATCAATAAATATATTTCTTCTGTTTTTTTCAGAATTTTAATTATGCTACCATATTGCGAGTTTTCGATATATTAAGTTTCGAAAGTTAAAAAACTCCTTCATGATAAATTTCAAAAACTCAAGAAAATATAATCATTTTGGCCTGTTATCGTCTCCTCTAAAGTTAAGTTTTCACAAATATGTACTTTGTTAAACTGTGTTGTATGTTTTAGCCTAGGGGATTTTAGTATAATCGATAACGCGTATCATACTTTTTATATTCAAAACAGAAGAATAACAATTGCGACTTTTGTATGAAACGTTCTTTTTCTTTACGTATCACTGCTCTTTCATCTAAGCCAGATATAATCTGAGAACACGGATTTTCGTTGTTCTCATGGTTTTGTCAATATATGTTGCATGCTGTGTAATTTAATGCGTTTCACACAATGCTATGCGCTTTTTCTCGAGTACTCTTCAGCAATTCAAAATACATTGCCAGAAGCTTAAAATTCTGCTTAATTTCATTTCTACTATTGCGGAATCATTTAATCGACCTAACTGAAAATAGTTATAATCTTTAAAGCTTCAAGATTGAAAAATGTAACATTGTTAGCATATTTTGAACGTTTCTTGAAAGAAGCCACATTTATATAATTTCGCTGAGAATGCTTAGAAACATATAAACTACCGGTAGCATATACATGACAAAACTTTTACTTGTTTTTTATTTTATTTTATTTTTCAGAATTGTTTTACGTCTAATGTACGTTACATAAAACGTTTGAAATGAGATTTTGCTAAAGAATACTTTAACATTCGACATATAACCTCGTATGCTGCAGATTTGAACCTTTCCTCTGTTTAAAAAATTGATATATGCCTAAAAGTTCATCCTAGTTTAAAGGTCTAAATGCAGCAATAAATGGACCAAATTTTAAAGAACTTGATTGAAAATTTGAGATTAACAGAAATAAGTTATAAATTACAAAATAAATAAATAATCATATATTTTGGACTGCTGCTTTATTTTATTATATTTTTGGTTTATGCAGTATTATAAACACGAGTAAGACGTGTTTCAAAGTATGCAATGTACATAAAAGAAATTCCCAACTTTGAGGGGCTGCAATTACAAAATTCAAGAAATTTTATCATTTTGCATAGTCAAAAATAACATGTAGAGTTTATAAAATTATACATGTCTATCTGACCACCTATCAAGAATCAAGCCCGCAAATTAATGGAAGGGGTATGTGATTTCCCTTCCTCCCTTCTGAATCTTTAATCGCCAATTATTGCTTATATTTCCTGTTTTATTTGTATATATATATAACTGTTCAAATTTGAAGTATCCTTTTATAAGTAATTTATGTTTTGGAAAATTCATGGACATAGGCTGGGTTACTAGATGAGTAGTAGCATTTTTTGCCAAAGATGATAAAAAAAATTTAGCCAACCCGTTTGATAAACCATTTGTGGTAGCCATTGCCAGACTTAAGAGTTGATTCATTTTTTGGTAAAAATACCTCTTAGGTGCCACACATTATTACAATAAGCCTGGATTTATATAATTTTAGCTAGATTGGTAATTGACTACTAAATAGCTACTATCACACCAAACGAATTCCTTTTGATTTTATTCACACCCGACCAGTGGCCGAGTGCATGGTGTTCTCAACTGGGAGACGGAAAGTGCCTGGTTCAAACCCAGGTCGCGTCCGTCGACCTAGCCGTTCGGAGTTTTCCCTGCTCTTCTCCAGAAGTTAGCGTAAATACGGGTCAGGATCCCCACGGATGGCAACCCTTCCCCTCCTGGACCTTGATCCTTCGAGGGGATAATCTGCTTTAATCCCTCAGATCAAATCAAATTGATTTTATTTTATTCACGTGCTCTACTTTCCTACTATATTTTGTTTCATTCTTAATAGAGCAAGAGCCCGCGGCCGCCAGACCTTCGTCATAGTATAAAAGCTGAAATTTTCTCTGCGCATATTCCCCAATAGAGGTAGGAACAATCAGCCAATATGGAAAACGTAATTCTATTACGAGCGCGCTGCAGCATCGTAAGAAAGTTCAGAAGTAGCAGTATAAAATGTGCTTTGCACTTTGTGACAGCTTGACGTACTTCGTTGTGGGAGTTTATGAACACAACAGTTTTCCATGACTTTGAGGTTGTCTGGCGGTGGTTTGCCACGATGAAAAAGTGTCTGGCAAGGGATAAAGTGATTTCTAGTATTGCGAAGAAGAACATATAAAAAAATTAAGCTTTATGAAATGACGAAAATATTCTGCAATTTTATACACCTTTGCCACCTGTTACCTGCCAAAGGCACGGTCATCCAAACTTTATAGTGTCCGATTGTTCCTACCTCTGTTGGGGGGTATGCGCAGAGAAAGTTTCAGCTTTTATAACTATGACGAAGGTCTGGCGGTCGCTGGCTCTTAGACTATAATGAAGTAATTCTTCAAATTAAAGCAAGGTTACAACAATATTAATAAGATACACACACTTTGTTTTTAAGAATTTTAGATCCTACTCTAATGTGCAGACAATTTCACCTGGTAATCAGTTACCGAATATACAACAAATTCACATTAAATGTTTTTTTTAATTCTTTTATTGAGTTATTTACAACTGATTCATAGTTCAATGACAATATCGAAAGCAGCGGCAATGGTCGTAAACATGTTGAAAAGATGATTTACAGGTATATAGTCTACTCAAGATGGATTTTTGTACCAATAGTTTGGGCAAATTAAAAGCATACACATTTATATTGTCTTATATAAAGCTTAAGAGAATTTAGCCAAAGTTGAAAAAAAATAAGTGGCTAAAGATTTCTTTTCTAGCCAGCTGCTCCTTAAATTAGTCCAAATGGCTAAAAGTACCTATATCTGACAACCCTGTCGTAGGTGTTCACATCCCACAAATATTGAAATTTCTTTAGTTTTCTATATTCTTGAAAGCCGTACCTATTTTTCTCGTTTATTGAAACTTGATATAAACAAATTTATACCTAAAAGTATTAAGAAATGAAATCCCGCACTGTTTTTCATTTCGCAGGATTTCGGGATTGAGATTTAATAAAATTTATAGGTACATTAACATGCTTACCCTTATTTTCCTAGTTGCTGAAAAAAGAACATAAAAAAATTGAACAAGTTCAATGAATAGTTTTCTATTCTTCATTTAATTTTAGTAAAATAATAAAAAGCGTGCAATTAAAACATTAAAACCTAAAATTAAAACTTTAATTGATTCGTGATTGTTCGCTAAGAGATAAATTACTATAAAATATTTCAGTTCGCACATTTCAAGATTGGGAAGTTAGCAAAAAATATAGATTACAATGTTTGATCCAGACTCCCATTGGGAGATAATTAAAAAAAAATTAAAACTTTAAATTAAAATTTGTGATTATTGATTCATATACTATTGGATAAAATATAATTATAAGTACACAAAAATTTTAATCAATTGGTGATTAGGAAAGCTGCGTCAAATTGTAATAAAAATAATTTATTTCTCAGTTTCAATCCCGGTCCTAATCCGGCGAGACTAGTTCCGCAAGCATTTGTGCGGGATCAGGATTGCATTCCCTAAAAAATATATTATGTAGCTGTAGAACAATATTACGCCTTCTTAAGATTATAAGGTTTTCTTACTATTGAACAAAACATTCATTTATGCTTAGTAATTACATGGCAGCATAGGTTTGCAAAATGCAAAGTGAGTCTTGAATAATATTTCTTTTTATATCATATTTAGCCTAGACGTTTATGCTAAAAACTAACGCAAGCAAACCACTTTTTTTTCCCTTACATTTTGCACTATCCGAAAGGTCTGCACACAAAGTAATACAAACTAAGCAACAATTAAAGATTCCAAATGTTTTGGAAAAAAAGAAGTTCTATACACTCTTTTTAAATTATTTTTATAATGGCAATTCCATTGAAAATGTCCATGTGGTTTATCAAATACCAAACAGCAAATATTTGGAAAGGTATTTCGGTGAGAAAAAGCAATTTTCGCTGGAGGCTTTCCGCATAAATAATTCCAAACGTTCATGGTCATTAGCATTTACTATACTCATATCTTCCTTTGAAACAATTTCACGTTACTTTTAACATGGGGCTGGCGTAGATTTTCTGAAACTTCCTTTTAATAAATACGACCAAATGGCTGAATTCTCAAAATCCTACGAACTCGCAAGTAAATAAGCTTTAATGTAAAATATTTTTAAATTGGTTGCATCTCGGGGGAGATTACATGTTGAATCATATTTTCAGCTAGTCACTCTAAAATATTAAATAATCAGAAGCCTTCCTTATTTTGTAATGTGGTTTACATCACAGTGCGCCCGGAACTTTAAGTTTTTGGGAATATATATATATATATTGAAGGAGGAGAATTTTTCGTACTTGGAATACTTTTACGAAAATTAAATCTTTCAATTTGTTTTCTATAAGAAGTATTACTCTTTAGCTTTAACACTTTTTTCTTTTGTACATTATGCAAAATATATCAGAATATGATTATTCTTTGAGTACACTGAGCTCGTTTTCAGTTTTCTCTTGCATTTACTTTCTCTTGAAAAACAGTTTGACATTTTTAAAATGGCACCAGTCCCCCCCCCCCAAAAAAAGTAGCTCTTTTTTTTCCCTTCTTTAGATAAATTTTGCAAATAAGCTACTTATTCTGTGCTACATAAATCAGGCTGCCTGTTGGGACGTTACTCTTTTAATACGTTGGGTGCAGTCTGTATAATGTTTGCATGGTATAAAAAAACATCAATCATTAAATTATTATAAACAGGAGCTCTATTCTCCCTCGTTTGTTGGAAAATAGTCGGTGGTTAGCTGCCAACTGGGCAGACCCAGTGGCTTTGTTATCGACTGCGCTAACAACTTCGGGTGGTCATTTAGCCAATCACAAGAACTCTTGACGCTCCTCCTTAAGACTCCACCTCAAGTGACCACAAGGTGGGGCAGAGTTAACCACAGAATATTTTCCACCAACCGGGGGAGAATAGAGCTCCAGGATCGCAAACAAGCAAAGCACTATTCAACTTAAATTGTGTGTTGTCATGACATAAATATCTGTAACTTCAAAAGTTCAATCTTGTGTATAGTGCAAATGCAAATCAATAGCAATGTTTACACTAACATTTATAACTATTAATTTTTTATTGTGAATTAATTAAATTTCCTGGCTTTACTCTTGTCAATGAGAAGAAAGGATTCTACAAAAAATATTTTTTTTTAACTTAAAACATCTCATTTTGTTTATATACATACATATATATATACATACATATAATTATCCGATTTATTTTCAGTTGAAAGAAGTGATTTTTATTCCAATGAATTAGTTAATTTAATCCATTTTATACACCGGTAAAGTTCATAACTAAACTAAACTTTTGAATTTTGAGTAGGTAAAGGCAGACCCAATTCCACAAACTAAGTTTGCGTTTACTAATTACTTGAACTATTTGTCCAGGCAGTTTGTTTCTACATTCTAGTTGTACGTAGCTATTTAGGTGTAAGAAACTGTTATTTTATTCAGTTCGGTCTTGGTCTTAAAAATTCTGTTAATATAAATATGTTTCGAAATATCTTTCTTTTTTTAATAACGTACATTGTATTTAAGTTAAGTCACTTTAATTTGTTTAAATGGCATTTTAATAAGATGTTGCTTTTTATGTGCATGAGCTAAAATGAGTAATTTTTTTCTTTTGCAGGTAAGAAATTTTTCTCTGGAAAATAATACAGTTAATGCATTTAGAAATTAGATTTTAACGTAGAAAATAGTAAGTAAGCTTTAATTGTGTATAGAAAGGTAAGTGATTTAAATTTACATCAGAAGTTATAATTTCGTATTCCTGAGAAAGATGAGTTCAGTTTAAACTTAGAACTAGATTTTTAAACTCAAGGATGAATATCAATCATATTTTTATGATTGCCATCAAAGTGGTAAAACACAGTTTCTGGCTGCATTACAGAACAAAATACGAAGACAAAAATTCTTTTCTGTATAAATTTTAATTTTATTTTTTAGTTTTAATTTTAAGCATTCAGAATTAAGTTAAATTCAGACACTTTTTAACAGTTATCTGCTACCAGCTTGCGTCGACAACACTTTACTTCTGTTGGTCTGCTTGGTAAAATATCATAATTTTCTCGGATACGTAAAATAGCGCTTTATTAAATTAATCACTGTTATTATTTCTTAATCATCGCATTATGTTTCTTGTTTTAATTTACAGTGGCCTCTCACTTATGCGCCTCTCAGATTTATGCGTCTCTCTTTTATGCGCGAATTTCGGATGGTCCCATCACGAGGAATAGGAAACAATGATATAAGTGATACTCATTTATTTTTTAATTTAAAAAGTTAAACTAAATTGTATAGTTAAATATTTTTTTAATATTACTCATTTTAATTGAAACAAATATTATTATGCATTTTTTAAATGTTTTTTTTTCTCTCATAATTCAGATGAAGAGTTAGAAAATAAGATTCTCTCAGTTATACGCGATTTTAAGTCGGTCCCTTGAAACGCGTATAAGTGAGAGGTCACTGTATTTAAAACTGTAACTTATTATATCTCTAAAGAGCTAACACTTGTGGGCAAATTTTTGCATCATTTTTATGCTTTTTATCCAATTGTAAGATAGTATGTTATAAAAAGCCTAAAATTTTAGATTGATTGGGGGTCACTCCAAACATATGTTGCACGGGCATTAGTATGGTTCCTTAATCCTATTTTATAGTTTTAAATAGTTGGAATCATTTTGTAGCTGTTTCATTGACATCCCTATTAATACAATTACACAAACCATATAAATTTTGTCTTAAGAAAAAAGGGTAGAATTTATAAGTTATTTTTTCGACATGGAAACTCTGTACAGACAAGTAGAATTATTTAAAAGGGTCATAATAACACAGCACATTAAGAATCTCAGAAAAAGTTAACAACAATTCTAAATCAAATTATCGGCAAGCATTCTGATATTGAAGTGTATTATATTTAAACATGATCAAACTCAAACATCTTACAAAATCTTTTAACAAAGAAACAGTCTATTTTATTTATACTGATTTAAAAGATTTTATTAATATATTTTAACTTTTGCCTAGTTTTGAAATTGGTTTTTTGCTAAAAAGTAATAGTTTTTAATGAAAAACCCACTGCTTTTTCAGAGGATCTTACTTTCTACAAAATGTTAATACATTATAATTAGCTTTTGTGCATTTTATACTTTTAGAAGTATTACTTTGATTCTTTTTTGCAGTAGCGCTGCGAGTTATTTTTCTTTCGCTAACCCAGTAACTTCTCTTACGGATAATTTTACATTTAATATTTTTTTTTCCTTTAGATAATTTATTTTACTGTATGTCTTTTACTCAAATAATATGTTAAATTTTAAGCAAATGCTTTTTACATAATCTATTTTATAAAAATGATACTTCGAAGCCTATTCTTCTTTCGAAACTGGTAAATTCGTACAATAAGCCCTTTATTTAACATCCTTTTCTAAATTAATTCATACATGTTAGAAAATTACTTCATTAGTTTCCTAAAATTAATTCATGCATCCATTATTTTCTTCCTCTTCCCCTTAAGCGCTCTGCTGAATAATGAAAATTTAAGTTTTGTATAAATAAGCTAAAATAACACCTTTCGCTTCATAAGTATATTTACATAATACCCAACTATGATCATATTACACGCAATTATATTTCAATCATAATTTGGACTAAATTATTTCTCCTAATTATCATAATTAAAAATTTCTTAATAACTTCAAATGTCAAGTTGTCGATTCATCATGATTTTCTATTTTAAGTTCTATACAAAATTATTTCGTTAAACTATTGAGCAATGTAACTTATTAAAGTCTCTGAGAATCTCATTTTGTCAAAATTTCAAACAAATGTGGTCGTTGTATTCATTCTCCTACAATTAAATCTAATTTGAACATGTTGCATAATTAAAGTTAAGAGTTCTACTTGATAGTGGTTGAAAGAGGCTTAGTTTCAGTTACTATTATAACTTAGAGTTGTGGCTCTTCACATTTCTGTACAGATAAAACTTTTGCGCTTTGAAAATGATCTCTTTTCCCGTGTTTTTTTGTAACTTAGCACTTACAAAAATCATTTTTCTTACATATAAGCACTTGCTTCTTTATTTTAATTTCGCATACTTATTCAGTATTTAATGGGAATTTTCAAACTCAAATTTTAATGCTTGAATGGAATTCAAAGAGAAAATATCTAACAATTTTTATTATATAAACGTAATTTCATTGTCTTGACCTACACTTGCTGTTGATACTTTGTTTGAAAATTGTCTTTGTATTTAGCATCCTTTAAACATTTTTTAATGTTAAGCAATGTTGTTGTATGATGTCAAAAAGAAAATCGGACTTCACTATCAGCTCTTTTAAAATATGCAATAGCTTGAACTTCGCCGTTTCGCATGCTCTCCGAAGGAATCAAGCTTCACTCTACGATGAACTTACATAATCAGATCATGTTGTCTGGTGAAAATATCCCAGAAAAGTTAAGATGTGCTAAAACCATTTGCAATCGCGTCGAACATACACTTTAAAAGAAGTATTTAAGTGTTGACCAGTTTTCTGGCCATGATTTGCTTACTTTTTCTCCTCTATCCTTCCCCCTCCCCCAAAAAAAAAATAAATTCATCAAAATGCATCAGTGATTATTTTTTCCCTTTTAAATACGTAATTTTTGAAAAGATACCTCGGTCTTCATTAATAAAACCTACTTAAGACATTTAAATAGCATTTCAAGCATGAAAATATCAAGGTGAGAATTGCTTTTCTTTTTTCTGATTAATTCATTTAAATTTAATTTAACTTACGTAAAGATAAGTAAATGTTTAATTAATTTTCCCGCCGTAGAAAATTATTTATTTTGAATACTACTTTATTTTGTGTGTGTGCGTGTGTGTGAGGGGGGGGTATCTTTTGAAAGTTAATTTAATTTGTTTCGTCTAAGTTTCATCTTTTTCTTGTGTGTTACACTGATAAAATCTGCAAGCCTTTTACTGAGAGAACTGAGCTTTCAGACTAACAAATTCTTATAGCGATAAAACCAAATCAGCCTTTATTGCTTCTGTAATAAATTCTGAAATCCATTGTTGACGTTTTAACTTTAAATGCATGGTTCTCTTTTACAGTACTGCAGTGCTAGTGAACTTAATTTTATTAAGTACAATCAATACTTTTAAAATAGAACAGGCTTAAAGTACATTTCCAACCTAATAAAATTCATTAGATTCAAATGGGATTAAATGTTATGTTTTTAATCTTTAAATCAGATATCTTTTAAAAAAGAACAATTAATGTGAGGTTTTTTTTTTTAGAATATTACTGTGAAACTAATATTCTAAAATATGTTGACATGAACTTTGACGTGTACCGATTGTGCCTAATGAGTGCGACAGAAGAATGAATACATTATGTGCAGATATCTCCAATGATAAGTATTACATAATATGATATAAAATATACCCGGGTTCAGAATTAGCCATTTTTTGTTAGATATACAAAATAGTGTTGATTACTTCCATATTAACATAAATCACAACTCACCGATTGTTTGCTTGAACTTCGTTATTCGTTGAGCCTTGCACATTGATGCACCATCATCAAACTGGATTTAGCATACGATGACATATATCAATTTCTGTAATAAACGTAATGCAGTGTCATGGTATTGCAATATTGCATTTCCAACAGAGATGCAACGGACATAAATATTTCAATAATGAGCTAATATTCTTCTTTAAAAAATTCAAATTTCAATTTTCTTAAACAATTTATTTCAGCAGTAGAAATAAATTAACTTCTACCATCTTTATGTCATTGTATTATTCGCAAAACAGATGTCTAGTAGTTTGCTATTGAAATTGATAAGTTCAATTCAGTAAACAAAACCTTCATTAATCTTGCCCAGTTTGATTAAATTCTATGTTTCACTAGTTTCCTACTTTTATTTGACTTGCAAAACAAGATAAATTCTCTATTTTATAGGTAGCGAAAATATTTCGGCTGAAATTTTTCAAAAGGATCAATTGTCTTTATTTTTTTAAGAAGGAATTTTAGAAAAAAAAAGTGTAAAGTTACCATCTTATCGATTTATAAATTCCTCTACAATCCTGAATTCATCTCATCTCAAAAATATCATCTGGTATACATGTAGGCCTAGGCTTTCATTTCTGAAATCACTGATAATACCCATATAGTATAATAAATTACAAAGTTACGTAAAAAAAGGTACGGAATTTATTTGTATCGATTAAAATTTTCCTGAAATTAAATCGAAATAAATACAATATTTAAATTTTTATACGTCTCCCCGAACAAAAAATTCACTATTAGTAAAATGTGCCTCATACGTCATTGGGGGTGATGTATACAATTTCAGCTTTTCAACGTAGAAAGGCTGAGAGAGATGTTTAAACAAATTTGGTGAGAGGTTCTACGACACCAATAATAGCAGAAGTATAGTTTGAGGGTTTTGTGTTCCGACAAGCCTATACAAGAGGGTGCCTTGGGCAGAGGACTTTTTAATATAAGGCTGTAACGCATATTCACGTTACATTTTGAGAAGACAGCACAAAACTAAAGAGCATTAGATCGACAGCTGTGTGGTAGGCCCGAAAGTGGGGAACTTCACACTACAGCCACCGACTGTGTTTAGTGTCTTATCCACTCGGTCATGGTAGGGCCAGCAGAAGTATTAACGTAGCTATTCAATCATTGTTTTCTTTCGTAATTTTTGTTAGATCTGTAAAATGTCTTCCTGTGACTTTTTCCCTTCGAGAGCCATTGGAAAGTGGTTTACGTCAGCATATATTTATTTTAATATCTCCTATATTTTTAAGGATATAACACTAAAGTTTTATTAAATCATCTAATTAATGTAAGGGGCACATTTTACTAATGGGAAAATTTATTTAAAAAAAAATTAATTTTGTGTTTAGTCAAATTTACTCCCCTGAAAATTTTATAATCGATA
Organism: Cheiracanthium punctorium; assembly: GCA_038373885.1. Lineage (NCBI taxonomy): Eukaryota > Metazoa > Arthropoda > Arachnida > Araneae > Cheiracanthiidae > Cheiracanthium > Cheiracanthium punctorium. Next base: position 1,739,600 of record JAWZYV010011819.1, read on the forward strand.
CCATAAAATTCTCTACCTTTATTTAACAATTTATTGTATAGGTCTATAATCAATATTTGTTAATATATTGATTCAATCAATATATTATCGAACAATATAAGCCCGTGTTAATATATTTTTGTATATTATATGTATGTATGTATGTATGTATAACCTAATACAGTATCGAGCTGTTTTTAAATCCATTATTTCAAAAGACACATTCACTTCTTGTAGTGGCTGTCCTTGCACAAGAAACGAAATATTTCATCTCTGTTGGACTGACGTATCCAGTATACATTATTTGAGACATTTGCATGCATTTTTACATGTTTCAAACTGATTTGAAAGGCGATATTTTAGACGTTGGAATATCTGTTTATATTGATTCTTATGTGAAATAATGGCGTTTCCCATACCTTGCATTATTCATTGGTCGTCATATTTCTCTGCTGAAACAAACATGTAAATTTATTCAAAAGCGTTATAAAATGCAAATCCTTATAAAGGTTAAAGTGATAGAAATTATATTGATAGACTTTATCGATATTAAACCTTAATGCATATAAATTGATATCGTATACGTATATTCAGTGTAATGTACTTGGGGTGAAACGTATTAGAAATCTCTTGTTGCACAGTAGAAATTAATATTTATACTGTCAGTATTTTGTTAAAACCTTTTATTGTTACTAGGCAATATTTTTCGATAGGTTTGGTGAATATTTTTACATATCGTTTTACTTATTATAATATATCTGCACATTTTAAATATTTATTTCGGAAAATAAATTTTTTTTCCAACTTTTACGACCTGAAATTAGTGCTATTCAGCAAAGCCTGTAATCCTCTCAAGTGCAAAATAGCCATATTCTTCAGAGAATCCCCTCCTACACTTTTCAGCGGACTTTGTGTTTGAATCCTTTCTGTACATGATCACTTTGTTTTTATTTTTCTTATTTATTTATTTATCCTGATGGGAAACTAGAAATAGAATGAATCTTAAATGCTATATAATCGCTGACAACCAGAAGCTTCACACGTTATTTGTGTGACTTTTCGCTGGACTTTGCATTTAAACCTGCAGTTTTTCCTTTAAAAAATAAATTTCTTCGGCTATTGTGTTATTAAACACTTGCTAAGCTTATCGGCTTTATTTTTCACTATAAAAATGAATTTTTTTTATGCTTTTGGTTAAGGTTTGTGACGCTATCTTTGAGTAAATCGTCCATGTACATTCCCTTTTCATAAAGGTTCATGAAATTAAATTCTTAAAGCCAATTTCCTACTTGTAAGCAAGGAAATGGGATTCGTTTCAAAGAAAAATGATTTCTGTTTAGATTCTCTGTCCAGAAAAACCAGCAAACCAATTAATTCGACCGATTAACCGAACAAAATAATCCACCGCCACAACGATGTTGTACTCAATCATTTGAGTACGATAGATATTAGCCACCGGTAGCTCACAATCGAGATAAAAAATAAATACGTTTGCTGAATTTTATGCCTGCATCACTGGACAATTTTGACACCACACCCCATTCATTAAATATTGTTTTTATTTATTTTTTTTTTTTAATTTGAAACACCTTTATTCATGTTTCTGTTCGAAATTTAATATTATAATGTCAAATGTTAGTTATATGGAAGATTAGGTGCACTAAATCAGAGGCGGAAAAATCCCTTTTACTTTTGATCTAAGAAACTCAGTGTGATATATTTCTATGTGCACTTCGTACTTTCTATACATATGTATATAATGAGCCTTATCCCACCCTTACGACTTACCAGGTGGTATTCTGTCTCGGAAGAATGACTACAAAGCAAATGGTTCCTTCAATTTAAAAATTAATATACCATGAATAATCAAAATCTGGAATAATTTACAATCAAAATTGATTGTTTATTAATAAGCTTACTTCTTGAAGTTCTCTTGTTGTAACACGAGGACAGGCGCGGATCCAAGGGGAGGACGGGGGGGGGCGATCGCCCCTTCTAGGCGAAGTCCAAAACTCTGTTATAATCTGTTGAAATATATCATGAAAGTATAATGAAAATTAAGTAGCCTTTTTCTAAGGGGCGTATGGCGGGTACTACTCCCTGTCCTTTTTAATCATAGCTCATATATAGATTTTATAAATAATATAATTAATTACATCAATTGGTATAATTAATTATATTAATTAATTATAAAATGATTTTGCGCACTGTACCGCCCTGTTTCAGGTACAAAATCGCCCCCTCCTTGAGTAATTTCTGGATCCGCCCTTGCACGAGGGGTGTTCGGAAAGCAGTACTCGATTGATTGAAAAAAAAAAAATTAAAAAATAGCCACTATATAGACTTCATAATGTACATGCATTACGGTTTTTTTTATCACATAGTTACCCCGTACATTTAAGCATTATCACACAGAATAGCAAATTTTTGCATACCTGCATCGTACCAACGCCTCCTAGATACAGAAAGCCTTACAACTCCTACGTCACCAAGCTTTTACGTCATCGTTTGACCTACATTTAAAAGTTTTCTTTTCACAAAATAAAACTTAAAAATTTCTAGTGAAAGCTACAAATATTAAAAAATATCTTGATTTTAAAATTAAAATACCTTTCTCATACAAAATTGTTCATTGTGATCTATTTCTTTATCATATTATCTATTTAATCATGGTTAAAAACTGCCATTTGTCTTAAAATTATATTTTTTATCTCAAATTATTAAAATACTGCTATTCATGGGTGAATTCACCCATAAAATTTTTAAAAGTTTTATTTTGTGAAAACAAAACTATCAAAAATTTCTGGTGCCATATGCTTCTTAATTTTAAAAGTTTTATTTTGTGAAAATAAAACTTCAAAATGTAGGCCTAATGATGACGTCAAAGCTTCGTGACGTAGGAGTTGTAAGGCTTTTTATATCTAGGAAGCGTTAATCGTACACCGTCGTCGCTAGTCCATTGAGAAACGTAAACACTGTTCCCTATTCGCCAAATTTTTCTTCCCGAAAATTAATTTAATTTGAAAAGCACGATAGCATTACACTGCAGTAGGTTCACGTCTTTGGACAATAGGCCTCCTCTGAGGTCTTTTGGGACGACGAAAAAATATAGGGAGTGACGGAGAGCTTGAGAAATGCTTTTGTCGGATCACTTTTTAAGAGGTTCTAACACTTATTCACATTATATCTAGAGAAAACTATCCAAAACTCCAGACCGTTAGATAGACAGAAAATTCAAAAATCCAGAACCTGCGCACTTCAGCCCTCTCGCAATATTCAGTGTCTGACCATTGGTCGGCTTGTTATCCTTATTATAAACTAGACAACATGTATGCTGCACAAGCATATACATTGCAAAAACAGACTAAAAATTACTGACTTTTTCAAGTAATGAACCATTTATGTATTATATATGATTATGCACGCTTAAATCTATTGAGTAATATAATAATCAAACGGAGTATATTTTTACTCAATTTTTGACTTCAAACAGCCATTCTCCCGATTGAGTAAAATTTGCTCCATTAATCGACAAAAATTAAGGGAGCGAAAAATTCTCAACTTTTGAGCATTACATAACAGCTCCGTTTATCCAAATAATAATCAAAAAAGAGGAGTGTTTTTACAAAATCTGTCCGTTTTTGATTAATATAACTGTACTCAATTATGATTATTATTTAAGTTATAGAATGAGCGTTTTTACAAAAGTAGTCCTTTTTTAATTAATATATCTGTACTCAATTAAGATTATTATTTTAAGCTATAAAAAGGGTGTTTTAAGAAAATTTTCTGGTTTTGATTAATATATTACACTGGAATTTGTTATTTAAGGCTGTTAAATCAGTGTTTTCTAGTATTTTCTTTTTTCTGACATAAAATTGCAACGTGAACAATTAAAGTTGAGTAATGATTAATATGTTGATTACACATCTTAATCATGCGGGAGGAATGGGGGTGGCACGTCCCCGCATGTCGAATTAAGTTTAGACTACAAAATATTGACTTTTTCTGTCAATTCACATGCATTTATAAATGGAGACAAAAAAAAATGTGCGCCCTCATCTGGGGGGGGGGGGGGATTGCCCACTATGCTGAACTTTTCTTCATTATTTTAGTACTGAAAGTAAATTTGAAAGCCGGAGATGAGGCCCCCCTCTCAACTACTCATGGGGAGACATTGGTACATACATGTACATATAATGTTATAAATAGTGCACAGATAAAAATATGTTTGAATTATTCGTTTTCTTCATTTTTTTATTATCAGAGCTGTAATCTATGATTATAAGGCCGAAAATATAAATTTTAAATCAAGACAAATACATTACATATATCTTAATACACTATACAAAAAGTATTTTTTTTAATAAATAGAAAAAAAATTTCACTATAGTCTCTAGTTATAAAACGAATTCACAGTATATCAGTCAGAATACAGAAATGCAATCATGGTTAAACCAGCTGTGAGATTTAATTAAAGCAGCAACCAAGTTTATTGACACGAAAAAGGTAAAATACTACTTACTCACTTTGAGTGGAGATATCATAACTTCATTTGTTTTACAACAGCTTTTTATAATCCAATCGTAAGAAACTATGTCATTAAAGCGAAATCTTTACCTAAAGCATCTCCTCCATATCTAGGATGAATTTATTTCACAACTCTGAATATGAAAAAGATGCATTTGGTATTCGGATATACTCGTAAAAAAAATTATCACAAGCGAATACACACACAACTAAGCACCCACAACAAAAGGACTTGGCATTAAAGTGCATCCAATATCCTCTTCAGAAATTCTTTTACTTCATATTTTGATAACGACATGCTTGTGCTTCGATGCCCGCGAGGTGACTATGGCAAAGAAACTGTTGAAGAGCGTTGGTCACGTGATAGTAATACGATACCTACAAGACATTTCTTTTCGTGGGGAAGTCAGAATACTCAAATAGACAAGATTTAAGTGAAAATGGAGTTAAGTAGAATCTAGCGAATCTGCAGCATTGAGACGAATTGAGGAGTTTACAAATTATTGTCTTTAAAGAGTATTTTTTGGGACTTTTTAGCGTAAAAGGAAGAATAACACAGCCATAGTCCTGAAGATAATAAGATTTTTTTTCTGCCATTTAGAGGATGGTTGGTAATTTATCTCTTCTTGTGCATGGCTGAGTCACTTGTGTTAGAAAAATCAATGTTCAATAGATTTTTGCTTTCTGCAATGCAATTCCTTATAAAATCTTGAAAATTGAACCTTTTTTATACTCTGTCTTTTTTTTTTAAATAAATTACTTAAAAGCATCATATAAAAAACTAATCAGTGAGCATGTATATTGTTGCCATTCGGAAAAAACTCTCAAATCATAAAAGTCGTATGAGAAATTCAAGTCTGAAAAAGTTAGGTTCAAGGACATTTTCCTATCATTTTAACAATATTTTTATATTTTATCAAATGACTTCGCAAATATAGAAATTTGTTTCATTTAAAAGCCGTCATAATTGTTTCAGAAGCCTACTTTCGAATAACTCACCATTACTAAGATCCGCAGGCAAAACTTTTTCTAGTTTTTACTCTTTTTAGAGAATATTTTTTATCAGCCTATCAGGATATAAATCTGACTGTGTAATCTTTGAAATTGCTTGAGGCAAAGAAAAAATTCTCAAAGGATTGAAACTATTAAATAGAAGCTAAAAAATGATTAAAAATTAATTAGTGTTGATTAGAAAATCGGTTTGGCTGAAGAAAATGTCTGAAGTTTAGAAAGAGTTTATAAGCTAATAACGGAATCCTATAAGAGTTTTTCTATAGTTAATAATGAAATCATGTGATGTGTGTAATTAATTAAGATTGCAATTTAATTGTACTTTTCTGTGCGCTTTTTTTTTTCTCCTTTTGGCACTAAGTCATATGTCTCAAAAGGATATTTTTGTAATATGGTTTTAATTATTACTATTATAAAGTTACATGTAATTTTTTTGCGTTAAGAAAAGAAAAATTAATTTTACCATTTATATCTGAAAATTATTCATAGTATTTTTATGTCCTTTTAATTTGAAATATGCAGCCTCTCTTCTTGTACACCGTTTCTGCTAGATTGTAAAAGGCTAAATCATAAAACGGAAACAGAAAGGAAATATATGTATATATGCTTTTAATTGGTAGCAAACACTATTTTTTTTGTACATAACGAGTGTAGAAGAATATTTTATCATCAAATTTTCATTACTTGCATCAAAAGACGTGATTTCTTTTCTTACATTCAGTTTATAAACAACTTTCAAACAGCCTCAAATTTACAAACAAATGCTGTGCGCTTATTTATAAAAGTAAACATGAGAGTAGTGAAACACTTACGGGAAAAAATTGAAGCATTTTTTAAGAACAACCATAGTTAAGGATTTTTAAAGAATTAAATCTTCTTCGTACTAAACACTGTATTAAAAGCTCATTTTAGAAAAAAATTCTAGGTTTCTTTTGATCGAGATGTAACTTTCCATCGATGGAATATCATTTTTCTCCCCCGTCTTTTTCTCTTTCCTTCGTTTTTTTAAATGACTTCCCCATTTTGCATTTCTGCGTAGAGAAATTTTTCTGCGACGAAACTGGCCTCATTACGAGAATTTTTCTCCTTTTCAACCTCTGTCGAATGATTTTGAAGTTCAATTAAATTCTTAAAATGTAGTATTGAAAGATTCTGTTTGAGCACCAACTGCTTAATGAGCGAATGTAGGAACAACATTGTAGGAATATATTGTTTGTATTTGCGTCAGTTCCAGTATCTGTTAAGTGTTAGCATACTCAACTGTATTTCCTTGCATACGCCATGCACGAATGTGAGAGTAAATATACATGTGGTTATAAATTAAATAATGGTAATGGTTTAGATTTTTATTTCGTATACTTAAGTGCTGATTAAAAAAAAATGCTTTCTTAATTCAGTTGGTAAATTATTATTTTTGTCCGCCTAGGTAACAATTTCTGGATAACGCGAACTATGTTTTTATCTTATACTTTAGCATCTATTATCTATCTATCTATCTAGCTATCTATATATATATGATATTATCTTATAATATCTTGATAGCTTAAAAAAATAATACTTTTTTTATGAATTTTATATTTTCTGAATGAAAATTATAGTTTCATAGTTCCCATGCAAGTTCTGTACTTGCAGCATGCGCATTAGTTTATTCTCTCTCTCACTCCAGTTTTTACCTTGAATTTAAGATTTTGCGAATAAAATTAAAATTTTAATCTTAAGCATTTTGTCTTTTCGCAGTTTTTCGATTTATTTTGTTGCTGGAATATTTTTTCCAAGAGTTTTATTTTTATTTATTTATTTATTTGTTAATTTAATTTTACATAAAGGTAATTTTCAATTAAAGCGAATAAAAAATCACATTTATGCAAACAAAATAATCATAATATATATTTTAGTCTAATTATAGAGCTGTCGTTGAATCAGGAAACATGTTTTGCACACCAAAGTCGAACTCAAAAGCAAACAAGTAAATGGTTGTTATATAACTTGCATACTTTTCAAACGCTTCGGCAAAACAAATGAAGCCATTTTTGTAGCTTTTCGGAAAATACCGTTTCAAAATTATAGCTACTTATAATTGATTAGACTCACCTTTCATTTCCAAGAACGAACTAATTAATCATTTCCTTCAAAAATTGTGCATTTCCTTCAAAAACTCTGTCTGCTACAGATATGGTTATGTTAAGAAGATAGATGCGAAAATTGGCTATTAAAGCCGAAACTCTTAAAACCACACTGCCAGTAAACATTTTCTATTCGAAACATGTTTTTGAGATATCCGAGATGATTTGAAAATGCATTTCAAAATCTCTTCAGTTTCGAGTGATATGCTGTTACGTTGACTGTGAGCATAGCAGGTCTTAAATTTCTTTTTTTAAATTGAGATTTCTTTTCTTGGAAAAGTAGTTATTTATTCCTATCTTTCTTTGTAAACTGAAGTATGAATAATGCATTTGGATTCAGTATATGCGCATTTTCTGGAAATTTGGAGTACTTTCCGAACAATTTCCTCTGCACTTTACTTTCAACTTCAGCTTTTTTTTTTTTTTTCTAATTTCTGTTATGTTTGCGGAACCTGCAAACTTTTAAACAAGACTATCAAACTAAGTATACGAGCTATTTAAAATTTAATGGTAGTTTTCGTAATTTTGTCGGGTATATCGAAGTGCATCTAATTCACAATGTGGGAAAGTTGTCGGATAAAAATGTTTATTAAAAAAAAATACCAAAAGTCACTTTTTTGATCTGTAATATTAGATCCAGAAATACTTATATTTTTAAGTTTGAAAATGATTCTGCTTCCGTTGTTGAAATTCTTAAATACTGTACTCAAAAGTTTTTTCCTTTTTATTCGAATCTTTAAAATTATATTTGAAATCGATCTTTAAAAAAAAAAAAAAAAAAAAAAATCTTGAGCCTTTTTGTTTAATTAATATAATCACCTATATCTGGTCGTGTAATATTTAGCCAACAATTATTTTTTAATATATTAAAATTGGCTTTAATATTTTTTATTGTGATTTTAAAAATGACAACTGAAACCAAATTTAATATTTTCATAAATTAATTCCACTACAAAAACGTAAAATTCTGTTTAATATAGTACTTCTGTAGATGCAATACAGGGTGAATGCTAATTCATGGTACAAACTTTGAGGGCTGGTAGAGGGCACTGAAACAATCACATTTTGTATAGGAATGTATCGTCAAAAGTGAAGCGTTGAAGCAAAAACACAGGAAAGAAGAAATGGAGGAAAAACGGAGTTAGTAGTTGCTTTCGTTGACGGTAGATGGCCAGTCGGCGTTGATTTAGGGCAGATGCCATTCTCATTCCAGTTTTCGTTCATTCACCATTAGAAACTCCATGTGGTTTCAGCAGGATGGGCGCCAGCCCACTTCACCCTAGATGTTCGTCAGTACTTGAATGCGATATTTGGCATGCGATGGATTTGACGTGGTGGATCTATCTCATGGCCACCCCGGTCTTCCGATTTGACGCTCCACGATTTCTTTTTACGAGGACATTTGAAGAATAACGTTTATGCCACTCCAGTAGACTGCGATGAAGATCCCGTTGCTCTAGTATCCGTAGCTGCTGCACGTGTGCGTGAAATTCCTGGTATCTTTGAAAGTGTTCAATCGCTGCACCGATACTGTCAAGCATGTATCAATGCTGATGGACGCAATTTTGAACACTTATTGAAAATGATTTTCCACTTGTAAACGAGGTTATGAAAATAAAACGCTTTCCCTGTCATTTTTTCTTTCTTGTGTTTGTGCTTCGACGCTTCACTTTTGACCATACATTCCTATACAAAATGTGATTGTTACAATGTCTTGTACCAGCCGTCAAAGTTTGTACCATGAATTAGCAGTCACCTTGTATAAAAGTATATTACAGGCTCTCAAAATGTTTCCAGCCATTTATAAGCATGAACACGGTCGATGACCATTAACTGATAAATGATTATCGACCATTAACTGATCATTTCTAGTTATTTTTGCAATTCAATTTTTATTTGTCTGTAGTTCAGATCTATGTATCGTAATATACATATCAAGAACGTAGTCAGGAAGTTGCCCTAGGGGCCTGGGCACTCCCGAAATTTTGAGTTTACTTAAATAAGTGTCAATAAATTAAACCTTTTAGAAATTCTACCTTTTCCACCTTTTGGGCACCCGCCCCCCAAATTGTTTTCTCGCTACGTCCCTGATATATATCGATTTCCGATATTTAACTTCATTGTTATAGTGTTTGCGTGTGTATGTAAGGAAAAAAAAGCCATGTTTTTTTAATTTATTGTGAATTCGTCGTTTACTTTGCTAGGCTGTATTTCTTTTACTCTTATCCACTTCAGACATTCGAAGTATAAATCGCTCGCTCGTTCATGAACATGTGTGTTCAAATCTAGTATATTTATTAACGTTAAGACCGTTAAGGCCTCTTTAATGCTTTCACTGCTCTTCAGTTTTCACCATAGTGCATGCAGACTTCAACAAGTAGAAGTTTCCATTAACAAACCATTTTACAAAAACAAGTTCTTTAAATACACTCATGTCCATAAATTAAGGATAATTCAGAATCACACAGAAATTGATCTCTAAAATAAAAATTTCACCTGTGGAATGATCACACACATCTTGAAGAAGAATATGCAAATTACAGGAAACCACCAGATGGCGTGGATGGTACGTCACAATGATGAGAGTGTAAGAGAGGGGTATATAAGGAATGGTGGCAAAGAAGTAAAATTGTTCACAAGCGCTGTGAATGCCTTTCAGTGCAAAAACCGCATAGTTATGGCACAAAGGAGGCATTTGGATGATTGTTTTACGTGGCAGAATTATCGGACGACTGGAATGTGGACGTACCCAGCTGGAAGTATCCGAGGAACTTGGAATTGCCCAGAGTGTCATCTCCAGGCTTTGGCAACGATTCCAAGATGATGGTAATGTGAGTAGACGTTACAGCACAGGTCGCCCCCGAGTTACAACGCCGAATGAGGACGGCTATTTGGCAGTTATTTCCAAAAGAAACAGACGGAGTACAGCATCAGACCTGTCTCGTCAGCTCTCTTCAGCTACCGGTACGACAGTTTCAAGGCAGACCGTGTACAGACGCTTAGGGCACATTGGTCTATATGCTCGTAGGCCTGTCAGATGTGTTCCACTTACCGCAACTCACTGTCGCCTGCGATTACCCTGGAGTAGAGAGCATGCATTGTGGACACCGCAACAGTGGTCTTGTGTGATGTTTTCCGACGAGTCCAGGTTTAGTTTGGAGTCTGATTCTCGCCGGACATTCATCTGGAGAGCGACAGGTACCCGTTACCACCAAGAGAACACCATTGAAAGACACCGTTACGGTGGTGCAGGATGGCTCGTTTGGGGAGGAATTATTCTTGGTTCCAGAACTGACCTGCATGTTCAGAGTGTAACGATGACAGGCCGCATCTATCGGGATGTCATTCTGGAACAACATGTACGTTTGTTTCGGGGCGCCATGGGTGCTGAATTTTCGTTTATGGATGACAACGCCCGTCCTCACCGTGCAAACATTGTAGACGAATGCCTTCAATCGGAGGATATCACCCGTATGCATTGGCCAGCATACTCACCGGACTTGAATCCAATAGAGCATGTGTGGGATATGCTTGGCCGACGAATTGCAGCCCGTCAACCCCCTCCCACCTGTCTACCGGAACTTCGGAGTGCATTGCTTGATGAGTGGTGTAATATTCCCCAAGATCAGATTGATCATTTGATACTCAGCATGCCTAGGCGTTGTCAGGCCTGTATTGCATCGTCCGGGAGACATACTCCGTATTAACCATCCTACTAATCATGTTATACTGTTTTTTGTAAATAGGTTCTTTTTTGAAATTTGGTCAAGGGAGTAAAACTTGCAATTTTTATTAATTATGTCAAACATATGGCATCTTTTTTGCTCTTTACTTTTTGTTTAATAAATAGACTTTACAAATAAGTGAAATTTGTTTTGCTTCTTTCTCTTTCTTTGCCTGAACTTCATTATCCTTAATTTATGGACATGAGTGTATTATTGTGTGTTGATTTTAGGCTTTGGAGAATACGTATCTTAAAATTCCAAGCAAAATTTATCTTATAAAGTTTCAAAATATTATTTAAGAAAACCAACGTTACAATTTTGCACTTTTTATATGTCAATCGAAACACTTTTTTTTCACCTTTTATTTTTCCCGTCGCACGCTTTTGAATCTGACTTGGCACTATTCGTTATATTTTGCTTTAGATGCTTAAGAAATCAAAATACTATACATCGCAAATCGGAAAATCTACTTTCGAATTTACAGCTTTATGGACAAGGAGCATTCTCATGAATATGTAAAATAACAAATGATAAAATAGGCTCTTAAGCTGAAACTCTATAAAATATAACGACCTCTATAGCACTGAATAAGCTCAAAATTTGTATATATAATATATATATATATATATATATATATATATATATATATATATATATATATATTCTGTTGACTGTTCGGTATGATTTGGAAATGCGCTTCAAAAATCTTTTCAGGTTTCTAACGACAGGCTGTTACATTGACTGCGTGCAGAGCAGTTCACAATAATGCTGCTTTTTTTATTTCAAAATTCAGATTTCTCTCCTTGGAACCGTAGTTATTTATTCCTATCGTTCTTTGTAAACTGGAGGATGAATAATGCATTCGTGACTTGTATTTACGCCTTTTCGAACATCCCGAAATGCTTTTAGATTCCGAAACAAATCAATGCCGTTCACACTTTCATTTCTTAATTGAATTGCAGCCATAAACGAACTGAAATGAAACAAGTTGTCGGTTTTAATCAATTATATTGTTTAAATTTTAGTGTTAATTTATTTTAATATGTAATTTTATCCAAACTTCAATCAATATATTTTTCTTGAGGCACCCTTAGCGATTATAACTAAATATATTTATACAACTAAGTTATGTTTCAATATAGGCATTTTTATGGTTGAAATTATCACAAAAATTATTTAATCACTACAGTACATTCGCATACAAAATAAATATCGGATATCTAAGTATAATCAAGGAGAGTAGTAAATTGCGTACGTAAACTTTTAAATTTTAACCAAAGGTATTTCAAGTGCTCTGATCAGTTTGTTCCTATCTTTGCATTAACAGAAAAAAAAAAGTATTATATTATGCAGTTTATATAACCCAGGGATTCGAACCGGAGCTGAACCGAAAACTGGAAAAAGCGTTATTTTTCTCGGAACGAAAACAGGAATTGAACCGAAAAAAATATCGGTTTATTTCTGTACGATATATTGTCAGTCATTTAGTTACTACAACCAACTTACCAATTTTTTCTAATTTAATGCCAACCATGTAATTATCATCATTACATGTACAGTCTGCTTCCGTTTCTCAGAGCTTCCTCCCATTTACGAATACGTCAAAAAGTATACCCATCTCAACCTATCACCTCTTTTCCAAGTAGAATCGACGTAAATGAAATTGAACCGAAAACTGTTATTTTTGGCGGAAGGAAAGCCGGAACTGAACCGTTTATTTTATTTTATTTTTTGGAACCGGAACAAAAAAATTACAGTTGGATGCCCTGATATAACTAACATGTTTTCTAAAACATATTCATTTGTGATACAAAACTTTAAAAGCTCTTCTATATTGTACATTCGAGGGTATTGAAAAAGATGGCAGTCTTCATAAAGTATATTTATTTGAAAAAGTGTTAAATCTAAAATTTAAACACACTAAACTATTCAACTGATAAATCTCACTCATTCTTTTTGTTTGTTTTTGATATTCTGTTAATTTAAATGCAATTTACTACTGGCTGCGTTCATTACTGTTACTTTGGTTTTAAATGTGGTTGCCTGCCGATAAACCTCAAACAGGTCTCCTCAAATGTTAATTGGTTGTACGTGTTCAAAATGATGACATCTGAGTAAGAGCAACATATTTTAGAGTATTCTCTTTTTAGTGAAAACAAATTTTTGTAACTTCTGGATGCTGACCGAAATACAAGTGGTGATGATATTGAACATTTGCGGGATAGAAATTAAAACTTAGTTATGGAAGTAGAATATTTTATTGTATTTAGATAGTTCAAGTAATTCTTTCATTATCTATATTTTTGAGAAATCCATTCATAATAATGGTATTAACTAGAAACTATCCTGAATAAATTATTTCCGAAAATAACTATTTTTACTTTACATCATAATTAAAATAATTCAAAATCAAAATGAATGAATAAATAAATCTTAATCTCGTGCATTAGTTGCGATTTGTGTTTTATTACTAAAAATACTTATACGTACATGCAAAAATGTCATTTGAAGATAATGTTTTATTTCCTTGGCTCGAGAACATTTTGACCTTCAGATTTTTTATCTCTTAAATTTTCCCTAAAGTAGAAGGTGCGTCCTAATGTTCTCTGTCCAAGATTATTTACTTTCTCTTTACACGTTCAAACTAAAGAATAGAAATTTCCTAAACTTGTGCGGAAACGGTCGGTGCAATAGTCATTTTTATTGGAAAGAAAAACCATCTTAATATAAACGAATGGGATTTTACAGATCCATAACTCAAATCCTAATTGACAGATTTAGGTGCGACAAAATGTAACCTTTCCTACATTAAGGTTTGACAAGCCTGCATTAACTACATTCAGCTTCAATTATAAGCTTTACTCGTCACTTAAAAATTTAAAATAAACATGCAAGAAAATTCCATACTCACCCAAACACCTAGAGAAAACAAAAACTGAGCTAGCCTATTTTACTTTGCATGTCTAGATTTCTAAATGAACTGCAGATAGAAGGGAAATTACGCATTGTTAAAACGAAGAGCTAAACTGCTCGTAATCTAAATCTTTAATACTATATCTCCGTTAAACTGGCTGTTATGTTTCTGCTCCACCACAACTCAGTCTTAACTGTAACTTTAGTTGTTATAATCTCTGAAATTGCCTGTTGGAAATATAGCTTTAAAATCTGCATAGAACAAAGTTCTACACCGAAGTCTATCTTTTCATTACCTGTAGAGAGTATTACTTATTTCAGTCCTATAATATGTGACCTCTCGTTTTTAGCGATTTTTTTTTTTAGCACTTCGAGTGCTATTTCGCTCGATCACGGTTTTTGTGTAGACACGATTAGCGGCGTCGTGTCAATTTTCAAATGTGTTTTTTTAGTGAACCCTCCGTGGGATCTTTTTAAGGTGTGTACATTAGCGTAGATTCATTGTTCAAACACCATGGATAAAGAGATACATAGTGCAAACGCTATTTATAATATCAAACATTTACAACACGAGCATGATTTTTGGTGATTACAATAGCAATTCAGAAATGGCAACGTATAAGTAATGGAATTTAAAAATAATTAGGAAGAAAATGCGTTGAAAGAAGTGCTTTAAAAAATATATGTACGAAGTACAGTAATTGTAAGTTACATTGTACGTTTTGTAAAATAAATGTCTTGTTTTGTCTAAAAACGTTGTAGTTAGTGTGTCGAATCTAACACTAGCATGCCTAGACGTAAGTTAACAGATGACGAGAAAGAAGCATCCAGACGTTGGTACTTGTGTATACGTCTGGGAGGAGTCTACATGATGATTATGCAGGCATTCAATTTATGTATCACAACATACAGTCCATTCATGCCCATTACGAAGATTTAATAGCCGATCCGTGTTTTATTCAAAGTGATTTAATACTTTTAGCAGAAACTTGGACACTTCGATCCGATAATTACCAAATTCCTGGGTTCGTTTTAGTGCAAAAAATAGACAGTGATTTGCGAAAGAGAAAAGCATCAGGGGTTATGGTCTTTATGAAGGAAAAGTTTATGCAACATTACAAAAAATCCTTCCAGTCGTGTTACTGCGGTGTACAAGTGGCTGTTGCATACGTTCAAGATAAAGTGAGGTTTGCAATCGTGTATGCTAGTCCTCAATTAAGTTATGAGGAAAAATTGGATGGCATATTTGAATGTTTGCTACATGACGATAGTTGTAAAACAGTTTTAGTAGGTGATTTCACTATAGATTTCAATTCCGAAGAAGGAAGAAATTTTATAACGGAACTTGAAGCGTTGAGCTTGATCTGAGAACCAATCCAAAACATTACACGACCAGGGGATCCACGACAATCGATGCCATATTCTCGAATCAAAGTATGAGAACGTGTGTGTATATGAGCACCTATAGTTATCATATGCCTTTATAGGAGCGAATAGGTTTAAAAAAAAAATCTGAAATTTTTTCAGATTTTATTTACGCACTCGGGTATATACAATATACCTCCTTTATTATTCGTAGAAAAAGTGACCATTCCGTTTGATCTATCGACACAAAAAAATATATTAAATAGTTAAATAATAATAATAATAATTACGCGTTTAATAATAAGTGTAACACTCAAGTACGTAAATAAAATCTGGAAGAATTTCAGTTTTTTTTTTCTCGAAATCTAACACCGATATATTTGCGTTCTTTAATTATCCTTGAAGTTTCCACATCAGTTAGTTTATGAATTATATACATACCCTGTCCAAAATACGCATTCAACACTCTAAAAAGTCGTCTGTCTCATAATTAAAGGCATTGATTGTGTTTGTGAATTACCCCTAAAGCTCCCCACATGGCTTTATGATCCAGAATATAGACACAATAAGAACTATTCAATTTAAGCAACAAGAAGGAGGTTTTAAATATAATAAAGTAAAATAAA
This sequence comes from Cheiracanthium punctorium, assembly GCA_038373885.1. Taxonomy (NCBI): domain Eukaryota; kingdom Metazoa; phylum Arthropoda; class Arachnida; order Araneae; family Cheiracanthiidae; genus Cheiracanthium; species Cheiracanthium punctorium. The sequence continues at coordinate 1,755,872 of JAWZYV010011819.1, forward strand.
TTTTTATGTTTCCGGGTGAGAATTTTTAACTTAAACTGAAGGATTTTTTTTTTTACTTTAGAATGTGTAATGTATGAAGAATGTATTAAGAGAAAAAAAATTAGCAAATATTAAAACTCTTCTCTTATTATGTCTTTCCGAAGATCTCATTGACATAAATCATGAGTTGTGGACGAATATAGAATATGGCACAACTAGAATTTTTAACAATACAGTGAAATCGTATGGTAAGTACACCGAAAAAAACTTGCGTTGCTTATACTCTTCTGTTGTAATTACTTGTAACTACTAAATAAAGTAACTTGTAACTGCAGCACAGCGTGCGGGTAGAAAATAATGTAATTTTTAATAGTGTATACATGGACACCTTTATATATCATATAGTTCTGTGAAAATTAAACTCCAGAGTGCATAAATACAATCTGGAAAATTTCTTTATTTTTGCTCACTTATTTCGTAATTTCTAGATAAACTCTGAATCTGTGATAATCCTGAAAAACTCTCATCCTATATAAACTATTTACGATTTATTGTGAAACATGTGTGTGATAGACACTCACTCTAGAATTTACTCAAGAGAAATATTGTCCTTGGGGCTTATTTTAAATAGTGACTTTCATTTTTAACTAAAGGCTTATGTTTGTGATGCGAGATTACTTAAGTAAAATCACTTTCCCTTGATTTAGAAGTTAAGCGATACTAGCAAATCTTACATAAGCCGTTGAGGCTTTACAAAAGTAAATTAGATTTCGACTGTAACGTTTCAATGCATGCGAAATTCTTCGAACTGAGTGTGACATTCCCTAAATTTGAGAATTATAAAAGAGAACTCGAAAGAGCTTTGCAGAGGGATGTGAATATTTATTCGTACGTGGTTTCGGCATAAAATTATTTGTTTGTCCAAGCAAAAATTTAACTAGAGATGGGCGCGAGACGGAAAATAGGCATGTCTCGTCTCGCGAAACAGCCGGAAAGCTTTGTCTCATCTCGCAAGTTCCCAATATTATAATGTTAAATATGTTTGTCTCGTCTCGCAAAAAAGCTGCGAACCTCTGTCTCGTCTCGCATACATTCCTAAATTCAGGGATGTGCCAGCTGAAATTAAGTTTTGGAGCAATTTGTGGAGCAAGAAAAAAGACATTTTTGGAGCAATTCGGAGCAAGAAAAACAGATTAGTGGAGCAATTTGGAGCAAGAAAAACTCTCTTTTGGAGCATAAGAATGCCAATAAAAAAAATGAAAATTAAGGAGGTTCTTAAAAACTCTTAGCTTATAACAAAAACCAGTTGTTGTTTTTTTGGGTGGGGGGGGGAATCAGAAGCTTATGAAATAAATAAAAAATTCAGTAATTTTATACATTGCTATACAAAATATCTATTTTAAATCAAGAATACAATATTTACTAAACTATATTAACCCATTTATGCCTAGCGTCCCTTTTTTGGGATGACATTTTCGCTATCAGTCGAAAGCGTTATTTATTTTTCCTAGCCTTTATTCTTGAGTATAGAACCTCAACTCCACATAATATTTTAACATGACCCAGTTGGATGTTGACATTTCAATTTTTATACATAATGATTTTAAAAGAAATCATCCCTTGCTCAAGAAGTTGACATCAGAAATTTATCTATTATTGCTGGTATTAGGAAAAATCAAAGAAAGTCTCAAAAATATCTGGGCACAAATGGGTTAACTACCATCAGCAGCTAATAAAAAATTTGGTAACAAAAAATTACAAATTTATATACAATTAAATTTAAAACAGAGGTCAATTTTTACTCTTAAGACATTGGAAGTTTAAACAAAGGGATGCCAAAGAAAAAATATTCAATTTTAAGATTAATAGAGAAAGATTGAATTAGAATGCTTAGCATGTGTGATGACTTTTGTAAAAATTCGGGAGATTTACTAACGTTTAAACATGTATGGAAAAATTAAAAATGTAGCAGTTTTGCTGAATTTGGAGCAAAAATGTCCAAAAACCATCTTTTTGTAGCAGATTGGCACATCAGGATTGATTTGGCACAATTTGGAGCAATTCGAGCAGCTGGCATATCCCTGCAAATTTAACAGTTAATACTAAGTATCACAATGAAAACTGGCACCTATTTAAAATTGAATATTTGTGGGTTTAAACTGAAAATATTTGTGAAAACACGTAAATTAACGTTCATAGTATTTTTCTAAGTTTATTTTAATATAAGTATAATACATCACATATTTTAAATCGAAGAATGTTTTATCTCGAGATGTCTCTGTGTATGTTCGTGTGCAGTCAGTATCATCTCAATTAGAAACATGTAACTTATGTAAGTATGAAAAAAATATGCATTTGTTATATATTGATGATGAAATTTGTGTTCTACATATTACGGTAAATAATTAACGATTAGATAAAAACCTTGTTTGAATAAACCGAAGAGAGAAAATTTTACTATTAAGAATTTTAAGAATTAAGTCAAGAAGTAAGAATTAAGAATTAAGTAACATAATCAATAGAATATGTTACTTGTCAAAACGTACAAAATGTATTAATCATTAAGTTTATAATAAATAAAACAAATTTATGTGTACAGGTCAAGCTCACTTTCTGCGGCATTAAGACTAAAATTTTCAGCTTGAGTTTACAGTTTGATCTCTAAAATAAAGTTTCAAAATGTATCTTATACCTTAACAAGATTCGGAGAATTATTTCTGAAAATTTTAAGGATTTCTGAAAAAAAAAATTTCAAACCTTTTAATTTTTATTTACCTTCTGACATTTTACAGACTTTCAAGATTTAAATTTTATTATTTGGTCTAAAAAAAAATCTAAAAAACTTTCCCCCAACATATAAAACCTGAACTCCACAGATTTATGAATTTGAACGTAGCATGAAAAATATATAAGGATGGGAATGTTTTAATGTAAATAAATGCAGATTCACTTCTGTGAGATCACTTTACAGGATACGCACCGAAACGAAATATTGCACAAATCTGAGAGTTAGAAATTAGGGCTAAAAAATTCAGTAAATCAGTGATTTCATTAAAATCTTGGAAGTTTCCTGGGGAACGTATTAACTTATGGACAAAATATCGTTTTTATAATTTTCCGTTTCTGTACGAACCAAACTACTAAAGACAGGCGCCTCTAAATCTATTTTGGTTTTATCCAGAAAAATTAGAAAGCTTACAAAATTTTAAAAAAGTTATATTTTTATTTCCAGTGGCAGAGAACTTGGCCAAAAGAGAAACAAATAAACATGTACAAAGAACGAGTTACGGAAAAAAATAAAGTCAGTATCTCATTCGACTTCTTGCTTCCAAGTACCGTTCGACCAAAGTAGTCCAATGAAGAGCTGTACAGTAAGAAACATGATGGCCATCCATCATAACGCGGTCACCGAAAAAGGGTACAGTAAAGAAACTATAAACTAAAGCATCTTACGATTTACCTTTCAATTTTAGGACCTACAACCGAGTTCACACGTTTTCCTCCCCTAATGGTGAGCACGTGTCGTTTATAGACGTTGGCCACTACTAAGCCCGGAAATAGTGGTCACTTTATTTTTGGAGGCACGATGTTACAAATCATCAACAATTAAAAGGTAAAATTTCGCTTACCTTTTTCTCAGATCGCCGAGGGTTCTAAAACTCTACAGGAAAACTATATCAAAATTAAATCGAACTCCATTTCTGTAAAACATAACACAAATATTTAATCTCTACTAACACTTATACAAAACCCGAACAACATTGAACGACGACTCAACAACACACTACATCGAAGAGGAAAAAAAAATAGTGGAGGGAAAAATCAGTCACGTGATGACGTGATCCATGTTGGTACGAACCAAAATTTTCTGTGCGAGATAGGAAGACGCCGGTAATTCCCGACACACTCAATACGTAGACCAACGCTGCCTGGGAACGGGCGAAATGACAATCAAGCCCATGGCGGGAATTGAACCGGGACCCATAGTGTGGAGATTGGTTCTTTAGCCACTACACAACTCGGGCAGAAATTTCACACAATTAGTTTAGAGAAATTTACTCTGATGTTTTGTTATAAATCATCTTTCAGTATATTTAAAATATCGCGGCAAAAATGCAAAATTCAGTAGAACCTGCCTAGTGTAACCACCCTCCAGAACGACACAACTGGACATTTTATACAGCTGGTCACCTTACAAAAGTGGGCAAAATTTTGCAAAACGGATCACTATGGACAGGTTGTCGCTTCACCAGAGTTCACTGCATATACATTATGATTTTTGTGCTTTATTTTACTTTGTTCTTCGTTTTTATATTGCTTTTTACGAAGTTATACATTAGTTTAGCATAGTTTGGTAAAATAAATTCGTCTATATCTTGATAAATTTGGTTGTGTTTACCTCAAATTACTTCTCGGTGTCATCTAATATTACCTTTTATACTAATCCAGTTCTGAATTTGCAATCTGCCGAGTCTCTACGTGTTTTAAGAACTTGTTGGTCTTCTGTTTTTTTAATATAGTATGGCTTCTCGTTCACCTTTTCCGTAACGGCCTTCCTTCTTGCAAATATCCTAGCGTAGATTAAATGGGAATGCATTTGAAATAACGAAATGTTCTATGGCTGGCGTTCTTTGTGTGTTTCTATTGTAGCTGATATATGGTATGCGTAGATCTATATTGCCCAAAGTATTCTTTCATGTTTGGATCTGTATTTCGCCGTTTCTGTACGTTCTATTATGGTTCAGTCAGCATAAATGAAATATCGTATAAGGTTTCTGAAACTTTGCAGATGTTATTTATCTGTAGTCTTATATACTGATTCTTCCAAGATCTAGCTTTAGATTTGTTCCAGGAAAAAAAATATATGAACTCTGCATCTGCTGTTTTGGTAAGCTTAATTTATGTATTAGAGTATATTACTGATTATATTAATTTATTGTAATCAAAGTAATATTCGTGGATTGTTTTATCGATCTAACGTTTTATGTAAAAGTTATAACTTCCTTTTATTCCTTGCATACGAATTCTTATTTGTTGCCTTTAGAAAATTTATGTATTTTTATAATGTGGTAGGAAAATCAAGTATGGCCGACGAAACTATATTAAAAATATTAAAATGTCTCATAAAATACTGTCGAATTCTGCATTTTGTACGGGTAACCAGATAATTATGTTATTTAGTACTTTTTTTCTTTCATCAGTCGTTGATTACTATGTACTAGTCCTAAAACTGAAATCTAAAGACTGTTTCATTAACATCAGACGGTAGACTGATATTAATGAAACAGTCAGTGATCAATTAGACGGTATATATGAAACATGTACAGATGAGACCCTATTCAAATTAAAAATTTTCGCCTTATAAGATATCCTTTAAAATATCAACTGAGTCGAAAATATTTCGGTTCAAAATTTGAGGTATTGACGCTTTTAAAGTTATCAAAACTTTTTGGTTTAAAGTTTGAAATCTACCAAAAACATTTGTCGTTCAGTATTTTAACTTTATTAAGTGCTGTGTAGAAAAGAAATGTGTTTTTAATGTACATCCAGTCAAAAAAGTATTCGAGTACAAGGCAAATTTTTTATGTCAGTTCCTAAAATAATAGCTTGGTTTGTGTTAGCCTGAATTATATATTATAAAGACTGAGTCATCAAATTCTAATTAAACGCTATGTTTGGGAGCAAATCTGATGAGACGTAAAAAAATTTCCTTGTGCTTGAGTACTTTCTTTTTCTTTCTTTGAGTAAGTGTACTGTGAAGATTCCAATTAAAAGCCTCTTCAAAAGTTTCTGAAAATTAGAGCATGTATTTAATTATTCCGGGTGGGTTGTGAAATGCAGAAGTAGCATAGTTGATTTTTTAAAATTTTGTTTTCAACGTTATCAGTTACTAAACTAGCAAGCATCGCTGAACAAGTTAATAATAAAGAGTTGTCAACAGTATAAATAGAAGTAACAATCGCTTATGAAACTGGAGCTTGATACAGAAAAAGAGAGGTTTTTTTTTCCTATTTTAATATTATTATTATGTTCTCCTGTAAAATAATCTATATTTCAATACAACGCTTTATATTTAATGCGATACTTAAAGTCAATAATCAATCTGGCAACTTTTCTATTCTGATTTTGCTACACTACAATTAATTTTACTTTTGGGGTTGAGAACAACTGCTTTCTTATTTCCTTCTTTAAAACATTGAACTTGGGTTTTTATTTCTTATCTCTTTAACTCATATATAGAAGGCAGTATTCAATTGTGTTTTTTTTTTTAATCTTTTGTGGAAGGAGGGAAGGCGCTACCTGACAATTTTGACTGAAAACCTCGCAATTTTGCTGTTTCTTAATTAATAACATTGTAATTTTCATTGCTTCTTTGAATAATATATACAGTATTAATAATATGTATAATCGTTTTGAAGACTATATACAGTATTTTTAATCACCGTTTAGTTATTTTTTTAATGACGCTCCTGGGGTTTTTTTTTTTTTGGTTTTTTTTTCATTGACATATACATTGGAACCTGGTTCAGTGACCACTTTTGTACGATTTCACTTTACAATCATCACACTTTGCTGCCTTTGTAAAGTGACCACCTTTATAAGGTAATCAATTATGTTCTTCCCAAGAGTGATCACATGGTTACACTGCAGTTCTATTGTTTGGATTTTAGAAAGTATAATGTTGAAATTTTCCTTTAAAATGTCTTTTGTCTTCCTATCAAATTTGTTCTTTCCGATCAACCAAGCATTTAATTTGTTATTTCTTTTTCGACATTTTCATTTTTTTTTTCCCTTGATTTTTTCTTTTTTAATCCATACATATTTTTTCCAATATTCACGCTATAAGTATTTTTTGCCAGTTTTCTTAAACGTTTAGACACGCTTATAAAACGTCTTTCCATAGTTTTTCGCCGTCATTTGTTCTCTGGAAACTTTGGAAGCAAACAAGCTTTTAACTCTTTCATGGTGGAGATCCAAACAATATCCATTATTCATTATTCATCAAAGTGTCAGTAAAGAATGGAAGTATTGTTCATAATAAATATAGGCGCACGGCATATTCTTATTTTTATTGCTTTAAAACTTCGTTAGTTCTTTCTGCACAACAGTGCTTCACAAAACTGAAGTGATTTATCAGACTGAAGATTTTTACCTTTGTAATGTAAAGTATTTCTACAAGTGTTTAGTTAAAAATTACTTAAGTTTCAACAAAACATGTTAAAACAAGCACTTCGATGAAATTTTAAATGACATTCACATGAGGCCGAAGTGTTGCCAGAAATATACTTTCTTCAAATAGCGTTTTATTATTATTATTATTATTATCATTATGAGTAAATATATTGTGTAATTATGTAATACAAAGTTGTTTTTGGTTTTGCAGATAGTCAAACTTTCTAACCATTTTATATTTTATCTATATAATTTTTCTAACCATTTCAGACGCATTGTTGAAGCTAAAAGATCACTGGAATTAGTCCATAAAAATGTTTGAGTATATAATTAGTGATTAAAATGTTGAAAAACAACTGGAAGCTGAGGAAACATTGAGGAGCAATACTGCATTTATCTGTGCATGGTTGTGAGGCTAACAGCTTATAATAAAAATTCGTAACCTCTTCATCATTTTAAGAGTATTAAATTAATCGTTTTCAAAACTATCCTCCCCCGCCCCCAAACCTCATTCATCAATCAAAATAAAATTTGGCACTCCATATTTTTAGTAATGTTTTGAGAAGATTTTTTCTGTTGATCGTAAAGTAATGACCAGAGTTATTTCTTTAGTGCTTTAATATTATTGTATTTGGGTAGCATTACAAAACTATTCAAAGTGTTTCTTCACAACGAGTGCAAAAGTCTGGAACAAAATACTCTAAGACGAATTGGAATTACATTCACATTCAAGGTCGAAAATGTTGTCTGTGTGGAAGGGTTAATAGGTACTTCAAAAAAACATAACATAATAGGCAAATTTCCCGCTCGGTTCCAAAAATAATACGTTTGTTCTCTGGACATTGCAACTGTAAAATACCAGTCGTTCCTTTAACCCATTTATTATATTTTCCAAAAAAAAAAAATTAACAATTCTCAAATCGTGGTCAAGCGTTAGACCATATTTGCTTTGGATGAGTACTAATAACATATGAAGATGAAATCTGAGACCTTCCAATTTCTATATGTGGTTCCGAGTTCTCTTTCCATACCCATTTGTAACTTTAGTATTGGAATATCTTGTGTCCACCGGTGATACAAATGGATTGAATTTACATGCGAAAGCAGTGAAATTCATGTTTTGAGGAGGGGGGGGGAATCTCCGCAAATCTGAACGGAATATTTTTTGTTTGAATGTAAGTTTTTAGTTGGTATATATATATATTTATTTATTTATATTTTTTAATACTAGTTCCCTCTCTCTTTCGTTCAGATAAACTCCGATGATGCTTTTCCTAAAAACACCTGTAAAGCATACAGTATAATTCGATTTTAAAAAAAACCTGCACATTTCTCCACATTAGGCATTTAAAAGTACTTCCATTTTAAATGTCCTGTATTATCTGTAAGTTAACCGCACTATTCGAAAAGTGTAGTCTACATATAATCAAACGGATTTCTGCAAAATAGAAACTGAAAAGATTACACACATTGATTTTTTTTTTTTTTTTTTTTGGGGGGGGGGGTGTATAATATACTGACACAAGTATTTTTCCTCCGTTACTTTTCTTTTATGCGTCTGTGCTTTTCCTCTCAAAAAGTCAGATTATTGATCACTAAAAGGGACTATTTTTGTATTTTATTCTCTTCTTGTGCTTAATGTTCGGTTTCTGTGGATTTTTCTATAATATTTAGACTCTCATTTGAATAACCCTTTTAAACGACAGTCATCATTCATGTACTTTTTGCATAAAGAATACGCTTCATTAATCTCGTATGCGTTTCGTAAAAGAGCAATGTCTCTGTGTGCGATAATCTTAGAAGAATAATTTTCTGTGAATAAGTTGAAAATAGTCCGGTAGATATATAAATTGAAAGTATTTCAGTTGATACACGAAATCAAAGTGTATCACCAGATATATAGGATGATTCTTCACCGCGTGCACTAATATATTATTACTATATAAAATTATTAATAATATTAATAATCGACGTCATTTTCTCTGTGCACGCGCCAGGGGAAAAAAATCAAAATCTCCCAAAATGTGTGTATTTGTATATACTACAGTAGAACCTCGATCTATCGTTTTTCAGGGGGTGCGTAGTAAAAAACGATGCATGCCGGAAAACGACGAATGCGGGTTAAAGTCGAAATACGAAGAAAACAGTATTTATGAATACAAACAATATATACAGCATAGAGATGAATTCGGGCTCATTTTTTGAAGCCCGAGCAATATTATTTAAGTAAGAGCCCGAGCTCGAAATTTCAGCAAAAGATTTTAAAAAAATCCAATTACTTCATTGATAAAATACAATAAATTTTGCCGTTTGTGCAAATCAAAGACAAATATACTAGTTGCAAACTCCCAATGAACTTTCTATGTATCCATCTTTTATCAAAAAATGTCGGATCTCATGACTCACTAAGGAATATAAACCGCCGTTCTAGAATACCCAAAGAGCTTCACGCACCTTCTAGGAGCCCGTGCCGCTATTTTTATTTGTTTATTTATTTATTTATCTTTTATAAGTACTTTTATTTTCCTCACGAATCACTTTTTAAAATCTGTTTCAAGCAGTATGTTCAATAAAGGAGAAATTTTTCATGAGCCCGAGCCCGAACACAATTGTGAATTTCAGAGCCCGGTTCGGGCTCGGGCTCGGGCTGAGCCCGTCTCATCTCTAATACAGCATACCAAAAATTCTAAATTTGTTACTAAACTGTAAAAGAAACAAATTGAAGCTGCGTAGAAATTAAGTGATACTTATTTTTTTTTAATCAGTAATTTTTCACTGGATTTTTCATTAATCTTTTAATTAAACAAAATTTTCAAGATTTGCAATTTTTTTTTGTCTTTTTATGTGTATTCATGTTGTATATAAAAGTCATACAATTTTAAAAACCGTTATTGCGTAGGATAAACTAGGCACTAGTGTTGGCTCAGTCTCATCGGCACGAATATTATTCTCAGCTTCTTCGCGAATATTTTCATTTTTTGCATCACATTTCTTCCATTCTTAGGATACCGCACTTTGTTGCTTCTAAATTAATGGAAATATAATCCCTACATTTCATACCATACTCATCCCTGCTAGATGTAAGAGCTCCTCATCTATACCATTATCAACCCAAGATATCATACCAGGAAGTAATTAAATTTGTAAGCCATATTGATCCACTTGATCTTCAATTTCATTTCGGTCAGAAGAAACATTTTACAACGATGAATACGGGAAAGCGAATTTTTGACGAACGATACATGCGGGTTTTATTAACGTTATTTGAATACAGTTTGTGCAGGGACCATAGAAACAAAACGATCAATACGGGAAAACGATGAAAGCGGGAACGATAGATCGGGGCTCCGCTGTATATATATAATATGAAATAGCAAAACTTGTGTAGCATGGATATCCAATTAGTCCTTCGAGCAAGTGATAGCACATAACAAGAACAATTAAAAAAGAATAAATAGAAAGAATAACAATATAGAAACAATAAGCCACAGATGTTGTAAGAAAAAAGAGTTATCAAAGCTTTAAAAAAAAGTTTGGATCTATATAACCAGTGATATCTCGTGAGACTAAGCCTAACAACAAGAGCCCAATCAAATCAAATATGTAGAACTTGTATTAGAAAATTGAAATCTAACACTTCTTTTCAAGAGCCACCGTGTTTATATTACAATTTAATGGAATAACAATATTAGCTAGGTTTCTGCAGGTTACATGACAAAAAGAGTCATAAAAGTGACCCAGGGGCACGACTATAGTTAATGGGGGGGGGGGGGGGAAACGTGGAAAAAGATCCAAACATGGAGGGAAGAGCTCAGAGATGATGCCAATACTCCAAAAAAAAAAGTTGATGCCAACAAAGAATTTTGAGTGGCAAAAATAAGCAGCAAGAGCCGAGGAGTAAAAAAGAGAGGAAAATTAAACAATGAGCAACAACAAGCCAGCGTTAGCATATTTTCGAGGGGGCCCCCTACAGCGATGGCCGGACCCATTGATGTTTCTTTGGGTATCGCAGGGGGTCAGAGTTAGCATATTTTCCAGGGGGCCCCTACAGTGGTGGCTGGACCCACTGATGTTTTTTTGGTTCTCGCAAAGGGCCAGCGTTAGCATATTTTTGAGGGGGCCCCCTGAAGTGATGGCCGGACCCACTGATGTTTTTTTGTGTCTCACAGAGGGCCAGTGTTAGTATATTTTCGAGGGGGACCCCCCTACAGCGGTGGCCGGACACAGTAATGTATTTTGGGTCTCGCAAAGGGCCGGCAATAGCATATTTTCGAAGGGGGTGCAAAATCCAATTTTTACAACTAAAGCATTAACATTCCTGAATTCACATGGGAAAACATAGGGTCCGGCCACCACCGTTGGGGACCCCCTCGAAAATATGCTAACGCTGGCTGTTTGCGAGACCCGAAAAAAGTCAGTGGGTCTAGCCATCACTTTAGGGGGGCCCCCTGGAAAATATGCCGCCGCTTTAGGGGCCCCTCGAAAACGTGCTACCGCTACTCAAATAAAACGGGTTTTCCCTAGTTAATTCGGGTTTTTGCCTAGCGCTGTCAGTCAGAACGCGTTTTGCCTAGTTAATTCGGGTTTTCCCTAACGCACTCAGTTAGAACGCGTTTTCCCTAGTTAATTCGGGTTTTAACTGTAACATATATATATATATATATATATATATATATATATAATTACCTTTTTATACATTACATATATACATATATATATATATATGTGTGTGTGTAATGTATAAAAAGGTAATTTGGGTTTTACTTGTTTGGGTATTGTTCAAACGGGTACTTTCATTGTAAGTTTTGCTTTCCCGTCATACTTGCCACGCGCGCTCTGGAGCTATGTTTTATTTTAGTTAATTACTAGACGTCAGGCCGTCGAATCTGAGTTCTTTAAGAGTGTACACGTGTCCCCACGCCTTTGTAATCCCGGATGCAGGTCATGTTCATAAATGTATGTAATTCGATTAGAGATAAGAGAGAGGCGGGGTTGTGTCCTAACAAACCACGTGGTGTGGTAAGCGTAAATACCCCTGCACCTCGAAAATCCAGGGACTTCTGCCACTAGAACTGCTTGATTAATCCACGCGGATTTTCGTACCCGTCTCCCCTCCCCTCTTCTCACTCTATATTGTAACTTAAATGTAATGTTCAATAAACCGTATTACCTGCCTTAACTCTGGAACTTTACTGGAATATCTGACGTCGCATATATGTATATTACATTCATAATATTAAAAATTGTCTTCAAATCAATGCGTGTAGCAACGATTTCATGTACGCTGCATAATAGATTTACTGTTCGTTATAAAAAGTAAAATGGCAACATTATTTCTACGTAGCTTACTAGTTGTAGAAAAGAAATATGTCCTAAACTGCAAATTTTACAGAAGAGGAAAAAAAAATTTCCAAGCCAGACTCCATTAAACGCTAGTTCATTTTATAAAACGTGTGCATGAATTTCATATAAAATATTGATAGCATGAAATCAAAAAATACATTAAAACCTTTAAAACATTCGTGTTCTTATAATTTTTTGTAGGATTGACATACTTCCTCTTTACAGTAACTATGGATATTCGTAAGGAAAATGTCTATAGTAAAATATTCTTTTTTAAAATTTAAGTAAATATACTTTCCTAAATGTTCAAAATAAGGTAGGAAAAAAGACTGCATTAAGAAAAAATTCCTCTCGTTAATTTTCGAAAAGTTACACTTCTTAAATTTTCATACAAACCTCGTACCCAAAAGAAAAAAAAAATCCCAATCAGTAAAATATGTCGGTTCATCTTATACTAATCAGTTGATGCACAAAATTTCAGGCCTTTTATCGTAGAACTTCTCAGAGATATTTTCAAACAAAGATTGTATGGGGCTACGCATGAATCTGATTGCAAACGTGTACTGCTAGAGTCCAAAAAATTATTTTGATTCGTAATTTCTGTACGACCGCTGAAACGCAATCATCCGATGTTCTTTTTTTTCCTTTCGAGAGCCTTTGAAAAGTGGCTTCAGTCAGAATATACTTTTCTTCGTATCTCTGACACTTTTTAGGATTAATTCTGAGATTTTGTATACCGCCATTTTAGTGTATGGGTTAGATTTTAGTAACTGGGTATTTTTTTTTACGGGGTCATACACAAATTTAAAAAGTTACTTTTTGGAAATTAACTAGAAGAATTTTTTCTTACTGTAGTTTTTTTTCTGTCTTATTTGAGCATTTTTTTAATTTACATTGCCGAATATCTCTAACAGATAAAGAATTAAAGCGAGCTACTACCTTATTGGGACATCCTATATATAAATGAGTGTCGTCAACCGGGATAGTTTGGTCCTTATGGGGTTACTTTGATCCAACACGATCCGAAAAAGACTACCAAAAATAAAAAATCAAGAACGAACTGTGATTAAGCACTTACTAAAGGTAATGTTTTGACTCTTGCCTTCTTTTTAATTATTTTTCAGATTACCTAACAGGAAAAAGTTAAGAGGGTAAAAATCTTTACGTGTAAACAACGTTTGGAAAAAAAAAAAAAAAAAAAAAAACTTTAGTATCGCCAATAACAAAAAAATTAAATTTACTCCAAATTATCGATTTTATCTTGCATTGTTTCATCAGTACAACTTCTTATAGTGCTGGACGGACCAAAGTAACCTCTGTTGATGGTTATTGAAACATTGCGAACATCAAATCTGTTTATTAGGCATGTGCCACCTGTTCCAAATTTGCGCAAAATCAATAATGATATGTTAGTCTGCTAAAACAAAATATCGTTTTTGGACATGTTTGCTCGAAATTTAGCAAAAAAGTGCCATTTTTAATTTTTCCATATGCTGAACACGTTTTGTAAATTTCCCAAATTTGTGGAAAATCATCGCAGATTTTAAGCATCCTAATTTCAATCTTTATCCAACGGTCTTAAAATTGAATATTTTTATATTGACATTTTTCTCCTTTGTTTAAACCTCCAATGCCTTAAGAGTAAAAATTGACCCCTATTTTAAATTTTGTAATTTTATTTTTGGTAATATTTTTTATGTTACCAAATATTTTTAAGCCACTGATGATAGTTATTATAGTCTAGTAAATATAAGGATTTTTTAATACATATTTAGTATAACATTGTATAAAATAACTGAATTTTTCATTGATTATTATTTAATAAACTTCTAACACCTCCCCCCTCCCATTAAAAAAAGTTTGTTATTTTGCAGAACAAGTATTAAGTAAATTTAGCCCTATTTTTTTTATGAAAAATCTCTTGTCTATGCACTAAGAGACTTTAGATTTATCACTTCTAACTAAAACGGGTTGTTGCGTCGTTGCTTAGTGGTTTGTTTTATCAATAAAGAATATGCGAACTTTGTATAAATGCAAAAATCTATAATTGAATCTTGGTTACAATAAGTAAATATTTACAAATATTACAAAACATGAAGGAAATGATTCTGCGAAGTGCATATTGGCTAAGGAGCCAAAAGTTGTCGACCGTCTGGTCGTGCGGTTGTAATGCGTATATATAGTGTCTATAAAGACAAGATTGTCTGCATAAGCGTAAAGTTTTCAAAATTATTGGGGGGGGCGGGCCCCACAACCACATATATTCACGTCAGTGGCGTATATATATATATATGTGAGTTGCAAAAGTCGTAACCCCCCCCCTCCATGAAAAATGTCTGGCTACGCCACTGATTCACGTACATATAACTTACTCATAGTTGCCAACTACTACGGAATATAATTAACCATTTTTTTCTACATGATTTTTCGGCTTAAAATATAGCAAAATTTTTGTGATGCTCGCGCGAGCTGGTTACTATTTTGAAAAAAATAATTAAAAAATATACTGTTTACAAAAAGTCGTTAGTTATATTCCGTAGTAGTTGGCAGCTATGACTTACTATATATAAGTGTAAATTATTGGAGGCGCTCGATCTCTATGGGTCCATAGAATTCTACACCAATGTAAGGTAAGTATCCATGTTAGTATCTTCCTACCATGTTTTAAGTTAAAAATAGAAGCAAAGTAAAAATTCCAAAGGAGAAAAAAAAAAAACATTTTCGATGAGATAGTGCATTTTAGACACATCTGAACTTTTCTTCATTTCATACTTTACATTGCATAATCTGATTTTAATTAACCAGAGCCTGGCGAGGGCAGCTTATAGTAACATTTTGTGTTACAGGGCGTCACAATGAATACTAAATCATGATTGAAATCAAAAGAAGAAAATTTTTAAAAGTACAAGTAAAGGTTTTTTTTTTTTAAACATTTGTAAATGGCGTGAATACTTTTTTTTATGTTAGTATAAATTAGTTTTCTGTATTTAGTGATAAATTATTGGGTGGGCTCAGCCCCTATTCACAATTTATTGGGGGGGCTCGAGCCCCACGGGCCCATATAACTCTACGCCTATGATTGTCTGTGAGTCCAAGTGACTGGAGCGCCACTCAAAGGGCGTCACTGGGTGCGCATGTGCGGGAACATATTCTCCCACCCTATCAGGGCCTTAGTCCTGATATAAAGGAAGAGGTGAGAGCTTTGCTATAGTGCGCTTCAGAACACTGTTTTTGGTCTGTACTGAGGCAACTCGCACAAGACCATCGTTGCCTGGATGCGTCTCAATGACACGTCCGAGCTGCCAAATGCCAGGAGGAACCCCATCTTCGTGAATTAAGACGATGTCGTCCTTCTTGATGTTTGGTTGTGGAGTCTGCCATTTTTTACGTTCTTGAAGGGGTGAGTACATCGATACAGTCAGGATCAGAACTTTTTACGTGGGTAAGAGGACGCGTGTTAAGCAATGCTTCTATTTGGCAAAGTAAAGTAGACAGTTCTTCGTAGGTCAGGAGTGTTTCGCCCATAACTCGTTTGAGATGAAATTTCACACTACGAATTCCTGCTTCCCAAATACCGCCAAAGTGAGGTGAGGCAGGCGGTATGAAGTGCCATTCAATAGATGAGCTTGAAAGATAATGAGCAGTCACTTCATTTTCTGGCAAAGAAAGCCAAAACTGCTGTATTTCGTTAAGTTTTCGTCGAGCACCTACGAAATTTGTAGCATTATCACTATAAATGTGACGGGGAGCACCTCGACGAGCACTAAAACGACGAAGAGCTGCTATGAACGCGTCAGCTGTTAAGTCACTGACAGCTTCAATGTGTACTGCTTTTGTGGATAAGCATATGAAGAAGGCTATGTAACCCTTTGTAGTCTTTGATCCACGACCTGGACTGAATTTCAACGGTATTGGTCCGGCGTAATCAGTTCCACAGTAGAAAAAGGGTCTCTCGAGAGTTACTCGACACTTGGGTAAGTTACCCATTAGTTGGGTTCTGGTGGAGGCTTTAAATCTGTGGCACTTCAGGCATTTATTAATGTGCTTGTTTATGAGTCTCCTACCACCAATGATCCAATAAGATTGTCGGATGATATGAGCTAATAAGGTAGGACCGGCATGCAGATAAGCTACATGACGTTCTTTGATCAGCAGTTCACTGAATTTGTGTTCATATGGCAAAATGATGGGATGTTTTTTATTAAATTGCAACTCAGAGTTCTGCAATCGACCTCCCACCCGTAAGAGACCGGTTTCGTCCAAAAATGGGTGAAGAGAGCGCAATTTGCTTTTGTTTGAGAGGGATTCTTGATCTTTGATGCGTTTTATGTCGTCAAAAAAATGACTATTCTGAATCGATCGAATGATTGTTTCTTCGGCAAACTTGATTTCTGGAAATGTGAGAGGATTGGAGTGTATTGCCAAGTTTTTGTCTGGATCTTTGCTATTTTCAACAGATATTTTGCAGTTTTTTATGAATCTCTGGCAGAATGCTAAAATGCGAATTATTCGAGATAACAAGGAGAATTTTCGAAATAAATTATCAATTAAATCATTTGATGTACTAATATGAAGATTGGATCAGATCTTTGTTCTGTTTTTACAACGTCATCTATCTCTTTATTGTTTACTTCACTCTTAGGCCAATTAGTTTCGTCTAGTCGAAGCCATTGTGGACCACTGAACCACAAATTGCAATTTGGAAGATATTTCGGATCAATACCGCGGGATGCGATATCTGCGGGATTTTCCTTTGTAGGTACATGTCTCCAATGTTTAATGGGAAGAACGTCCAAAATTTGGGAAGTCCTGTTAGCTACGAAAGTTTTCCACTTACGTGGATGAGCCGATAACCACGAAAGAACAACCTTGGAATCAGTCCACGCGAAAACCGAAACGTTGTTGTCTTTGGGCGTGTTTAATACTGACACAAACAGTTTTGATAGTAAATGGGCTGCACAGAGCTCCAACTTTGGAATGGATATCTGCTTGATGGGAGCAACTTTTGTTTTTGCGACTAGAAGTGTAGCTTTAGTAACTCCATTGTATGCTTGTCGACAGTAGATTACTGCCGCTAAAGCAAGAGATGACGCATCGGCAAAGCCGTGGAGTTGTACTTCGGAATCTGATGACAGAGTGACAGATCTGGGAATGGAGATGTGATTGATTTCATTGAATGCTTACTGAAATTTGTACCAATCATCAATTAGATGCTGCGGAATAGTTGTATCCCAATCTCCTTTGGTGAGCCATAATTTCTGATAGAATATTTTAATCGAAACAGTGCAAGGAGAAAGTAACCCCAAAGGGTCAAATATGCGTGCGGATTCCGATAATATTCGTCGTTTTGTTATAGGCGGTGTAAGTGCTAATATTGCCTTAAAAACAAAAGTATCAGTGCTTGGATTCCAAAATAACCCTAAAACCTTCGAACTGACGTTAGAATCAGGAGTTATTTCAAAGTTTGCATTGTTGGAAGATTGACCTTGAAATTCGGCAAGAAATTCTGGTGAATTTGAATTCCATTTTCTAAGGTTGAATCCGTGTGATTCAAGAAGAGAAGCAATTTTTTTGCACGTGGTTATTGCTTCTTGTGTTGTGTGGGATCCCGCTAAAAGGTCATCCATGTATATGTTTTTTTGTAAAATTCGAGAAATGTTGGGATCTTCTGTGTAATCAAGAGCGATTTGTTTGATACAACGAGTGGCTAAAAAAGATGCTGGTGCTAAACCGTAAGTTACAGTTTTTAATTTGTAAGTGCGCATTTCATCTGTAGAATTGTACCTCCATAAAATTTGCTGATAATTTTGGTCTTCTTCTGATACTAAAATTTGCCTGTACATTTTTTCCACGTCAGCGGGGAAAACTATTTTGGGAAATCTAAAATTTATTAGAATATCAAAAACATCCCGTTGTATTTTAGGACCGACCCCTAAGATTGAATTCAAATATAAACCGCTCGAGGTTTTGCACGAACCGTCAAATACTACCCTTAGCTTGGTAGTAGTACTGGATGGTTTGATTACTGCGTGATGCGGGAGAAAGTAATGTTGTAATTCGGAGTTATTGCATGCATTGTCATCTAGCTCCATGTGACCCAAAAGTTGATATTCACGCATGAAATCCATGTATTAAGTTTCAAACTCTGGTTTATGTTTAAATTTTCTTTCCATTGCAAGAAGTCGAGAAATTGTTGCTGGCTTTGAACTGCCAAGCTCCGATTTAGATTTATAAAACGGTAGTTTTACGACAAACCGATTTTGTGTATTTGTTGTATATGTCTGTTGAAAATGTGTTTCCACAAATTCTTCTTCCGGTGTGAGCATTTTTTTTTTTTTTTTTTTTTGGACTGAGGAATATCCTCCAGCTCCCAAAATCTTCTAAGTTCTTTGTCAATATTTATTTCGTAGATGTGGAGACTAGATACTGAATAAGTTTGCGTGCATTCGTTAGGCAATTTTCCCGAAACCATAAACCCGAAGATTGAATTCTGTGCGATCAGATTACCTTGAACACAATTTACTTGACCGGGAAGCAACAGAGAAAAAAACACATCTGATCCCAAAATACAATCAATTCTGTTTGGAATATTGAATGTAGTGTCTGCTAACTGGATGTTTTTAAAATGCAATAAATGCTCTTCATTTATTTTCGAGCTCGGTAATGGAGCTGTCAATTTATCTAAAATATATGCGTCCACTCGGATCTTGACCTGCGAGTCATATGGAGAAAATAATTCCATGTTTACACATCCTTTTGTGACCGAAATATTCCGGTCAGCTAGACCTTTTACTGGAAATCTAGCGTTTTTCCTCGCGATTCCTAATGAGTTAACTACACTCTCTGTGATAAAGGATGATTCACTGCCGGAATCGCACAAGACTCGAAGTTTATGGGCCTGGCCCGATGAATCATTTATTAATACGCAGGCTGTTGGTAGGAGCGAAGATTCTTTTCGATCCGTATTAATGAGTGAGTTATTTGCTTGTAGTATGTTTTGACTAGCCGCTTCTCCAGCTGGGCTGACGCCAGAAGCTGATGATGGCTGAGAGGCCTTTAAAGGGGTTGAAACTGAAGTGCGGAATGTTTGGAAATTCTCGTGTAAGCTTGAGTGATGTTTTTTATCACAGTAATGACATGAATACGGGGATTGGCAGGAGGAATTAGAATGTTTATCAGACAAGCAGTTGGTACATAACTTATTTTTGCGTACGAATTGATTGCGTTCTTTGATCGTCATTTCTTTAAATTTGCTACATTTAAAGAGCAAGTGAAAGGGCATTTTTTTACACAACAAACATTTCGCTGCGTGATACACTGGTTTTGAAGCGTTAACCTTTGGGTTTTTATTTTGTGACTCATTATCACAGTACAATTCTAGAGAAGCGCATTTATCGTTAATAAATTCAATGAATTCTTCGAATGTGGGAAAATCGTTGTTAACTGTATGTCGTGCCCATTCTTCGCGAGTTTTTGGGTCAACTTTCTGTAATAATATATAAATGAGCCAAATGTCTCTAGAATTAGCTTGTGTGTCTATTGATTTAAGCCCACGAATTACCTCGTCGGAAACATCGGCAAGGCTTCGCAGATTAATAGCATTTGCCTGATTGAAAGCTGGTTGATCAAAAAATGTTTGAACTAAAGAAGAAATTATTTGTTTTTTCCGATCGTATCTATTCAAAAGCTTATCCCAGGCTTCTTTGTAACTAGCCTCGGAAATTGGAATGTGTTTGATTATAGCTGCAGGTTCGTCAAGTAATAGGCCTCTTAAATATGAAAATTTCTGAATGGTTGACAAACTATCATTATTATGAACTAATGATGTATATAAATCTTTAAATGAAGGCCAGTCTTTGTAATTGCCATTAAATGACTGAATATTCACTCTCGGTAGTTTAAAATTGTTGATTTGGCCGTTAGTATTAGAATTACTAGATGCAAAATTTGTAGTACTGATATTATTAATGCATAATTTTTCAAGAGCATCTTTTAGTTTGGCTTTGGTTTCGTAATATTTATCTTCAAATTCTTCCATTTCTGATTGTTCTAGAGGAAGATTTGCGTCCGCTTTGTCAAAATCATTATATATTGATTCAAGTTTTTCGATCTTGTTGTTAAGATCATTTTTTTTTGAATGTCTGATTTTCATTGTTGATGTAATTGTAAATGCGGGTCAGAGCTGCTTTCGCTCTGCCTCGGAGAATAACTGCGTTTTTCTCGGCATCTTCCGCTGAATTTATTGTTTTGTTTTTGTCATCCATTACGCGTGTAATGGAAAGAATGCGAAATTACTTGCGATCAAAACCAAAGACAAACTATTGCAAAAGAAAAAAGTACTTATCTTTTTTCCAGTCCGTTCATCCGTTAATCTCGCCGGTGCCTCCAAAAAATGTTGCGTCGTTGCTTAGTGGTTTGTTTTATCAATAAAGAATATGCGAACTTTGTATAAATGCAAAAATCTATGATTGAATCTTGGTTACAATAGGTAAATATTTACAAATATTACAAAACATGAAGGAAATGATTCTGCGAAGTGCATATTGGCTAAGGAGCCAAAAGTTGTCGACCGTCTGGTCGTGCGGTTGTAATGCGTATATATAGTGTCTATAAAGTTAAGATTGTCTGTGAGTCCAAGTGACTGGAGCGCCACTCAAAGGACGTCACTGGGTGCGCATGTGCGGGAACACGGGTCAAAGCGCGTTTTTTTTTTTATGTTAAATTGTCAACAAAAAAAGAAAGAAAGAAAGTGTAGAAAATGGGAGTATGATGCATTTAGATATGAGTTTTATGTAGGAATTGTCTGTGCATGTGTAGTTTTTATGCTAGCTAAGAGTTTTAAAAACGTCCCCAATTTTCTGTTTTCAGATTAGCATTTTTTAATGACTTCTCTACCTCCAAAAATAAATTTTGTGTTTCGAAATTGACATTCTTGTACTTCAAAGGAGACTTTTTGTGCTCCAAATTGCTCCAGAAATCCCAATCGCTCCAAAGTTTAATTTCAGTTGGCACATCCCTGTTCAGACATCGTTCGCCATCAATGCTAAAGTTACAAGATTTAACTGTAGGAGCCGCTACAACAGCCTTATAGACAAGAAAGTTCCCTTCTGCAGTTAGCAACTGGACTAGTTTTATTTTTGCTATAATTCGTTTGCTTACCTATTTATATAATATTTCTGACTATTTATGTAATAAGTGAAATTGGAAAATTTTGTACATATTGACTTTCTGCAGTTAGCAGTTCATGTGCACATTAGACAAGTTTTACCCGAACACAGGTCCGCTGATAAGCACTGGTCCTCGTATATGCCAAATTTCTGAAAAATAATGCCGCCCTTACTAAAAATTTTATAAATATTTAATGAATATACCTATACATGGCCCCACCAGTGGCATAGCTCTAGCGCTTTGAACTGGAAGACGGAAGGTGCATGGTTCGGAACCAGGTCGCGTCCGCCGACCTAATTGTTCGGAGTTTTCCGTGGTTTTCTCCGAAACTTCGCTTAAATACGGGTTAGGACCCTTAGAAAGTCCCTCTCCCCCCCCGGAAGGCAATCCCACCAGGCCTAGATCCCTCGAGCAGATAATTGGCTTTAATACCACATTTACATTTATACCTATACATGTATTATTTTTAGCTGGTGCAGGTTGAGAGGGTTAAGAAACATGCCGTTGATAAAAATGTAAATGGCCAGAAAAGCGGCAGTTTTTTAAGTGCGTATCTCAACCCGTCAGAAAATAATTTCATTTTGAAAATCGGAAATTGATTTTTTTAAATATATTATGGCTTCTTCGCGTCGAAAATGTCTTGCTGTTCTGTGTAATGATACATTTTTCTACAAATGTCACTATAAATACCCAAAGCTAGATTATTTTTCTAAAATTATGCTAATTTTTTTTTCTTCCGTCTTTTCAATGATGCAAAAATAAATTCATCTTACTTAGGTAGCATTCATTAATAGAGTAGGTTTCTTAGGTAGCATTCATTAATTAGGTAGAATTCCAAACTTGTGCGTGCTTTAAATTAGATATTACGTTTATTTACTTACATTTATTTGGGTCACTTCAGAAAATATTTTCACTTTCGAATAACAAAAATAAAGGGGAAAAAATTGCCTATCCACCTTTTCGAAACTACTACAAAAAATCTATTGAGTATTTTTAGAAGAAAAAAAAATATTTTCATAAAGTTAGAAACTGTTGACTTGTGTTTTCTGTCTTACAAAGATTACATTCCTTTTTATCTCATATTTTCTCAAGTCTTTATTTTGCTTTTAAGATGACATTCGTGAATATTATATCTGTACATTTCTAAAAAGCCAGTTTTCAAAACAAGCAAAACTTCAGTTTCCTGTAAAAAAAAGGGGAGGGAATAGTTACTTTTTACGATAAAGTATGTGCGTTTTCAAATAAGAAAGTCATTTGAAAAAACTTAAATTCTAAAAAATTCATCTCAAGCTTATTTTCTATTGCACTTTTTATTAATATCCAAGAAAAATAGTTGTTCTTCAATTTTTTTTAATGATACCAAAAAAATTGCTCCTAATTTTTACTTTAGTTAAAGTTTATCAGTATGATGTAACTTGCTCTTTGCAGTTTTTGCACTTTGATGCATTATAAATCCCCCCACAAGAAAAAAAGCAAGCATTCGTTGATTTTTCGTACTACAATCTCGTAAATAACTAATTGCGCCTACATAAAAAATAAATTAAGAATTCGCTTTTCATCTTGAATAATGATGCCTATTTATTTATTTTGAAAACAAACTAATTACTTCTGAAACTGTAGAAAAGTTAACTAGCACGTACTGCATAATTTGAATCGTACACAAAATGAAGTAAGAAAGCACTAGTAAATAGATTGTTTAAACTGCCTGCTTTTTCCTTAATTATTATTCAGGTAGTTGAATGTTTCTTGTATTTTGCTTGAACAGTTGAAATTTCTTTCGGATGTGCACCTTTAAGACCATACTAAGCATTATTATTTAGTATAGGCTGTTTTACATTGTTCTAGACAAATTTTGCATCTTGTTCATGCACCCCCTTCCTCCCCCTTGCACAAACTTGCAAACAATTTCAGTGTTTTTGAGTGTAGACCAGTTTCACCCCTGAATCTCAGTTCGAGAACTATACAGCATATTTTGATAATTATTACATTTGATAACCTCACTTTTTTACTTTCCGAACATGTACCATGTAAGGAAAGTATTGTAATCATGAAAAAATTCGACTTCGAGATTTTGGTGTATTTACACGTTTTGGGGTCTTCATTTATGCTATTTTTACGAGATGTATGTATGTGTTTGTGTGTATGTGAGTGAACACGATAGCTCCTAAACGGGGCATTCGATTGAGCTCAAATTGGGTATATATGTTATAAACCACCATCGTAAGACCGCTATTGATTTTGATGTGTATAGGACTTGGTTTTTCTACAGGGCTACCACAAAGATTTCTTTTACAATATGGCGTATGTGGAGAAATTCTTGAAAGTGCGCTAGCGTTTAAACGGCGCATTCGATTGAGCTTCAATTTGGTATATATGTTTGGATTATTCATAAATTAAAATTTATTTAAATGCTTGGAAATGATCTTAATCGTAAGTGTTAGGAAAGTCGAGTGGAGTCACTCCAGATTTTTGTTTAGTTTTGTGGCTCATTGCGCTAAATAAAAACTGCCTTGTACACCCGCTTAAAGAAGGAGTGTTGATCTAATTCCCTATCTCGGTTACATGTATACGAGGTATGACAATTAAATAACCGGACTGGAGCTACAAAAATTTTTAATGATCACCAATAACATTATTAGGTTTATCACCTTCAATGTACTCTCTTTGCCGATCCCTACAACGCTTCATACGAATTTCCCACTGTTGAAAACAGTTTTGGTAATCCATTTCTGTTAGCTTGTCGAAGAACTCCGACGCTTTTGCTTTCACCTCTTCCACATTGTCAAATCTTGTCTCCTTAAGCTCGGATTGGACCTTGGGTTGACGTATTGTCTTGGTGAATCATCCAGGACTTTCGCTTCCACATCGAGTCTTCGTCAAATTGGATGTTAACATTTCTGGACCCAGTGAACGTAAACAATTCCACGCTTGTCAAAAAAAAAAAAAAAAGAAAGAAAATTATCATGGCTTTCAATTTTGATTTTCTCATCTTCACATTTTTATCGTGGTGAGCTTGGACTCTTCCAATACAGCGATTGGCGCTTTGTTTCTGGATCATAATTTAAAAGAATACCTAGATTCATCACTAGTAATCACTCAGTCTAAAAATTCTGGATCGATGTCAATGTTTACCGAGGCACAAGATTTGACAGTAATGAAGAGGTGAAAGCAAAAGCGGCGGAGTTTCTCAACAAGCTAACACAATTGGACTAACCAGAACTGTTTTGAACAGTGGAATATTCGTATGAAGCGTTGTAGGGATCGGCAAGGAGAGTACATTGAAGGTGATAAACCTTCTAATGTCATTGGTGATGAATAAAAATTTTTGTAGCACCAGTGCAGTTATTTAATTGTCACACTTGTACAGTATCGTTGTTCACAAATAGTGAATCGTGTAGTGCATAATGACAAGGTCTCATATTTCTTTGGAGTTGTGTGATTTTAGAAAAAATTATTTATTTATATATTTTTATGGGTGTAGAACTAAGTCTATTTTTGGTATAATCGTGCTTGCGTTGTATACTTTTAATCATTCTTAATTTTAAAAAAAAGCAAAGGATTTTATTTTTGTTATAGTGGCAACCAAACAAAATTTATGCATGCAAGCAAATCACTATTGACTTTGTTTCTAATCATGCACATCGCATGGTATTAACTTTTTAAAAACTTTTTTTTAAACTTAAGTTATAGTCAAACTATAGCTGTGAAATAAAAGTTTTCCTTATAAATAGACATTTAAAATACTTGAAGTAATTTTCTCAGAATAAAGTTACTTAAAATTAATTTACAAATTGTTTTTTCTTCGTCTGCTTAAGTCAAATTTTTATTAATCGTTGATAGACTATTATTCTCAAGTTATTTTCAGTTACTTTTAACTCTTCACTTGAATAGAATTTTGAAATGAAAATTCAAAAGTATGCCCCATCCATACATTATATATATTTATTTTAAGAAATTAACTGTAAACCATAAAAATTACTGAGTAGTAGTTACATGGGCATCATCCATTGCTTGATTTCCTTTCCAGACATCTTCATTAACTCTCATCGACTGAAAGAATGCTATCATTAAAATTTAACGAAAAGGCTTAGTTGCGATTCTGTGCAACAATCACTTTCCATAAAATATATTTTTATAAAACACAATTAAGTACACTTGTTTGTGTAATCCGTTTGTTTATTGTTCGGAAGTAAAATAGTGTTCTGCAGAAGGAAGGAATTTAAAAATGTAAATTCGCTTGTTATTCGAATGCAAATTTGCTTGAAATCCTGAAAGTATATTTTCCCTTTTTATCTCACTAAGTTCTATGCTTAAAATTAAGATTTTTTGAACAAAATTTCATGCAGTATCAGACCAGGAAAAGTTGTTTAAGATAGTTTAACAATCATTTGGAAAATCATAATATTTTTCAGTTTATTAAATAAGAATAGAAAAGTGAAATGTTTATTTAAAAAAAAACTATTTTGACAATAAAAGCAAAACAAATTATTACTTCTTAACGTTATCAAAAACTTTATTTAAAATGTGAGCTTGAATCAAAGTTTTTGTTTAGAGTCCACTTAAATATAAATACTTATATAATTGTATATGATGGCACAAAATATTCTGCAATAAAGACAAGTAATATTTGCTGTCAAGATATGTTCACTTTATGTCTCAAATTTCTCGAATATAACAATTTTAAAATGTTTGATGCAGCTGTTAAAATAAATCACCAGCGATGTAAAAATGCCATGAATAATGCTATTACTTAAATTATTGATATTCCTGATGTTAATGTAAAACTGTGTCTGTTTTACAGTGTATGCAAACCAGTTGCTTTATAAGTAAAATTAAATTTCCATGTATTGCGAATCCAAAATTGGAGCGTATATTTTCTGCTCAATTTTTCCTTATAAAGTCGAGATCTAAGCACCCTTTCTCATAACCTAAAAAAAGAAAAATTATGATAAAAGGAAATCTTCAGTAGTTTGTATAAAAATTTGATATTTAGATGTACCTCAGACTCTTTCTCATACACTTAAAGCTTTTTCTTCATCAGCTAAAATTGTCTCTGTGTCGGGCTACGTTCATTGATTTATTGACGCTTTCAGTGTTCATATTTCTAAGTTTCAGCAGAATTTGTTTGCGATTTCTGAAATATCAATAATTTTCGAGTCTTCCTAATCCCGTACAGCTTAATAAAAGGCTCTTAAAGTTATATTTTAAAACTTTTCGGCAAAATGGTGCTCAGTCTCACAAAATCTATATCGCCTCGCAATTCATTTGAAATATCCAGCATCATTCAAGCCGTAAATTTCAGTTTCATCTTTAAAAGCCTACGCGTTTGAAATTTGATTCAATGAACGTAATAGAATAAAGCGAATTTATCAATTCAGCTAATTGATTTTGTGGTATCAGTTTTAACCGATAGCTTTGCATTTATGACTGCTAGACGAACGCTGAATTTCTGTTTTGTCACAGGATGCATGTAGATTATTAATAAATCCAAGCATTTGCAAAATATTTTTACACGCCTCTACTTTTATAATATGTTGGAAGTAATAAAGTGAAATGATGGTGTATCAGAGGAAATGCTTTACTAGAAATTGCTGAGTGACTGTGTCTCAGCTTACGAAAATCTGACGACGCATTGAAACTTAAAGTTTTATTGTTACCAGCTTGACAGCCGCATACTCTGCGTTTATTTTCCTGCTTTCCATCATATTTTCGAGAAATTGTGAATATAAATCATGTAGAAAAGTTGTTTTCAACTTCGAAACACCTTTGATGGATGCATTTTTCTTTCTGTAATGCATTCTTTGTAATGTTTCCTGACATTCATGTTTAGAAATCTTGCACGTCATTCCATAGTCTGTATGAATAATTTCTGTAGGAATGTAAAGTTTCTCTTCGTCGTACTCTATTATAAATATAGCTATCCAGTATGTACTTCAATGAAGGTTAAGATTGTTCGTGAAAGTTTAATTTGGATGCGAGAAATATAGGACCTTCAGCAAGTAAGTCGTATTGGAGAAATTTTAATCAGGATCTTCTGTAGTCACGTGGTTATGTAAAGAAATCAAGCGAAATTTCCAACAAACTGCCAGATTGCACTAGCACCCTAACTTCCAAAGCAATTTTTTTTAAACTTCAGCTGCAGATGAAACCACTTAGTCTCTGTTGGGAGTGTCTATCATATCAGTCTATGTGATTGGTCATTTGTTTTGGTCATAGTAAAATTATACCATAATGAAAACAAAAAAGTTGGGATATCCTGTGTATGAGCATAGCCGAGGGGCTATCGTGATAAATCCTTCAGGATATATTTTAACATTAGTATGATCTTTCAGATTTTTTCGTAATGCACAAGTTTCGTTTATTTCTGTACAACTATAATTCATACCATCCTTCGCCCTCCAGGAAACTTTCTTGGCTACACCCTGAACTTTTCTAGTTGGAAAAGCCACTTGCAAAATTCATACTGTGATGTAGTTCATCACATATTTATAATTACTTTTGGTTTTCCTTTACCTATTCTAAATTTAATACTCTTTGACATTTTTAAACTCCCATCTCTATCCGTAATGCTATTTAACTGTTTCTTAAACTACTTTGGTTTTTAACTTCAGTCTGTGCGAATTCATTTATTTGATCCTGTTCTCACGGAGTTTCAGTAATATTGCTTTGGTTGCAAAGTCACCTTACCTTTCTTCTCTTGACGAAACGCATTTAAATTTTGGTAAACATACATTAACGCCTAACGATACTTTTCATTACTTCAATCTGGCGATTTATTTGGCGACCGTTCGTTCTAGCGACGTATGTCTGTTTTTCGAAAGAAGGCAGCTCGCATCACCAAATTTACTGTCTAGAGTTGTTTTCGCACTTCCTATAAATTCGTTACATAGTTTGAATCCTTCTTACAAAGGGAAATTCTCAGACTGTAAATTATCCTCAAAAGATGCTACAAGACCACTGAAACGATTTTTGGAATTGCGGATTTAGCGTGCACGTGCGCTGTGGTCGTGGCTCGAGCACGGTCGAACTCTAATAAATCTTACGGTTACTGGGGGACAGTTCTCCCCAAATTGGTGAGAATGCTATGTCGTTAACTCTGCTCTGCTTTGAAATGGAGTCATAAGGAGGAGCGTTTAGGAGTTCTTGTGATTATCTAAAAGAGTTAAGAACCGGTTCAGAAAGTCGTTTCAACTTTCCTTACTCAGTCACTAACAAACGACTGAGTAAGGAAAGTTGAAAGCTAACTACCGACTGGCAGCTAACGACTCGGGGAGAATTGTTCCCCTAGTCCGATCCTAACCACTCGGGCTACCACGACCTACCGTGAACTGCTTGTTCGCCAAGAGAAGACAACTCGCATAGCCAAATATCACCTTTAGAGCTACATGAGTCCCTCCTGGAGTTGTTTCCCGCCACAATTTGGATCCTCATCAAAAGGATATACTTCTGAACATTGGCTTTTCTGGAATCTAGCGACCGCCAAGGGACCTTTCAAAACCACGGATTTAACGTGTAGGTTCGCCTCATGCACACGATAATTTTCAGTGGTATATCAGAATCGAACCAGCAACCTTCGTTTTACCAGTTCAAAGCCTTAACCACTGACCGTGCGCTGTTTGTAAATATTCCGTTTATTACTTATTTTTTCTGCACACATACACAGAAAAAAAAAGGGAAAAACGCGTGGGAAAACTGGCGTACAGTATAACACGTGAATTAAAAGAATGAAATTATGCAATTCCTTATAATTTTTTAAGATAATTTCTTAAACCGTATGCTATTTGTGTTTATAAATATTCTGTTTAGAAGCTATGCTGAAAAGTTCTAAGTAATTGCACAACTCAATTCTTTCAATTTACAAATTATATTCTACGTCAGTTTTCCTCGCGTTTTTTGGTATGTCGAAAAAATAATAACTAAAGAATTAACTTTCGTGCGTGCGGGTGGCGGTATTGAATCATCCCCCCTCTTGTTTAAATATCTGTTCCACATTTACGAACAATCTACAAATAATCAAATAAATGCTAACTTCTCTCCGGCTCATTCTTAAACTTGGATTTGATCCAACACGAAGCGAATGTGCATATTTACACAGGGTACTCACGTCAAAACCCATCCTTGGCGATATAGTGAACTGTTCAATTTCCTATCCACATCCTCCCATCGCTCTCTTAATAAACCATAGGAACCTCTTGAAAACGGGAGTCGGGAAGGGCTCGCATTTGTGACATCGAGCGGATTCCTTCGGAGCCCCTTTCCCCCTCTTTAACGCCCATGTTCTGTCTGCTTTTCCCCCTGGCCAACCAACGGAGCGTACTGACTAGGTCGAGAATTGCGGTTTCCGAATTTCAGGCACGCACTCTTTCCACTTTTGTGAATCTGATCAGATCATTCCACGAAGATGTTACCTGCATTCTTTTATTGGCGATCCGGGATATCTTTTTTTTTTGTTCTATTTCTCTCTCTCTCTAAATATATTTGTCTGCATTATTGACTTACAGTGCCTGTTCAGAACTAAATAATTAACTTTTGAAATCGCTGTTCTACAATTTTTTTTTCTGTCTCTCTCTTCAGTGAATATCTGATGCTCACATCATGACGCAGTTACTATCTTCTGTGTTCTTTTTGTTATTTGAATGTAAAATATATTTCCTTACACATATCCCTGTTCATCATTAACATAAATTTGCATTTTCTTTTCTTTTGAGCGATGATTTGTTTTGAATTGCGTTGTTGATTTGCTGTAATTTTTCAATCTGCTCTGAAATGCGCTGTTTTGTTTACACAATTTTTTGTTGTTGCTGTTGTTTTTGTTGTTAATCTAAAGCAGCCTTTTTCAAAATTCTTACAAATTTTTCCTCTTAAAACCTGTTTTTTAGTCAGAACTGTTTTCTAAAACTTCACTATCTCCACTAATTTTAATTCTGTTATAATTAAGGTTACAAAGCGTACACTGAAAAAAAATTTTTTAGATTGAAATGCAACCCACAAAAATTTTGTTCAAAGAAATATTTTTGTTGAATCAACGAAATATTTTGTTAATTTAACAAAAATTTTGTTAAAAACCAGCAGAATTGTTCGGTTGAAATAGCGCCGACCAAATTTTGTTCAATTCAACAAAAAAATTTTCTTTTTCAGTGTATATGCGTGAGAGTGACAAGCAGGCGCGTAGCCAGGAAAATTTTCCGGGGGGGGCGGGGGATATGAAGTTATATGTGTATAAATAGACGGAATTTCATCACTAATCCAAAAATTTCGGGGGGGACGCCCCTGGTAATAAGTAGTGTCACTCTGCTATCGTATATCGGATTACATAGCTTTTGTTATATACAGGGTGCAAACACTGTAAGTCCTATATACTAATAATTTTTGAGCCTATAAAACAAGAATTGAGAGAGAATGTCTGTCTATAGTAAAATGACAACATGCTGTAGTGAAAACTTCGGAAGTTGGACATTTGTGGTTCCCACAAAAAGTGAACAGTTTACGGAGATGTC
The DNA here is from genome assembly GCA_038373885.1 of Cheiracanthium punctorium. NCBI lineage: Eukaryota > Metazoa > Arthropoda > Arachnida > Araneae > Cheiracanthiidae > Cheiracanthium > Cheiracanthium punctorium. The sequence continues at coordinate 1,787,032 of JAWZYV010011819.1, forward strand.
CAATTTGCAGTGATATATGTAAATATTATGAGCTCGTTCGTTACCCAGAAAACTGTCGTACTTAAGTACTTTTCCAAGTTGGGAGGTTTCATTCAGTGTACTTTGTGACGACCGGGTCCTTGGTCAGGAAATTCGGAAGTAAACGTAGAATTTCAATGTCCATGAGATAGGGTTGGGTGATTATGGCAACGCTACACTAGGGCGATCTGCCAAAGGGGGGGGTTGCCTTGGTAGGAGGACTTTCTAAGGGGCTCTAACGCATATTCACGTTACAGCGAGATAGGGTTGGGATCAAGTACAAAAGTCTTGAAAATTCTCGATGTATTATGAATGTTGCGTACAGAAAAAACTGCTTGTTGATCGTAGTTTATGCATTCACCGTCTGAACTATGTCAATAATCACTTGTAGAAATGTGCAATTACAAGACGTATGCACATTTAGAAGAAGAATAAAGCATCAGAATGAGATACAAAACCATTAGAAAAATTCTCTCCGCTGCACCCGTGGACTTTTATAAGTAGAATAAAATTTGCTTCAGTTTTATGAAGTTTTAAAAATGTATAATCTGGATAAAATAAAGTTGAAGTTAATTATAGTAACCTAGTTCATAATGAGAACTCGCTTTTGATGTCAAAATATTCTATACCGGTGGTGGTAAACTTTTACATATCATGCGCCAATTTTTTTCATAGCGGAGTTCAGATACGCCGTACAACTGAAGCACCTTTTTAACTTCCTTATGTTCACGGGTAGAGTTGGAAAAAATGAATATGGGTAGGCTTTAGTATAGAGGTGGAAAAATAACTCGTGAACATGAGATTAAAATTGTTGTTCGTTTTCTTTATCGAAGAGTGGGCGCTTGCTCATCAAGCATTCGCTGCTAATAAGGCCCGAATTACTGACCATTTTATTATGCGGGTGGCCATTGTTATCCCTTATGAAGAGACGGTCAAGTTTCACCCAATCCCTCGCCGGGAATCGAACCGGGAACCAAGGTGTGATCGAATGGGCCATTACACCAACCTGTAGCCATTAGACCAACTGGGCAACTGAAATTGTTTTTTGAAGAAGACAACTCTAGAATTAACTTTTCGGATATTTAATAGGGGATCAGAGATTGTTGTGTTTTTGGTAAGTTTACTACAAAGTACTTTGTATAAATGTTTCCTTTTGACTTAGCATCATAAATTATTAGAAATAAACTATTTCCGGGCACGGAATTATTTCTAAAATCTCCTATTTCTCACAAAACAAGAAGTAGTCCCCGAGATGATATGCTCCTCATGAAATCATCCAGTGTGCTAGGTTTGGCGCATGAACTACCATTTGGCCACCCCTGTTCTATACCGATACAATGAAGCGCATATTCCTGTCCCCTCTCTGGATCCGCCATAGGACTTACTTCAATGTTGCAGAAGCTCACTTTTTGCGTATCTTGTGTATGGCTTCATGAATAATCTGGTCCCTTTGGCGACGTTACACAGGTCCTCTGTATCCACTATTTATTCGTTTCACTATTCTCCCTTCTATTAGTAAAAGACACCTGATAAAATTGCTAGTTTTCGCATTTGAAATCCGCTCATCAGTTCGCTGCATAAAAAGATACGTTGTTTATAATGAAGCTTTGCTTTAATGTTTTAAAGGGATAGACCTTTTTCTTTGAAATTTATTTTACAAGGTTTGTATTTCGCATCTCTTAATTGGATCCTTCTTGATTGAGAAAAGAAAAGACTTAGCATTTTTACCGAGACAGAGTCATGAGAGGAATTTCCAAAGCTCCTCGCACCGACAGTTTTGTGTGTAAGCGTGACCCGACGGTCGACAACAATGGAATTACTCAAGCATCAGCGTGAACCATTATTAAACACTTGTCATCTGAAGAAAAAATCAATCCATTTCTGTAAAAAATAAAATAAAATTCTTGTATTTGTGCGATGACAGTAATGAGCCATGTTTTTTTTTTTTCCTCTTATTTTTATAATTGAGCACCGTCGGTAATTTTATCTGTGTATGTACGATGATCATATAGCACAGTTTTCTCCTTCTGCTCAACGTAGTGGAAACATCTCTTACAATCAACAATCAAGTGTTTCTGTGACGTCATGTCCTGTCCTCCGTAACGTTTCCGCTGGGCTAGACAGACAGCTGAGTAATGTTTCACGAGTTGCTTACCGCAAGTTGGACTCGCTCGTGCGACATGGAGAAATTTATTATTACTGAACGAGTGAGTATATTTTACGCCTCATTTCAGTCACTGTGTGTCGATCACTGCGCCATTGGGCCAGGTAGTATTATTATTGGAGAAAAAAACGTTCACTTGTGTGCGTCTGCGGATTGCACAAATTCCATAAAACTTCAACTGACGCCGGTATAGGACAAGTCTGAATGTAGTTTTTTTTTTTTTTTTTTTTTTATTGGAATACTTTCAATAACACTAGATTTGGTCTTGATGCAAGCAAAGATTGCATAATTTTATTTTATTTTATTTTATTTTTTATTTTTTTTGTGTATCTGAGTCTGTAGAAAATGTGGTTTTTAATTGTGGTATCTGGCGAGGTAATATTTAATTGGAAAAACAAAACACTCAAGTGTGCTCAACTGCCGATTCCCTGAGTTATATAGAGTTTTATTAGATCCAAGTTAGGGGAGGGTATCTTCAAAACATAACAATTCCGTATGTAATTTTAAAAACGTTTTGAGTAGCATTTTAAAAATATCACAAAGCATTAGTGGCACCGCATTAATACGGTTTCTAAGCTGGCAATTGTTCATGTGTGGTATCATCTTATTATTTTTACTTTTTCATATCGTATGATAAAAACTCTAAACCGCACTTATAGTTATAATTCTTAAGAAAGGATATATGTATATTAGTCAAGGGGTAAGGGTGCAATACTTTATAAAGCTAAGTTACAAGCTAAAATAATGCTACTATATCTGAACAAACTTCAATTCAAGCATGTAAAAAAGTTTCTGTTACTTTGCATTGTTAATTATACTGTTCTGACGATATTGGACAGAAGTTCTATCTTTCTCTGGCAAACTAACCTTTCCAGCAATCTGTGTATCATTCTTCATATACAAAGTAAATACAGGTTAGAGAGTCTCCCATTCTGAACAACTCAACCTTTTATACAAACTCGTCTTGGCCGGTTTGCTTTTAGTAAAACACAATTAAAAAAATCAGGCGAAATATGCTTTATTTTTTGCAGAGTGGTGCTTCACACGTGCTTTATATTGCTTTAAACATACCCATGTATTCAATAGAAGCTCTCATGTTAAATAAAATTTGCTAAACATATTTATCCAATTTCGAGGTATCAACATTTTTGGAAGATTTGCCTAATACTGGGAATAATTTGAAAATATTTCCGACAGAATGCTGATATTTTCCCAAAATTGGAGATACATTGAAGCACTTCTGCAGCACCTACAGCCCATTTCATTTTCATCAAATAATTTAATTAACTCTTTAATTTTCTCTGATATTAAATTTATTATAATAATGTTAATTTTACAGTTCTAGTGTGTATTGTACAAGTATTTTTGTTATGTTCGAAGTATTACTTTGAGAAATGAATAAACATTATTTTAATGTAAACGTTTTGACATTGGTGGGATGTTTCGAGACTGGCACTATTTCTATACGTGTGCACATTTTCATTCGTCCTATTTTCATTTAAATTTTCCTAAATTAATTCTTTCAAATTTCTAAATTTCTGTGCTTGTTTCTAATTTGTATGGGCATTTCTCGAAATATCTTTGGCAGTGTTGCTCCCAAAGCAACACTGCTGCTTTGGGAGCTGTGTTGCTGCTTCTATAGACAAGACAGCAGAACGTCCCAAAATGGTAATTTTTGAAATTGCTCTTAGCAACAACTCAATACAGCAACACCTCCTTCCTTTCAAAATATTTCGGAAAGAAACCTGACAACCGTCAGAATGACGGTTGACAGCTACTTCACGATTTCACGAAATGTTTTGTACTAAGTAGATTCTTTCCTTTGATGTCAAATTTGATATTTAATTTTCCTGATTAGTTATGATTTCGCGTAGTTTGTCAGGCTCGCGTGTGTAAAGCTTTGGAAATTATTGGAATTCTTTAATTTCATTTGACAAAGTGACTGCAAACATTTCTGAATTTTTATATTTGGATTTTAACACACCACTGTTATGATTAATGAATGCGGCGGGGAATTTCAGCTACATTACGCTGCTTTAAATGGTTAACTCATTAATATGAAACAACTAATTAAATTTGACCGTGAATAAAAACTAAAGCCATACTTTTATTTATTTCTCTATAGAAATTTTTCGGCATTTAGAAAATTAAGAGAGATCAATTGTGATTTTTAGTGTGTGTGTTTTTTTTCGGGGGGGGGGGGGGAGGGGGGAGGCTGACCTCGTAACTATTTAATTTTAACATGCATATATTCAAAAGAATCCAGTATCAACGAAATACTTCGTTTTGCATTCTAAATTTGAGATTCATTAAAATATATAATGCTTACTCTTGTGCTTCTTAAACGAAAGTTTGATATTTCATGTAATTGAATGTACCCATTTTTAAAATTGAGGTACAACATATATTTTACAACGAACATTTGAAACTGATGCAAGAATTATACATATAGGATTTAAAATAACTTTTAAACACATCTACATGCAATTACGATTTAATATCGTTTACTGCTAACTTGAAAAAAATATTTCTCTTGTTAAATGTAATAAATTATTTAACACTTAGCTAAATATTTAACACTTAGCTAAGATGTTCTCGTAAGTTAAACTGTTAAAGGATCCCTTTCAAAAATTTGGAATTTTATTAACAAAATAATAACAGTAAAACCTCGTATGAAAAATTATGCCTAAATATTTTTCTTGCTATGTGCCTACTCTGTATATACAAAAATGAGAATACGTAATGTTTACTCTGAGCCAGTTTAAAAAGAATTTACTGCTAACATAACTAGAACATACTTGAAATCTGGTTTAAAATTTCATTACTTAATGAATCTGATTTTTAATCAATTATACAAAAATATTAAGCTTTTTAATACCAGTGTAAACTGTCTTAAAATAGTAAAAAATTAAACTATGACATGTGAAAGATACTTGATTTTAAAAGTTTTTTTAAGCTGTATAGAATTAACTCAAAATACAAACTTGCCTTAAATATAAAAATGAGACTACAAATAAAATTAAAAAAATATTGATAAGTGATTAAAAAATACAACTTCAAACACATTATTTTAAAGCTGTTTATTGTAACAAATAGTTTGTATTACTTCCCGTCAAATTGAATATTTTAATTACTTCCTTTCGTAACAAAAGAAAGTATTAACAGTTATTCTCCCAGTAAAACACCATATAAGTCTTAAAACATTCTATGTCATCTAGGAATATTTAAAAGCTAGAACAAAAATACACAATTGGGAGCGAGAAAATGGTTTAAACAATGTTTTTATTTTATACCACCTAGTTTAAACCAAATAATCCTGGTAGATATTGACTTCCTATGTACTTCAGAGGCCTTTTAAAAAAATTATTTTATTTATATTCAATAAGTATGATATGTACTTCAATTTAGGCTTCAGGATATAAATCCTCCTGTAATCATGCATATACGGGAAATACTTCTTATTGCGTTAGCAAGAAAGCAATTTTGGTTTTCACAAATACGCTCAAAATTTACTCCTAAAGTAATCGACCGATCATTTTGAAATGTTGCACAGATATGCAGATAAACATAGAATAATTTTAAAATGCGAAAATCCACCCATTTCTCAGTTTTAGTTCTTATTTATAACCTCCTCTCCTAAGAGAGATGGGGAAAAAATGTTTAAAAAATTTAGCGTGCTGACATTTTCAAATGAACAATCTTTATGCAACCATAAAAAGAGAGAATATGTTGAAGTATATTTGACATAAAATATTAAAAAGAAATTCTTTCTTGCAATATGGCGATATTGTTACCCATGTGCACCACCAATTCCGATTTATTTATTATCCCCCCCCATTTCCTTATTTCGACCTCCCTCAGCCACGCTTAGCTTAGCAATGGTCCTGGGAAAATTAAGCTTTTCTCTTATTTTACAGTGATGCAAGTAGTGAAGTGGCTGCAGAATGCTCTTGGATCTTAACAATGTTTCTGCGTAACTTATAAGTGCATAAAAAAAAATATAACGACGTGAGTTATAGATGATTTTATGATTTTCACTTTCTATCTACTTCTATTTAATGCCTGATATCTTAAAAACCTTTTTGAGAGGGTTCTTATAAGCTTTACTTAAAGAAGAAAACACATTGGAAAAATAATCTAATACACAATTATTACTTGATCAATTTAGATTTTAAACACAAATTGCTTACGAATAAATTATTGTTGCACTGATTTATCTATTGTTAATTAGGGTTTATATTTTGGACACTTCACTATACAGTATACATTTTTAGCTTGCTTTTACATTCCATAAAAAAAGCTAATTTCTTAAAACTTAGCCAAAAATTTTGGTTTTTAATTTTAAAGATAAAAAATAGTGTGTGACAAAAACAATCTAGGCCTATACAAGGGGTGACTTTCAATGATCAAATATTTTTGTAACCAGCTAAACAAACTGTAGAATAATCCTTACAATCTAAACTGTGACTTGTTGGTCCCGTAAACTAAATGTAAGTCTTTATTGTAGTATTAATCATTACAACTTAAATATCTGGAGTTTTTAGCTGATTGATTGCTTAGGATATAAACCGCTCAAAACTCTTGACTCTTTAAAGATGTCGGGTTATTTTAGATTTCAAATATAACATGAATGCGATCCCAGACAAGGTAGCCCACTGTAGTTAATCAATCCTACTGTAGTTAATCAATATTAAAAATATAACCTTCTCAAGCCCTTGTAAAGTATCCCTATATGTAAATAGTCCTCGATGTGCATAAGGCACTCTCTGACCAAAGTTTCCTGCTGTTTCAGCAAATGAAACCGTTGCGGTCTTTCGTTGAACTGACTCCCGGAGCAAAAGTTTTTAAGTTCGAATCGAAGCAAGCAAATATATATATATATATATATAGATAGATAGATAGATAGATAGATAGATAGATAGATAGATAGGGTAATTCCGGGACTAATGCCGCATATTTTTTTTTAATTTGTGTGAAAAATCCCAGGCTGCACATACAGTAAAATAAATCATGCTTTGTTATTTATAGTAAAATATAGAACATGTGTACTGCGACAAAAAAATTTTGTTAAAAAATAATTAATACAGTAGAATCTCGCTACAACGATATCCTCTATAACGATAATTCTCTCTATTACGATATTTTTTCATAGTCCTGGCTGAATTCCCATTAGATTAATGTGAAACAGTTCTCTGTATTACGATATCCTTTAAAACGATAATTCTCTCTACAACGATGGTAATAATTATCCCTTACATCACAATAATTCTCTCTACTACGATATATTTTTTTTCTACGATGCATCAGAAGCCCAACTCATGCACACACATTGAAAGCTACACAAAGAAAGTCGAGGTAAAATGTGGTTGGACCACGCCTCTGCCAAAGAACGTCTTCTAAGTTTCGTTTTGCTGATGTAACACTATGGTAATGAGAAAGTGCATTTCTCGTAAGGTGGAAGGACAGTTGGAATTTCCTGGATGACACATCTTTAATTCCTATCCCCCCCCCCTCTTTAAAAAGTGGTCAAGGATTCCTTTCACCGGAACTGATATAGAAAACGATACGTTCTTTTGTCTGAACTTGAGTAAGAATTTTAACCTCCGATAAATCCTATCGAGGTCGATTATTACACAAGGATATTTTAAATTATTTATGAGTTTTGTTTACTTTGAAGTTTGTTTAGTGAAAATCGAAAGCAAATGGGTAAAAGAAAACAAATATCTATCGAAGTGAAATTCAACATCATAAAAGATTTTGATAAAGGCATGAAGCAAGCGGAGGTTTGCAGAAAATATGGACTTTCACAGTCGACTGTTGCCAATTTCTGATTTTTTTACACAGAAATCAAAATAAATAAGTATAAATTAATGGGTGTGTATTTTCAGTTAATATCTAATACATTTAAAAAACGATTTTGCGACATTCAGGTATTATTTATTTAGACATTATATATTTGTTATTCAAATATGCTAAATATTTATAAGCTATATCGCCGCTAGAATCCCTGGCGAGGTGGCAAGGGTATTTAACTAAAATTTGTGAGTGTTGTGAAAATTACTGAAAACTATAAACATGTTTTTCTCCTTTCATTTATTATATAATACTTGCGAGGGTGTGCTAAATGAACTTTCTTTTGACACCGCAGGGTATGGGATATATGAAGAACAAAATTCTTTTCGTTCCAATATCGATTCTCTCTATAACGATAATTCTCTTTACAACGATATATTATTTTGACCCACAAAATATCGTTATAGAGGGATTTCACTGTATTTTTTTAACATTTTTTTTTTCTAAAACATTGCATTGCTTGTGAGACGCCGCTCTTGTGCGGGAGTTATGCCATGCCTGTCATAAGAACAGAATGAAATAATAAATAGACAATAATAAAGATAATAATAATGAAATAAAGACTCAAAAAATATTCATATCTAGCTATAATTACCTATTTAATAACAAAAAGATACTAAATTAGTATAAAGAGATGTACTAGCAGGTTTAAATCAATATTAGTCTGCCTACTTAATTTGCTACTAAAATTAAATTCCTATATTTTTTAATTTAATTTTAATTGTTGTTTCATCAACAACGTAACATTTGAGAAGGGGGAAAAAAGAGTACAATAGTGTTTACATTGCTTTATTTTTTATGCTTGCGTTTCTAATAAAATCTGTAAACAAATTAACAATTTATCCGGTTTTAAAAACAATATTTCGTTCAAGCCAGAACGTTAAAATGCAGAATAATTACACTTACAATTAACGATTAATAACATGCCCCACTTGGTCAGTTTGTGTAAAATGAAAAGAAAAAAAAGTTAATAACACTTAATCAAATTCAGGAAATATACTCCAGTAGCATAAACTCAGTTAACATAAAAAAATAAGACAAGTAGAGAAATCAAAATTTTGCTAATTGCGGCTTCCCGTACAAAAGAAACTGCGGCTTGTATACTGGAATGGCAGTGCGGTATCAATCCCATTTTGTTCGGTACAGACCTAACACATCACAGTTGCCTGTCCTCGCAATGGAAGATGACGTAACGACATACTCAGTACTCTATGCAGGTGCTACACTTAGTTTTGACTTCGAAATCATGAATATATTCAGCAATGAGCGTTAAAAAGCATTAAGGTGTTTAAAAGTTTGGATAGTGAAATCATGCGCTTATCTCAAACTAACGATTGTGTAGTTACAGCTAAAGCACTGAAAGGGGTTCTAGCTATACAATAGTTAAGGAAATCTTACTGCACACCTATACTGCGCGTGACTGCTATCTATTTGACTATCACAAGGGGTGCGGCATTCGTCCCGGATTTACCCTATGTATTTGGACCCACTTTTTAACTGCTGCTTATTCCAAATACTATGGACAAAGGTTTGATCATTGACATACCAGTCGAGTCATTGTGTGGAGTTTTATTTCACATTAAACTTGAAATTCTGGTCAAATTTTCTGGAGAAATGATAAAGCCGATGTCACACAGTTAGTGCACGTGTGTGTGCCAATCTTCCACTGTCCGAGTCTCTATATATCCTTTGTAGCTTCGCAGCTCTGGTTGAGGCGCTTCTCAGTTTGTGCCATATGAAGAGATTATAATATTTACAGCCCTTTCTCGGTGAAAGGGCAACTAATGGGTTATAAAAAAAATGTACTGTTTGCGGCAAAATTGCTTCCTGATGTGAATCCATCTTTGTAACGATACGCCATAGTTCGTCAGGCAGATTTTCATGAAACTCGTCATTTTGTGATGTTTTTCCTGTGGTAGAAAAGCGCGCCTCTAATTAAAATAAAAACCTCCATTTTTGTCAGTACTTCTGGCCAAGGCTGTGTATATAAATTTTTAAACGAACCTTTTTATTATCTGAGCAATTGTTTCTCCGTTTTTACCTTTAGAATATGATATAAATTGACTGGCTACCATAAAGAGACATTTGAAGAAATCAAACAGTTGAATTTATTATGTACATTGTATTATGTATTGGCAGTTAGCCAAAATAACATATTTGTATGCTTAACTACTTTCTAGGCGATGTTTGTTTTGTTCCTTCGATGGTTGACACTGTGAAAAAAATTGAATTTTATTCCTTAATCTAAATAGTCTCGAATATTTTATTCACACTTTCACTTTGCATGTAAATTGCTTTTTCCGATGAGAGATTCGTAGAACCCCTATTGCGCATTTGGCGTGGTGCCGATCCTATCGTTTATTAAACTTGCGATTTTTTTTCTCCTCTGCTCATTCAACAATTTAAATTATTTATGTTATATAACTAAAGCTGTATTTAAATCAAGAAACAAAATTTCTTCTGGAATTTTCTTCTGAAGAGTGAATGAATTAAACATTGCTACTCTGTATCATCTTTAAACATTTTCCTTTCAATCCTCTGAAAAATGTTTGCTTAATTCAACAAAATATTTTTTTCATGTAGCCAATAAGCACTCGCGTTCACGTGGATAAACTATATATTGATTTCAGCTCATTTTTGAAAGCCCTGATTAGCCATGGTTTGTGATTGGAGACTGATATTTAGCAACTTTTTACCTTAAATTTTTTTTTAACCCAACTTGCATAGCTGCATATTTTAAAACAGCTGAAAATGACATTTACTGATCTCTTCATGGAATGTCACATATTTTGTATTAGCTTGCTCGGGTAATATGATAGTAGCCTTTAATGAGGTGGCTAAAGGAATATAATTTTAAAAAAATTTAATACGTGGAGTAAAATTTTAATCTGAATACAATTCCAAGAGTTTACTACAGATCAATGGTACGAACTTTGATGGTAATTATATTGAAGGAATGTACTGCAATTTTACTTGTAAGATCATTAATTTTTTTTTTGTTGTTGTTGTCTATGTTTGCCATTACTTTATTGACAACCCTCGTGTTCAATATGTTTTTCATTTAAGCTTGAGATTGATTTACTTTTGCGAAATTTTTTGTAGGGGCATCACTTACTTTTAAGATCATTACTTTTGCGATACGTTGATCATTACGTTGTGATTTTGTGTTATTTCGATCATAAACGTATCTACTAAATCGCAAACAAAATAACTTTGAATGAATACTATCTCTTCTCGTAAATATTTTTTTTAACTTTGTACAAATTTAGTCCTAAAAATGTCTAGATACAGTCTGCAAGGTGTTGCGGTGAATTGTAATATGACTTTAATTGACATTGATTAGAATTCACCTAAGTTTTCATCTCGCGGTTCTCGATCTTACGGTCTGGAGTTTTGGGCGGTTTTCTCCAGATGTAACGTAAATATATGTTAGAACCCCTTAAAAAGTCCTCTGCCTAAGGCGTTCCTCCCTTTGGCAAAAAGCCCTAGCATTGGCGGATACAAAAAAAAATTGGAGGAAGGGATAATAAAAAAATACAGCTTATTCAATCTAAACAAAATGTAGAAAGATATGTAAGTATTTTAGGGGGAAGGGCTGGTTTATAAACAAAGCTTTTTATTTATTTATTTATTTGGGGGGGGGGGTATTTCTGAAGCCCCTAGCTCCTCCCCTGGATCCATCGCTGTGCCGTGGTGCGCTTTACCTTAACAAAACAACAAAAGTACCGATCGCATTTTATTATAAACACATTCATTATTGCTACAACGATATTTCTTTACATTTTTATCACATATTCATATTTTTCTAAAAAACGTTTCAAGAGCAAAATTAAACCAATTTAAATAAATTGCGATATGTCACTGTTTATCACTGGTAAAAAAAAAAAAAAAAAAAAAAAAAAACCAGGATGCTCCCCTACTTCAAGTCATATAGTTATCTTTCTCCTTGGAATAATATACATTACTTTTTTCTTCTTTATGACCAAGACTGGGGTTAATCATTTGATTCCCTTTGCTATACCCTACAGAAATGTGACGGGAAAACAAATGTCTTATTATTTGGAGATAAAAACTTATTGATCATATAGCTTTTTATTTGCTTTAATTTAAATGTCATTCAATACAAGTTCAGTGGTTTGTACGGAAATTTTCTCACTTCTAAGGTTCTTCGTTGCTTATTTATAGATTTTTGGTACAGAGCTTTCTCACTGAAGTTCCGGTAATTGAACTTGTAAAAGTTTAAGTTTATAAGCTAGAGTTATTTATTACTTTTACAAGTTTGTTATTACTCTGCGATGTGAGCGATTACAGGAACTCTAAAATTCATTCAGAACAAGCACTCGAACTTGGTGTTTTCTAAAAGATTGTTTTCGGCGTGTATAAAACATAGTATGTAATTTAAACAAGAGTTTCTTCGATTGAATGATTTTAACATTCTTGAAATCGATTACGACATTTGACACCCGTGTAAACTGACTTAAACTCGAGCGACTTCTTTTTTAAGTAAAACGGAAAGTGTTTCATATTTCCTATATCCTACGCTAAAAATGACGGGTGAAATAAACTCCGGTGGAAAGGAATTCTGTGTCATTTTTAAATTGAAAATGTCAAATCAGTTTGCAGTTAGATTCTTTTTTTTTTCCATAAGCGAGTGCAACTATTTGATCGTGTTTATTTAATATTAGAATTGCTGACAGTGGCACGCTCTTTTTCTCTCAGAACGAGTCAAAAGGTATGACATAGCAAGACCCGAAACTGTTCTCAAGTTTTAAAATGTACGCGGATTTTTTGCCTTTTTTTTTTCTTTTTAATTATTGTACGCATTTCGAAGGGAACGATTAAAAATCGTTTTTACTGAGAATCACGGATTAAAACCGATAAGATTTGGAGAATTAAGGCTTATTCCCTCCACAGGAAGAACTATTCAGCATGCC